>JAVRXN010000003.1:64122575-64705075 GCA_033556935.1 Timema podura | reverse complement strand
TTGGTAATCATTTAAATGTAATTCAAGCATCAGTGGGTTTGAAAAAAAACCCACCAAACATGGCAGTGACCGTAACATGCATGCAAGACGTGCACTAGTCCATCTAATGGTGGTTGAAAGTCGGTATTTGTTCAACTTTCAGCCCATTGCTCTAGCTAGTATAGTTCTTATTTGTGACGTCATAGATTTTGGAGGGGTGAGAAGGGGAAGAGTTGCGGATGTCAGGTAAAAAATGCGAGCAGCCGAGCTATGACTTCTCTTGCCCGAAAGGTGACGACTAGACCCGAAGTCACTACCCCTCTCTGCCCCTTTCAAAACACATAGGGATAGTATGGCATGAAAGGGGAAATTAATATTGTCAAGGTACTGACCCCGTGCCTACACATCTTTAAGCCCGGTACACACGACACAACTTCTTGTACATAAAGTTGTACAAGAAGTTGCAGCCTGAAGATGGCGTCGTGTGAACACTAACATTTGTACAAGAAGATCTGCTTTGAACAACTTATTGTATACAATTTAAGGAAATATAACGCGTCCTATATCAGACATTTTTCTTGTACAACTTTTGAGTTGTAATCACGAAAACTTTCTCTGCAGGACAGTTACTTAAAAAAAATTGTAATAAAAACAGGTAAATGCTTGAAAACAAATAAATAATTATAATTGAATTAGGTTAAACACCAAATATAAAGGTTTTCAACTTTTTTAATTAAAAATTTGATTTATTTTTTATTTTCATAATATTTAGTGATGGCTAAGAAATTATTTACTTTTGATACCAACATTCTCCAAATCATTCAATCATTATTCTTCAATATAAAGGGCAAAAATGCCATATTTTTTTCAAATATTATATGCAATAACAAATGCCGTGTGAACAGTCATTGGCTAAAATTTTTATGCGATCCATGTGACCAAGATATTGTACAATTTCTTGCACAACTTTTTGTACAAGATGTTGTGTCGTGTGTACTGGACTTTAGAGCTTTGTGGAGTTTATTGTAGCATGTACTTTTGTTTTGATGTGTGTATCAGTGAACGCTAACAAACGAAAGTTTATAAGTATATGTCTATAATAAGTAATAACACAATAATATAAATAACAGAACAGAAGGACGCCCAAAGCAAAAACTACCTAACAAAACACCTCCAAATAGATTCTTGAAGCATACAAAATCAATTTTAAAAAGATTCCGGGACCTCCTCTTTTAAGCTTGGGGGCATCCCTTCCAAGCTTTCCTAAGAATGTTGGTCACGAGAAGCTACTTTTTGTGCCACTTTTTAAAATATCCTTTACTTTTCCTGGGTTTTGTTTCTGTTTAGTGATGTACGAGTATTTATTCGCTATCTAGTAAAGTTTACACAGGCATTCTAGCATATCAATAAATTTTCTTTTAAATATATTATTTATACAGATGGGTGTAAATACAGTATAGCGTACTACCAATATTTTCATATTTATATGGTAGTAATGTGTACCTTAGTGTAGCAGATATACTCCAGGAATGTGTTAAACAATGGGCAAACATTTAGAACATTTTAGGAATTAAATGACACTTCTAAATGTGCGAATTCACATAGTTTATTAGACTAGTTAGGACCTGTATACTGTAACCTACTTTTACACCTCTCTGTGTATATCTATATTCCTATTTATATTTATATATTAAAATGATACGCGTCCACGATAGGCGCCGATTAAAGTGATACCGTTTAGTTAGCTGATATTTGCCCCGTGGTCGAGCACTAATTAAAGCGGCACGGTATTTTGATGATATAATTGCCCCGCGATTGGGAGCCAATTAAAACTATACGGTTTAATTTGTGAGATAATTGGTAATTATAGCCCCGTGATCGAGCGCCAATTATGATGATGTGAGGTTCTACGCTGATGACGACACGAGCATGTGTTACTACGTACTCACGTGGTTATGCGATCTAATTACTTCTGATTTTTATTATAATAAAATAAATGAGACTTTTAATGTTGCACACAATTTATTAAGATGATTTTATCTTTGGCACTGAAGATATTAGATTAACTGATACCATTTTTGTTAATTTCACTTTTTAACATTTTCTGTGTACTCCATGGATTTATGCTACCGACACTATTAATATTTTGCATTACTGCTTTTATTACCGGCACTGTCAATATTTTCTGTTACTGCTATATATTCATACGCACAAGCGGCTTATATATTACCCACCCCTTGCCTCCTGGACCCCTTGTCTCCTGTGTCAAAACCAACTAATAGAAAGAATCCTGGCGACAGGTGTCGTGAAGGCTAGCTTCCTATTAGCTAGAGAGAGCTATCGTCACTTGCTTTTTTGGTAATCACTACGGAGTTGATCTTTGATAGAAAAAATATAAGTTTAATGGTGCAAGACTTTGACACTACTTCTAAAAGCGCGTGATTTTCCATAGTTTAACTATTAAAAGGAAATTTTACATACATTACTTTTGAGAGAAATACACTTAATCCATGAATTTTTTAATATATTAGGGGTCAAAAATAGTATCATTACAATATATAATGTAAAAAATGCTCAGCCCAAAATAGAGATATACTGATCGAGCGGCCACCATGTCTTGGCGAAGATAGTGCCAACACTCGAGGATAGAGGGTGTCATATGGTCAGCACTACAAACCCTCCAGTCGTTAATCTTAGTTTTCTAGACTGGATACACCACTTAGTTATTCAAGTATCTCCTTATTTGTCCTCACGGGGCTGAGTTTGACCCCGTTACAGACAAACTGCTTCACAGAAAAATCTGGAAGCGCCCGGGATAGAACTCGGAACCTATGTATGTTATACGTCTATGTATAATATGGGCCATAATCTATTGTAATCTTCTTTTTTACACTTGAACAATTGGTGTTTTAATCATGTTTATTTTTATAGCCACAGATTTTAAAAGCCACATGCTTTTTAGATGTCAAATGTATTTTTGAGGTGCAACTGTAATTACTTACTATATTATTGTCTGCCATTCAATACCTAAGAATCGACTTAGTTCATTAGCCCCCCCACTCGGTAGCATTCTTTCCTGACGTTCCATCATTTCTCGTTCTTGAGTCAGTGGTGTGACAAGAGGCTGTGTGTGTGTGTGTTTGTGTGTGTGTGTGTGTGTGTGTGTGTGTGTGTGTGTGTGTGTGTGTGTGTGTGTGTGTGTGTGTGTGTGTGTGTGTGTGTGTGTGTGTGTGTGTGTGTGTGTGTGTGTGTGTGTGTGTGTGTGTGTGTGTGTGTGTAGTATTTTCGTATATTTTTTGCTTTACCAAGGATTTTTATTTTTGGTGTTATGTAAGATTTGGAAATAATTAGACTCATTTGCCCTTAGCTCACGCTGAAGCTGCATGTGGCTGTATATCTCACGCTGAGAAAGCCACTTTTTAGACCACATACGTGTTTTATTCCTTCTTTTAAATAATAAAACAGTGGCTAATCCGATACAAGCACCTTCTATTTGTCTTTTACCACTCATTTTAGTACTGCACCATTTGACGTACTAAAAATATGTCAGGAATAAGTAAAAGGATGAGCTAGCGGGATAATTGCTTGAAACGTTGTGAAAACCAGCCACTAACGGAAGTTCTTTCCTTCAAGATTAACTTTGTTTGAAAAGTTTGGAAGATATTAGATACTATTAGTGGGCCATGAGGGGAATATTTTCCCCTCGAACATCAAGAGGATTACGCCAAAGGCATGCGTGACGGGAAAGCGCGAAGGAAGTTAATTATGTTAGTGTCCAACCAGGCGCGTATTCAGGAGAGGGTGTGTCAAAGGGTCTGTTGACCCCCCTGTGAAAGTTAGAAAATTAATTTTAAAAAGTTCAAAGTTCTAATTTTAGAAATTACCCGCACTACAGATGGATTATACCATTTTTAATTTTTTTATGAGCAGACACCTCTTAAGCCGGGTCCACAAGTGCGTTATTTGTCTACGTTTAATCAATGTTCGATATGACTCACGCAAGTGTGGAAAAAATATTCGTGTTCGTGTATGAATATTTGTCGTGCATAGCGAGTAACGAACATTTCTCCGCATAGAGACGGTAGACTACCACACATCAAAGAAGACTAATAATCGCCTAAGAGCAGTTAGTGTTCATCCACGAATACCGAATATAAAGTATGTATGACCAGCAAAAGTGGTGGAAATGTGGGGGACCCTGCCCCCCCTGGAAATTATTTGCCCCTCCCTGGAATAAATTCTTCACCTAGATATATTTCAAATTCTCTGATAACATCGATCATGAAGCTGAAAGATAGCTTTAAATCAAACGATAAATGAATTTTAAATTTATTCTTTTATCTAAAATTTGCCGGAGAGGACCGCTTCAAATAACTATTAGACTAGAGGCATATAATTGGTAGAAAAAGTCAGGGGAGGAAGGCTTTAAATAGCTTCCAAGGTCATCCCAATTTTAAAAATATCTAGTAGAGGACAGCTCCAAATAACTTCTAGATGCATGCCATTCTGAAGAATTTTCAGGTGAGGACCACCCCAAATAGTCTAGTTTCTTAAATAATTCAATTTTCAAAATTTTGTCGGTGGAAGACCACTACAAATATTATCTTCTCGAAGTATATAACTATCGTAAAACATTAAGGTGATTATCACTCTAAATAGCTTCGAGGGGCATCCAAATTTCAAAAACAAAATTAAAAAAGAATCTAATTTTTTTATATCGAGGCGAAGACTACTCATAGCTTCTAGAGTGAACAATTTTTCAAAAAATTGTTGACGAAGGGCCACTCCAAATAGTTTATAAGAACTATCTGATTGTTATGACCGGTCACCAGTTCATATAGGTTGGGAGAACACGCACATATTTAAATAATAGAGAGATATTTACTATTCTATAACTAACTAGTTTAATAACATGGAATATAAAATATACAATTACTGTAACTCTTTGTGATGTTATAGCTCTTCATGTAACTCTTTATAATGAGGTAACTCTTTTAAATCATTGAAGTCATATAACTTTTCCACCTTTTTTAACATTTTATTTTTCTAGTTACTTTAACGATACATTCTGGATCACACATCTGACATGTAATTTTTCTAGTTACTTTAACGATACATTGTGAATCACAGTACAACTGTTTAGACCTGACTTCTCCAAAAGAGTGAAAGCTCGCGGACCGAGCATGGAGTAGAACTCATGTGCGTGGAGTTGAATTGAGGTCCCGCCGCGCGCAGGCCAGAGAGGAAGGCGGCCGACCTGCCCTCTAGCGTCACACGCGACCAACACACAGTTCAACCAGCGCGGGTGATACGTGGAGTGTGACGTCACACTCCACATTACATACAAAAGAGGCTTGATACATGATATCTGTCCCTGGGTAAACTACCCTAACTCTAATATATTCTTAGAACATGCTGAGGTCTTTAGTTTGACTCCATCCTCTGATCAAGTACCGGACACAACTTTCCTGCTAGTCAGTCAGTTTGTCCCTGCATGAACTCCGGGTCATGAACCGGCCGTTCATGGTCAGTACAAAAGACATTGTCTCAAGACTAGGAATGTAATCGTAAGCCAGGCGGCCGTCTTAAGTTGAACCTATTCCTAGTTACAACTATGCACTTCTCGAGCTGCACATTCTTAATTTTGAGTGTACACTCTGTTCAACATATTGTTGGATCCCAATATAATTTTAAAGAATTGGGAAGTATGTCCATGGTTTAAAACATACATAAGATCAAATATGAATGAGAAACAACTAAATGGTTTTAAACAGAAATCTAACATTGTAAAAAACTATGTTATTTATAATTAGGGACCCCCCCCGCTTTATGAAAATGATCTGGATCCGCCCTGTGTCCAACAGAAGACTTATTTTCCTTTTCTAAATCTGACAGGGAAGAACGATAAATAATAGAACGTCAGAAAAGAACTCTAGTGAGTGGCTTGCTAATGTGACAGAAACGTGTTAGGTTACATTGGAGGATTATTGTTTACCGAATGACGAAGAAAATGTATGACGGGAGAGTGTGTGGATCAAAAGGAAGGGGTAGGCCATGCAAGACGTGGCTAAAGGTAGTAGACGAATGTGTGGAAAAGATAAACATTAAGAGTGTTAAGAATAAAAGAACATGTATGACTCGGTGTAAGGATGCCGTTGAAGCAAAGAGATTATGTAAGGATAGGGAAGTGTGGAGGAAGTTAGTGTAGATGGATTAAGTACGTAGTTGTTGTTTTTAGCTACATGCACAGTTTCATGATTATTCCGTAAAGGAACGTCGTGAATAGGTATGTAGATATGTTGTGGTTTATCTTACCAGTTATTGTCCTAGGAGCGCTGTCTAAGTTTATATACTTACTCTACATCAATACTATGATCGGTGCTATATGGAGAAGACCAAGCTGATAATGAAGGTTTGAATTGGGGCTGTTTCATAAACCAACAAGTCTGCCATTTAAAGGAGAATTCACATTAATATTGAATATTATATTTACAAGCTTAAAGTGATGATATTGTAGATAAGGTGAAAATTTAGAAACAATAAAAAAAAATAGGTCATTATTGATGTAAAAAAATCAACATCTACCTAATCAATCATTTAATTATATTTCATAATTCTAATTAAAATAGCGCCTATAAAAATGTGTTTATATCAATTAATTTTTGTTTAGTAATTTAAATTTTATTTTTTATTTAAAATTATCATAAACTGATTTTAAATTGCTTGTTTGTTTTTTTAGCAAAAATGGGGGACAAAACTAATTAACAATATCTCCTTTATAAATAAATCAGCTGACTTGTGAATGTTTGCTACAAGTCCACTAACATTTACAATTTATTCAAACTATTTTTCTTCATGAAATATGTATATTTAAATTAAAATCTAAAAAATGGACTTATAGTTTGTAAGTAATAGCCACATTGTAAGTAGTGGCCACATTGTCTAGGGCATCATTGTCATGTTAGACTAGACTGCCAATGAAAGTGAGAGCAGGGTTTGAATCCCGGCTGGGTTTACTAAAGGTTGTTTTTTACAAAATTACATTCCACTCTTCCTCCACGCAAATGCAGGCAAACTTCCTCTAAATTAAACCTTTCTTATCCCTAACTCATTAGCGTAATTAGTACACAGGCGTATAACCCGGACGGGTAGTAAGACGTAGTGCCCCTGGTGTTGTGTTTATTAATCAAATGGCTCTTATTTGATAGTTGGGAGATCCTTCCCGTAGTACACATCAAAGTACCGACATTTTGAAATTAAGTTAACTTTCATTTTAGTTTATTTGCGGTATTTAACTTGCACTATCTGTACCGACTGATTGTAACAGTACACAACTTATAACCTTACTTAAATATATACCCAACACAACATCCAGCCCCCGGCCATTAATTCATCACTAAGAAAGAGGAAACCCACGTTTCACCAAAGATATATTTTTCGGCCATGCCAGGAATCGAACGCGGGACCCTTAATTCAGTAGACAGACATGGTATCGACTGAGTTAAGGTGTCGGGCTTGAACTGTGGTTATCTTTCAACCCTATTTTAAACATATAGGCCCAGCATGAATGCACAATTTATTACTCTCTATAATCCTATTTTAAGAATAAATTCAACTACAATATTCACTCGCTTCAGTGGCCGCATAGTTTAGTTTAAGGTGCCACTCTTGCAGTTGACTAAACTGCCATTGACGGGGATATCGAGGTTCGAATCTTCGTTGGGTGTTTTGAGGGTGGTTTTTACTCAATGGTTTTCCGCTCTTCTTCCACGCAACTGCGAGTACACTTCCTCTTAATATAGCCTTTCTCATCCCTAAAACCACTAGCGTAATTATTGCTTAAGCGTATAACCCAAACGGTTAGTATGACGTGGTGATTAAAAAACAATTACAATATTATAAATAATTCAACATCACATACTCCAGCTTAACTACGTATAGTAATTATATTAAGTTTATTATTGTCATCAGGACTGATTTTTAAACCAATTTATTATAAAAGTACACAACTTACGAATTGTATTGACTTTAGAACATGGGTACATGAAGAAAATGTCAAACTCATCTATTCTGGTTCTATTGAATTGTTTCCAACTCTCACTTCACGAAATGTCGGGTACATTTCCTATCAATTTTACCTTCACCGTCCTTACCTCTCTATCGTAACTAAATGCGTATATGCCGTGTAGCTAATAAGACACGGGTAAGAAACTTTCAAAACTGAATCAGCACCCAGTCCTTCAACCTTTAATAATCGCTGTGAACGAGGAAATCACTGCACCAATGATCCATTTCTGGCCCGTACCCCTGATTGAACTCGATACACCTTACTCAGGATGTAGATAGGATACCGACCTAACTAAGGTGTCTCTATAGGTATTAAATAACCTCCCATCTAGAATACCAAGCTAGAATAGTTTTCAAGAATTTTTGTCTTTTATTTTGACAATCTTAAGTGCACTTCAATTATATTTTTGCTCCAAGTCCTACTACCCGTACGGTCTAAAGTATACTAAACGTTAGGCTCATCTACTCTGGTTTTCCGGTGGCGTAGATGTTGAAGGGTTTGAATCCTGGCCACGTGTATTGAAGGTGTTATTTCCAAAATTATTTCACACGTATCCCTTAACATAAATACTAGTGTATTATCTCCAAATTCTACTTTCCAGCTCCATACTCATTATTATTAGATGTTTTGTATTATGACATATCAATATAGTTTGTCAGTGAACTTACCACCAATGCGCCCTGATCTCTGCCTCTTCCTTGAGCTCTCAGAATTTACTTCTTTCTTTCAAGTCATCCAATATTTAAATCCTCCTTCTTCATAAGCTCCTCTTTCCCTCAATGTTTCCTTCTATGACGTCGTGTGGAAGAGAGTTCCTCCTAAGAATGTGTCTGATCCAGTTTGCTTTGTACTAAAGAATCACATCCAAAACTATGCTCTTCTCACCCACTCTTCTTAGGACTTGTTCATTTGTCACCCTGCCTGTCCACTGATATTCTCAAGTCTTCTCCAGCACCACATTTCATATCTCTCTAAGTATTTATTTCCAATCTTTCTATGGTCCAATTTTCTGCTCCATAGAGCGCGATGTTTCAAACGTAGCATTTATTCATTCTCTCCCTCAGTTCCAAATTCAACTTGCTGGTCAACAGTAACCTCTTCTTGTTGAAATTTTTCCTTGGCCATGGTGATCCATGATTTAATTATTTATTTAGTGCAGTAGGCATCCTTTGTCAGCAGACTTTCCAGGTACTTGAATTGCTCTATGTTTTCCAACTACCAGTTTCCAATTTTTATTTTCAGCTGATTTTAATTTTTTTAATGATTATCACTTTTGATATCTCAATGTTTATCTCAGTACCATATTTTCTCCCTATCTCCGGTCCTACTCATCAAGTTCATACAAACCACACCATATAAAATCCGGATTAATCCAGGTCGTTTCGCAACTAGGGCATATGAATTATGTATGTGTGTTATCAGAGTATAATTAGCATTCAAACACAGGGGGCATCAACCAAACAAATACCAGGAGTCTTAGTTCTTCATGACATAACTCTCTTGTTTGACAATGAGCGAGTTTTCCAGCGTGGTTTCGGTTAGAACGAGAGAATAGTGAAGGCACTCATTGAGTACCTAGAAACAAACAACCTCCTTTTCTCCTCGAATTGAAATGGAATCAGTAAAAAGAAAAATACAACAGAATCCTCGGGAACACACAAATCCAATCTCCGTTTTATTCTACTGGTGAGTGAGACTTTTATATCTCTCTCTTTCTATTTAATCCTTATTTTTATTAAAGTTATTAAAAGTGCATTTTTTCTTAGCACCGCATCTTACTAATTGTTCAGATTATAGCCTCCGCAGATGTAATAATTACGCTAATGAGTTAGTGGTGAAAAAGTTTGAACTTAGAGGAAGTGTACCTGCATTTTTATTTTCAGCAAAAAACTAAGACTAAACTGACGAATAATATATCCCTTATAAAAAAACGGATGGCTTGTAAATAATTTCTGTAAGTGCGCTAGCGATTACATTTTAAATTATTGTTTATGAAATATTTATATTTAAATTGCAATCGAAAAAAATGAACTTGTGATTGGTAAGAAGTAAAATTATCTGCTTCGGTGGCAGCATGGTCTAAGGCATTACTCTCATGTTAAACTCGACTGCCAAATGACAGGGAGAGCGAGGTTCGAATCCTGGTTGGAAGTACTGAGGATTGTTTTTCCAAAATTGTTTTTCACTCTCCCTCCCTCAAATGCATGCACAATCCCTTTAAATTCAACATTACTCATTCCTAACTTATTAGTATAATTAGTACATAGGGATACAGCCCGGCTTAAAATAATGGGATATTGTAGACTTATAGTTTTATTAAATAGGCCCCTGGTCAAATGGCGCTTGTTTGCTAGTTGGGGGCTCCTCCCTGTAGTGCATTATCAAAATATTGAGAGTTTGAAACGCAGTTAACTTTCATTTTCCTTTATTTGGGGTATTTAACTTGCACTTTCTGAACCGACTGATTATATCATCACACGACTTATGGACTTAATGAAATCTAGAACAGACACAACATCCAGCCTCTGGGAGTTAATTCACCACCGTAAATGAGAAACTCCCGTTAACTTACCCCATCTAAATAATATCCGAGTGACAGCAAACACAAGTTGGTTGGAACATACAATTAAAATTTAAGAAATATCTCATGATTACATATTTTGTAGTTTTTTTGGTGGTTATTTTCTTCTTTTTGGCCAGTTTTATTAGAGTTTATTCCGACAATTTTAAAACCTTTTTAAACAATTTATAAATTAATTAAAGGATATATTTTATATATTAAGAACGTAGAATAAAAGTTTAGAATTAAAAATAAATAGAAGTTGTCAGAAAATATATCTAATTATATTTAGCACCACGTCTTACTACTAAGTTCAGGTTAAACGCATACGTACTAATTAAACTAATGGGCTAGGGTGGAGTAGGTAGAATTTAGAGGAAGCATGGCCGCATTTGCGTGAAGGTAGAGTAGAAATAAATTTAGGGAAAACCACCATCAACACACCTGACCGGCATTCGAACCCCAATCTTCCTGTCATTGGCAGTCTAGTATATTGTGAGAGTGACACCTTAGACCATGCGGTCACCAAAGCAGATCAGAATCATTATTAATAAATATAAGTTGGTGACCTGGTGGTCTAGGGGTAAGGTGTCAGACTTCTGTGCTGAGGGTCCGGGGTTCAAACCTCGGTCCCGGCACAGATTTATCTGATTGCCAAACCCTTCCTTCACCTCTGACAAGACATGTATTAATCACAACTTGTGAATGTGAGGAATGCCAGGCCTCTACCGTGGTTCGGATTCCACGTTAAACTGTAGGTCCTCCATTTCATTTCACAATCACACTACCATTAAACATTAGCGTAAGTGCGTATAACCCGAACGGGTAGTAAGACGCGGTGCTAATAATAATAATAATAAATATTATTTTTTGTTGTATTGTATGCAATTAAAAAAGAGTTCAGTTGAAAGTCGATAGAGAAACAAAATGTTGAGCCTAGTGAAGTGGTTGAGATTTTCGCCTCAAGGGCCTGACAACTAGAAATATTACTAGATCTACTTTCATATTATATTCATAGGTCAAATCTTGTGATCTGTAGCATCACCTTTTATATTATTATTATTAGCACCGCGTCTTACTACCCGTTCGGGTTATACGCACTTGCGCTAATGTGTAATGGTAGGGTGATTGTGAGATGAAATGGAGGACCTACAGTTTAACGTGAATCCGAACCACGGTGGAGGCCTGGAATTCCTCACATTCACAAGTTGTGATTAATACACGTCTTGTCAGAGGTGAAGGAAGGGTTTGGCATTCAGATAAATTTGTGCCGGGACCGAGGATTGAGCCCCGGACCCTCAGCACAGAAGTCTGACACCTTACCCCTAGACCACCAGGTCACCCAACTTTTATAGATACTATCAATAACCATTAAAAAAACACCAATAATAATATAGTAAAGTGTTATCATGTTGAACGCTAAACCAAAATATGTTTTCTTAAAGGTTCTCCCTATGAAAATTATAGTGCATCTCTCTCTAATGAGCCTGTGAATCATGTCCTCAGGTGGACGGTAGACTTGTTCAAGAAAGGCTTCAAGCAGGACCTCTCCCAGGACGACCTGTTTGAGCCCCTCAGCAAGGACAAGTCGCAACACCTCGGAGACAAGTTGGAAAAGTAACAGACAGCACTTACATATGTGAACCGAACTTTGAACCACCCTGGGTGTTGAGTCTATAGTTTCCGGGATCACTCTCAACTCTTTATTCACGTAACGTAAAGGCTATCCGTTTTTTTTAATGGAAGTTATCCCGATACAGTTAACTTTACGTACACTTGACGTTCTTACTTACTCTCTGGCACTAGTAGCTCGAAAGTTCATATCCACACTTACAAAAGTACGCCACCTATCCCTATATTGAGCTAGTTCTATCCAGTCCACCTCATTACACTATTCATCAGGTTCATTTTAATGTTATCCTTCCAGCTGCGTCTAGGTCTTCCCAATCGGTTCTTCCCATTGGGTTTGCCAGTCAGTACCCTGAACAAGGTTCTTGACGTTCATTTAACTAAGAGTTTTCCAGGGTAAAACTTTCCCGTTACGTGAACGTTAAGTGAAGGGTACCACGTGTTCTAGTCATCCAATTATGTTGCGAACCAAGTCAACCAAGCTACTTAGTATTTTATGTGTTTGTTTATGGAATGCAGACAACTTCTTCGGTAATGGTTAAATGCATAGACTATTCTTAATTATGAGTCTTTTATATATATAAACAAAATATTCTTCTCAAACTTATGACCTAAGGAGGAAAACAGTGCTTGTATAAATGTAAGTAAAATATTGTGTAAGGATCACTACTAGTAACAACCTACTTAAAGTTAATTAAAAAATTTTAAGAGTCCTTATAAATTAATTCATCCAAACAACATTAATTAAAAGCCACTATTGCTAATTTGAAGCTTTTCGAAATCGACACAAACTGTCTAAATTGGTAGATTCCCTTGGATAGATTTTGTAACTTTTTGGAGTGTCATGTCTTTTTTAGGAGATCTAATACAAGTATGTGTTGTTTTTACTGTTCAGTTTTGTAAATCTCTTTTAGTATAAATAAATACGTAGATGATTTGGGTGAATATAAATCAGTGTCCAAGGAGGATGAGGACATAATGGTCGCCAACTCGTATTTAACCTTTATTCTCCCTAATTATTCCATAACTAGTGTAAACTAAGTTGTGAACTGTTAATTAAATGATTTCAGAAATTGGCAACGTGAGTTGAAGGCATCCGACAAAACGGGTCACAGCCCAAACCTTCTCAAAGTTATTTTTATCACCTACAAAAGGGAGATCATACAGCTCGGCATCTTCCAATTTTTCATTGAATTACTTGTAAGGTAATTAAATTATATAATATTAGCACGCGTCTTACTACTTCGGTTATCGCTTAAGTATAATTCGCTAAGGGATTGAATTGGGAAGGTGATTTGAGAAGTGAACCGCATTGCGTGGAGGAGAGTGGAAAACATTTAGAAAACCCCGTTCGCCGACGAGATTCGAACCTGATCCCCCGTCTGGAGTGAGTCACGACTAGGCGTTAGCAACTACGCCACGAGGGGTGTAAGGTAATTAGGCATTTACTATTTATTTTATATAAACGTTGACGGATGTGAAATTCAAGATTTTTTTTGGTAGAGCTAAGTTGGATAATTAGGTTATAGATTATAATTCATCTTCCCTTCAGAGCTAGGGTTTCCAACCATAGCCGTACTCTTTTTGAGTTGGTAACACAGCCAACTACTACTTTTCTCTTATGGAGCAAAATGTACTATTTTTGAAAGGGCAAACTAAAAAAAATCATACTATCCAAACCAAAGTTCGTCAAATTTTTTGGGCTCCAATCGACTAATAAATCTATCAAAGGTCCTGAAATCACCCGTTATTTCTACACTACACCTTTTTTTTTGTCTATACATCTTATATTTAGTAGTTAAAATCAACCTTTCCTAAAATTCTAATCTTCCCAACTTGCTAAAAAAAAAAATTCCAAATGAAATGCATATTTTCATATTAACTTTTCAATTTTTATTTTTTTTATATATAATCAACGATTATAATGGATCAAGTTTATTTTGGCCCACTCAAATATTATTTGAAAGTACTCGACTTATTTGCGAATTTAAAAGACTCAAAGATCGGCCCTTTTTTTTATGACGATGTAGTTTATTTACGTGATCTACTGAAAATTTCCACGAGATCGACAGGTTGATCATGATTGATCGGTTGCCGACCCTTGATTTAACCTAATTTGGGACCAGTAACTACACATGACTACAGTATGAAACAGACTGTGGAAAAAGGCATATTAAGGATTAGTTGGGTCCGTATCCCCCTGAAACTTGATGGACCGGGGGGTTCATATGCAAGTATAGAAATTTTTATTGGCTAAATTTATGGTAATTTTTTCTAGTGTAGACTACACCCCTAGAAAAATGAGCTTTTTAAGTCCTTGATTATGGGTGATATTGGAACCAGTAACTACAGTCAGCTAAATTCAATCAAATAAAAATAATACAATAAATTCATATGTTCAATATTTCTCACTTTGTACATATGGTGTGAATTTTATTAACAGTTATAAGATAACATTTTAGAAAACATTCTAAAAAAGTTTTAAATAAGTAAGGTTCGTTATATAAAATGAGAATTGAAAATAAATTTGTTTTTTACTGGATCATAAAAAATATGAGAACACTAAAGAATAGTTAAAAAATAGATTAAGAATTAACAAATTTTATATAATAATTGCTTTTTGAAATGATTCAATAAAAATAAATTTACTTTTTCTCATATTTTATCGCATTCTTATGTTTTCAATTTTATTTTATTTTCATCTTTACTGATAAAATTACGACTAAATACTTTATAGTTTAAGAAATTTAACAACCATAAAACTTATTTTTTAATTTAAATTTTCAAACACCAAATATTATAATTATTGTATTTATACTTATGTGTGTTTTATGTTATTTTAACCGTAGCTGATATTTTATTTCTAAAATCTTTTTAAACACTTTTCAACTTTCAATAAATATATATCACATTTGTTAATCCTTAAATTATTGTCTGACTATTTTTAAAGTCTTCATTTGATCCAATAAATTATAAATGTATCTTTAAGTTTTATCTCATATTAATTAACATATTCTTATTATTACTTAATGTTTGGTACTAGTGAGAAGAGGAAACAATGGTCTCACACTTAGCATGACATACATTGGTGGATACGTGGCCTAAGGAGTCAGTCTATTCTTATTTGGTTTGCCGGTGATAAGGAGCTTATAGAGCTCGATTCCTGATAGGGTGAACTGAGGGGATTTTACCCTATAAATGGCTCACTACGCCAAACGCAGCTACACCTCCATTTCTACTAAATTATACCTCATTCATCTCTACTCGAGTAATGTAGAAGTATATAAGGATTGTACGGAGAGATGAAGATAGGATAAGAGTTCGGGGGAAGGGGAGTACCTCACACGATTCTGTGTCGCTCTGCAACAGGAATTACATCCTATTATTTAGACAAACCCGCAGAGCAGACTTGTCCCACGATACAACTAATAGCCACGGCACACACTATCGATTGAGCCGCCGTAGTCTCTTAAATTACTTAGCTTCTCCAACCAGTCTTTACAAATCCTTGCGGTCATATTTAGACACTCCAGTACTTTTTTAAAGTGGTGGGCTACCAGCTTTAACTTACTAACATATTTTAAGGTGTTATGTAGATTTGTTTGGTCATTCGATGATATAGCCTGGTCCACATTTTCGTGGAAGGAGAGTGGAAAAGTATTTAGGAAATAACTCTCTCAGTTCTTCCAACCTAGATTACGGCTCCAATCTCTCCGTCATTGAAAGTCCAGTCTATTGCGAAGTGACTCCTTAGACTGTGCGACTACCGAAGCGGGTTGTCCCAAATAAATCTGCCGCGTGCCCTCGGGGGTAGGCATATCCAAAGTTGATAGCCACTGCTCTATAGCGATACCCGTTGTGTTACCTCTCTGTCAGGATGACCCAGCCATATTTCCTGGGTCAACTACTGACGTACTTCCAGCCAGGCAGCGACACCACGAAGGAGACCGCCTACCTCTACGCCGGCGCCCTGGCAGCCTGCGTTTGTCTCAACGTGTTCACCCAACATTTCATCCTTCAAGCCTTCCACCTGGGCATGCGCATCAGGGTCGCTTTCTGCTCCATACTCTACAGGAAGGTAAAAAAAAAGGACCCCTGGATGAATAAAGAAGTTGAATTTTCGACAAAAACAACCGATAACAGAAGTCTTTAGACCCCATTAAAAATCTAATTCAAAGAGGCCACAGCCGATTGGCCACATGGAAAAAAGAGTCGGTACGTTTTGGTTTTCCAGGGACGGTGATTTCAAGGGTCGAATCCATGGAGGTCTTGGTTACTACACTATCCCCCCGAGGAAGTTATTTCTTCCTCGTCCATAACCTCATTTGTGTAATTAAATACTGATAGCCCTGACGGACAGTAGGATGCAGTGGGGAAAATAGCTGTAGGAGCTGTCAGCCAGAAAAGCGTCTACTGATGTCTGATTTTCATCTCAACTTTTCTTCAAATCCAAACTATATATAACAAATGTTAGGCATAGCTAGCGATGAACACTAAGAACACATGCTTCAGTAGTGTAAGGCATCATTCTCGAGTTTTATTGGCTTGATGATGACGGGGAGATTGGGGTTCGAATACTAGATGGGTCTTCTGAGGTTGGATTTCCCTAAATGGTTTCCCACTTTCCTTCCAAGCATCTGTGGGTAGATTAACTATAAAAAAAACTCATTCCTCATCCTTGCCCATTAGAATAATTATCATATTCGTATCACCTGAACAGGTAGTAAGACGAGGTGATAGGATAACAGTTGAAGAACAACATCCTGGTTCTGTTTTTGAGAGGAGGTCATATCAGAGTATTAAGATAGCTGACATATCATCCGCACAGGCGGTCATGCGTAGTCTAAGACATCGAGATGGCACTGTATGAAGTCATCATTGAAAGGGAACAAGGAATTTGAATCTCTTTTCTATACTCTGAGAATGATTTCCAAAAGTTTGATTTGTCACTGTGGAATTCTTATTCTTCTTTCTTCCAGTTTATGCGGCTGCCCTTTAAAATAACATAAACTCTTTTCCTCTTTACCATTTACGTTAAGACTTTAATAACTTCACGCCTCAAGGGCAATGTTTTAAGTTTTAATATTATAGTTTTTAAAGATTATTGCTAAGGGTTTTTTCCTAAGCCTTTGAGTATTCGGGATATCCGCATATTAATAATTACTATGCAAGAAAGAAATGATAGTACTAACATACAGAAAATGTAGCCACATTTTCATAGAGAAAGAATGAAATCAATTTATTAAAACAAACCTTTTGTTATACTATAATGGGATTCAGATACCAGGCTTTAGAAGAAACCTAAGGGTACACTTCTCTATCCGCTGAAAATACCCCTTGGTGAGTTTGGTCAAGGATTAAGCTCCTGTCCTCTAACAATGTTCCATAATAAGTCCAGCCAAGGATCTAGCCCCAGTCTAAAGAGTATGGATTCACCCCACTATCCTCTTGACAATGTCCCATGATGAGTTCAGCCAAGGATTGAGCCCCGGGCTCTAGAGTATGAATTCCCCCCACTATCCTCTTGACAATGTCCCATGATGAGCTCAGCCGAGGATTGAGCCCCGGGCTCTAGAGAGCGGGTCCTCCCCGCTATCCTCTGACAATGTCCCATGAAGAGTTCAGCCGAGGATGGAACCCCGGGCTCTAGAGTGTGCATTCACCCCACTATCTTCTTGACAATGTCCCATGATGAGTTCAGCCGAGGATTGAACCCCGGGCTCTGGAGTGGGAATTCACCCCACTATCCTCTGGCAATGTCCCATGATGAGCTCAGCCGAGGATTGAACCCCGGGCTCTAGAGAGCGGATCCTCCCTTCTATCCTCTGACAATGTCCCATGATGAGTTCAGCCGAGGATTGAACCCCGGGCTCTAGAGAGCGGGTCCTCCTCGCTATCCTCTGACAATGTCCCATGATGAGCTCAGCTGAGGATTGAACCCAGGGCTCTAGAGAGCGGATCCTCCCCGCTATCCTCTGACAATGTTTCGCAGTCACTTCGCCTGAGCCGCGCAGCCCTTGGTGAGACGGCAACGGGCAAGGTGGTCAACCTGCTCTCTAACGACGTGGCGAGGTTCGACCTGGTGTTCCTTATGTTCCACTCTCTGTGGCTGGGACCTCTAGTGACGGTGGTCATCGCTTACATCATCTGGCAGGAGGCCGGGGTGCCCGGGCTCGTCGGAGTGGTCGTGGTACTCCTGGTGCTACCCACGCAAGGTAAGGATCTCTTCGACCACCTGAGAAACAAAGTCCATATACCCGCTTCGGTGCCCGCATGGTCTAAGGTGATGCCCCTCGCAAGAGACTAGCCTGCGGAAGACGGAGAGATGGGGATTGTATCCCGGTCCAGTCCACCCGGGTAGTTTTTCCTAAATAGTTTTCTACTCTCATTCCATGCGAGTGCGGGTAGATTACAACTAAAGATGGTTCCTTCCTCATCCCTACCACATTAGAGAAGTGTTCATTTATGCATACAGCCTGAACAGGTAGTAAGACGCGGTGATATAAAAAATGTGTTCCCTGTTTTACTGTGTACCTGGACTAACCATGTATTCACCTTAACGGAATAGTGATAGAGAAGTATAGTGTTACTGATTTTGATGATGATGATGGTGATGATGATGGTGATGATGATGATGCAGATGCGGACCCGTGTATGCCTTACGGTTGGGCTGCAATTATAACGATCCCAGTTTTTATGATGAAGACGGTACATGTATGCCTTACTGCACACTTGTTATCACACAGCTATGACGCTCTAATTGTACGTGTATTTCTTACTGTAGGATTACTTATTGGTTTATTGTTGAAATTATAGATATTTAACATTGTACACGATTTATTTGATTAATTGCACTTCAGTATTGTAAATTCAGTATTAAAATATACAGTTTTTTTTTTTTTTCGTTTATGAACTGACGCGTAGAGCCAGAGCTAGTGCTGTTACAGACTGAGATTTTCTCTATTCTGTGGATATTACTATATTCTGTGATATGACTATGTTTTCTGTGTGGAGTTATACGCACAAGCTGCTTATATATGACCTATCCCTTGCTTCTTGGACCCCTTGTCAGCAGTGTTAAAACTAACTAATAGGAGAACTCCTGGCAACCTGATGTTGTGAAGGCTAGCTTACTATTGGGTAAAGACAGCCAGCACATCACCTGATTTTCAAATAGAACGAAGGGAGTTTTTTTGAGGAGAGAAAGTTTTAAAACGTATTTTATTTAAATTACTTCTTAAAACGCCAGATACTTCATGGATGAAGTATTAAAAGGAAACTTTACAGATCGTTCTTTAAAGAAAAATACACTTCATCCATGACTTTTTTAATAAATGATATGGGTCCAAAACAGTATAATTACAGAAGGTAGAATCAAGAGTAAATATTATCCTATTTGTGTAGAGAAATAGTGGGAAACCATTGAAGAAAAACAATCTCAGTAAACCATCCAAGATTCGAACCCCTTGCCCTCACCGCGATGGAATAATAATACAAGACCACCAGCCCATAAAGATAAGGGCCATAAGTTAAAGTATGAGATGGAGAAATCTTGCAATTTGGAACATTTTTTTTTCTTCCTGAAAACATTCCTTTAATCTTTTCCGGTAAAGTGATAAAAATTCGTTGTTTAACGAATGTAATCTAGATATCCTTATCTTTAAAAGTTACTCTTCGGTTGAATTTATCTCAAGAACGTTAACATCGAAAACATTATCAAAAAAAAAGGCTCAATAAACCAAAAATCAGTGAAAGAAGGTCCTGGATAAGTGACGTTTCAGGATTGTACTGTGCAGAACTCTGGCGCTCAAAGCCAAAGGTCCCGGGTTCAATTCCTGCGTCCAGGCTGTCATTGTTTACTTAATTGAATTTGATTCAACTATAAGTGCTGATCTTGTGGCTATCCATCACGTATCGGTTTGTGATACATGTGAATTAATATTATAAAATGAGCTACAATAAGGCATTGTAAGATATTTCAGCTATATTTTCACACTCACGTGTCGACTACAGCGCTTAGTGGTTGAATGTGTCGCTGACTTTGGGTCTGCTGTAGACCACTTATTATATTCACAGGCTTTAAGAAATACCCTCCTTGTGATTCAACTATCTCAAATTTGGAAACGTAACATTTTCTTTTGCTTTTTGAAAATTTACCAGCGAAATTTCATCTCCAAGAAGCACAAGCCCCATGTTAACGAAGTGCGTATCGCTCTCTATCCGTAGCTTACCTGGCCAGACTGACCGCCAAGTACCGCCTCCAGACTGCCTACAAGACGGATGAGAGGGTCCGTCTCATGGATGAGATCATCTCCGGGGTCAGAGTCATCAAGATGTACGCCTGGGAGAGACCCTTCGCCTCCATGATCAGATGGGCTAGGAAGTGAGTCTCAAGTCTCGGGATGAGGACGTGTTCCCGCCCCTCTGACGCGTTATCCCCAACCCTCAGCGCCACCAAACGGGCGCTGCCAACCGGCCTCTTGTGAACTGGGCTCCAGGGTCAATTTTTTTTTAATGTTATAGTTGTAAAAAAATAAAAAAATAACTAGGCGCCATTTAAGTTAGGCTAGATTAGGTTAATTCATCTTTACGTGATTATTTTATGCAAAATTCTTATTTTTTTTATAATTTATTGTGTTATAAAAAATTTCAAAATTTTATATTATCAGGTAGTCTAACTTTAAAAATATACACAAATTTAGTCTCCTATATTATTAATTTTTTCAAACCTACTCCAAAAAATTAAAATGTACTAAAAAAAACTACAGTATGACGTTTTTGCACTGGCGCACAGTTGTCCTAGCACCCCGTCTTACCAGCACCCATTTGACCGCACCCGGTTGGCGGTGCCCAGTTGTATTTGATCGTCAGCAATGGCGATGAAATTTTAAGAGTCCGTTTCACCCTACAGCTTGATTTACACGTTCGCCGAAAATTGAGAGTAGAATCTTCTTACCCGCTTCAGTGGCCGCATGGTCTAGGCCACAGAGGGGGTAAAGGGGGGGGGAACATATTTTTCAGTTTAGCCACAGTTGTGGCAGATGAGAAGCTAAACTCGCCACACCGTATTAAAAATTGAGAAATTAGATTGATCAATCCAACGTGTAAAAGAACGCACATTTTTTAAACAAGTTTATTCAAACAATCATGCACACATTGACTAATCAGTTACAACTGCCTCAGACGCTAATGAGGAAAATTGTTCAAATTGAAAATATAAGACAATTTGATGCAAAATTTGGCAATCCTTTTGTTTGACAAGCTTTAGAAATGTTGTCTGAATATCTAAACTCAATGAAGATTCAGATAATTCCCAATGATATGCAGACAATATCAATTTACAACCAGCTCATGACGTCAGAAAGATGTTAATTTTTAGGGTTGTGAGAAGCTTCGAAACAAACATCAAACTCGACTTCGTTTCGAAACAAATTTTAGCTTCGAAGCATCGCCAATAAAAAATATTGACAGGTAAAATACTCAATTTATGCTCATTTACGGCCATTCTGAGCTGTTTTATACATCACAAATTAATATTCATATGGAAAAAAATTAAGTAATTGAATTGTATGTTGGGATAGTAGCTCGATTTGTAATATTAACACGAACTATTACAAGCAATGCTGCAATAAAATATGTTCCAAGTAATCTTAGTGCATTAAGTTATATAAATAACCACAATATAATATTTTTTTCAAGCATAAAACAACTAAAAGAAAATATTCGAACTTTGATTCGGCTTCGAGAATATTTCAAATAGTCGATTCAAGTTCACTTCGAATTGAAAGTGGACTTCACACACCCCTATTAATTTTACTTTTAGAAAGTCAAATTCGCCACTTGTGATGATTGGCGACAGGGTTGCCACCCCTGACCTAGGACATCACTCTCGCAATAGACTAGACCGCAAATGACTGGGAGATCGGAGTTTGAATCCAGGTCGGATGTACTGAAGGTGATTTTTTTTCCAAAATTGTTATCCACTCCACTTCCACACAAATATGGGTACACTTCCTATAAATTCAACCTTACTCATCCTTAACCTATTAGGATAATTTATTGCATGGGCGTATAACCATAATAACGGGTAGTGTGACGCGGTACTATTAAAATAAATCTGTTCGAGTAGCACAGCAATTCACGCGCTAGCAGAAACGTATTTAAGCCCATAATTCTTTGAATTTACAAACTAGAAAAAGTTGGTAACTTTTATGTTTTATTTTTTTAGAGGATAAACAGATATTTAATTCTAATATCACAATAGATATTATAAAATTATTATATTATGTCGTGAAACAAATCAAAACAAGAACGACACATCCGCTTTCCATTTAGGGGTGCGGAATTGTATCGACTCAAGAGTTATGACAACTCCGCATTTTAAAGCATATTGGTTGAACATGGAAAGTCGGAATTAATACAACTCTGATTGCTGTTTAGACAAATATACAGCCAAGGCCGTAGTCAGGGGGGGTTTTCGGGGTTCAACCCCCCCCCCCCCCCCCGAAATTTTATGAACAAAATATATATGGCTTTATTTATGTTTCAAACAATATCAAAATTAAGGTACAAGTACAAATTAGGGGGCTGTGTTATCATAAAAAGCACTTCAGAAAGCTTCCAGAGGTGTTTATCATTTAGAATTTTTTCTAGCCTTCGGCAGTTATGGTGTTATATTGTCATAAAAAAAATTTCAGATAGCTTCTAGAGCCGTTTAATAATTAGAATTTGTTCTAGCCTCCGATAGTTGGGGGTAGTGTTGCCATAAAAAAACACTTAAGATAGCTTCAGAACAGTTTTTTATTTATAATTTTTTCTAGCCTCCATCAATTGGAGGATGGGCCCACCAAACCCCCCTGAAATTATTGGCTGGCTACGGCCTTGTATACAGCCGTTTAAAAATACGGAATAGGAGCAACTGGGAATTGTAACAACTCCGTATTTGGTAGGATATTGGCTGAATATGGAAAGTCGGAATTAATACAACTGTCTGTCTATTAGTAAAAGGCTCTCGGTTCTAATCTTGGTATGGCCGATAAATATCCCTCCCTGATAAAAAACAAAAACTTCTTCCTCTACTTTCAGATACGAGATCAACATCATCCGTAGGACGTCGTACCTGCGGGGTATATCCATGTCCTTGTACCTGTGCATCTCCCGGATTACCATCTTCTCCGTCATGGTGTCCCTCGTCCTCCTTGGAGAACCGCTGACGTCAGACAAGGTCGTCACACTTGGGCTGATAGGCCTCTTAGCTTAGTGGTTGCGAGGCGGGATAGTTTCCCACTGGGGACATTTTAACATTAGATAATAAGGTGGGGCGGGAACAATGAGACGATCTATGCCGAGGAAAGTGATGTACAACGAGCTGAGGTTTGTCAGATGTCCGATAGAGCTCACCTCAGTGACATTATCTTCAAAAAGTGAAAAAGTGTAGTATGTAGTTTGCTTTTATTTAACTAGTGATTACTTACTTTTCAATTAAAGTATTAATTTTGAGTTTTTTAATCGTCTAATTTTTTTTCCCCAGCCTGTATATAGTTCACGTTAATTGTGGAATAAATGGGCGTTATTGTGCAAGAGCAATATAAAGGGGGAGAGAATTTAATGAACCCCCTTGGGAGATACATATAAACATATAAACACTTTTATTGGATAAACTATGGTAAGATTGTAAAGCGCCCCCTACTCTCCGCCACCCTCCTTGTAAAATTAACTTTCTACACCCTTGCTACTGTGACAAGGTTTCTGTGACCTTGTGTGAACTGGTACGTAAGATGTTGAGAGAATTCCGACGAACACGCTTTATCGCTTAAGCCAACTCTTGATATTTCAACCGTAGATATGGGAACTAAAGCTAAGGCCACTATTCTTTTTGTAGTTTATACATTTAAAAAAACTTTTGGATAGAATAGATAAAATTTTGCTACAATATATATGTTTTGTTTAATATTCTACACTTACTTATTTCAACAGTTCTTGAATAACTATTTTAAACGAAAACGAACATTTACGTTCATTTTCCGTGATATAAATGACTAATATTCAAGAAATTGTTGAGATTACTATGTATATGATCGTAAATTTGAAATATTACACCTGGAATCGAGAATCGAACCAAGAACCATTGTTTTGGAGCGCTGATGCTCTACCACTACACTGAGCTATCCAGGATTAGTTCCTTACTTAGGGTAATTCTTTTTTTTTTAGCACCCCGTCTTACTAACCGTTCGGGTTAAACGCTTATGTAATAATAACGTTAATGGTTTTAGTGATTAGGAAGGTTATATTTAAATAAAATGTACCCATATTTCCGTGAAAGGATAGTGGAAAACCATTTTGATAAAACCACCCTCAGTAACCAGACAGTGATTCGAACCTCTATATCCCCGTCATCGGCGGTCTAGTCTACTGCGAGAGTAGCACGTTAGACCATGCGTTAGACCGAAGCAGGTTTTCCACTAATAGTTTAAGTTGTAGTCTATGATGGAAGTGTGGAAATGATCGGCTTCCTATTGAACTATCATTGCTATCACAGCCACTGGCGACTCGGGAGTGGCTTCACGCTGTTGTTAATACCATTATTATACATGGAGGGTACAGGTGAAAAAAGAGGAATTACCCGTTTTAGCACAAATTGAGTTAGTGCTTCCGTTAGACAATCATGAAACCTTTATAATGCACTTTAGATTATAATTAAAAGAGGTTTCTGTCACATTTAAATTATTTAAAAAATTTATTTGCTGGGATTCTTGTGAGGTTTGATATATAAAAGTTATTGTCCTTAAAATTGTGTGTAATATGACTCTCCCCCTTTTTCCCTTGTAACATTCACATTAAAGCAGATTACATGGAAGAAAGCTAACCCTTGTACAATTAAATGTGCATTAGTAGCAGAGCTTAGGAGATAGTTGGGTATAACATTTGCCAATGAACATAAGCTAAGAGATAATATTTTGTTCTCGGATCGTTCGCAGGTGTTCATGTACGCCGCTTATCTAAACGTGATCTCGTTCTTGGTGACGAACCTGTTCGTACGGGCCATCACCGAAGCAGCCGAGACTCTAGTGTCAGTGCGGCGGTTGAAGGTACAGACCTACATTTTGTTCACCCCCATCGACGAGTCGAGAAGAGAATACACCTCTACAGTCCATAAATGGTTCCATGTAATGTGTTTCCCAGGACTTTCTGCTGCAAGAGGAGCTAGATGACACCCGTAGGTTGACTCACTCGACCACCGAGCGTGTCTTCAACCCCTACCCTGTCATCCTCAAGAGCGTGACGGCCAGGTGGAAGGCAAACTCCACCGGGTCTACCCTTCAGGACATCAATCTCCGGGTCAAGCAGGGCAAGCTGATCGCCATCATCGGCCCTGTGGGCTCTGGGAAGGTGAGGGCGACCCGTATATTTTCAGGCAGATCCTCAGGAACCACCGCTATATCTTTATAGGTACACCACTCACTCCCCAGAGAATTTGCGGTGTAGAGATCCGACTCAATTAACCAAACTTATTTTGTAGCATTGGCACGATACTAAGATCATGTCACTCAAACAAGGGGTGTAGTGTTTAGTGACCTTGAAGGAGATTATTAAAACCTCGCATCTCGTTTAAAGAACAAGGAGAGAAGAGACCATTAAGCCACATGACCAGAAAACTAAAAAATAGGCCTTAATTGCTTAACTTAGTAAACATACATTTGCCTTCACAATGGCTATAGTTCCTTGGGATCTATCAAAAACCGCCATTGCTGTATTGTTCGTTAAGGTGGGAGTGTAGGGGGCGCGAGAAAAAGGAAAGTTTTTTGCCGTTTTTATAACACAGTTTTTATGGCCAAATAAATCACATTGCTCCAGTAGAAACATAGAGTTTAATTTTCTACAGTTCTTGAATATATGTCATGAGCATAGCGGCATTAGATGACAAACTTTTTAATGAAGGAAAAAAAGTTGTCATTAAATTCTAGAACACACTTGACAGGTAAGTAGAACCGTCGGTCCCATGACGATTGTGGCATGTAAGAGAACCCTAGACCCGCCTCGGTGGCGTAGTTGGCTAACGCGCCAGTCGTGTTGAGTCAGACCACTGAGGACGGGAAGATCGAGGTTCGAATCTCGTCGGGTGAACTGGGGGTGGTTTTTCCTAAATGGTTTTCCACTCTCCCTCCACGCAAATGCGGGTTCACTTCCTCTAAGTTAAACCTTCCCATTTCCTAATCCATTAGAGTAATTAGTACTTAAGCGTATAACCCGAACGGGTAGTAAGACGCGGTGCTAAAAAAAAAAAAATAGAACCTGGAAGATGTATGTGAAAATAACTAGCCATGGTACGCTCGAATATATGATTCCTAGAATCCTTCGAATTCTATGGTATTTGAGGGATTTGAGATTCGTAAAAATCTCACAAAAGTATCTCGAATACCATAAATATGAAAACTTTTACTTTAAATAACAATTTTAAGTAATTGGTAAAAGAATTATTTGACTTGTGTAGTTATAGAACAACAAACTCACAAAAAAATCTACAAAATTGTATTAGTATAATTAATTCACTAAAAAAAAAAAAAGTGGGCCAAACCAAAATATAATTTGTCAGTGGCACCAAATACTAAACAACTTTTTTAATTAAAATTTAAATATTTTCAATTTAAGTAAAATTGTAAATGTTTAAAGATTCGAAGAGTCGAATTTAGATTCGTGATTCGAAAGAAAATTTAAGATCTGGATTCTAGAAATATAGGATTAGAACTAGAAAAAACTTTTCCTGCCAAAATTATTAGGCCCTTTCGCTCTCACTAATAGAAATACTCGTGTGCTGATATGACCAGTCGGTTCACAAAGGTCACTTAAATACAGTAAAACCTCGGATTGCGAGCATAATTCGTTTCGTTAACGTGTTCGTAATACAAAGCACTCGTATATCAAAGTGAATTTCCCCCATAAGAAATAATGGAAACTCAGATGATTCGTCCCACAACCCAAAATTATTTAATCTAAAAATGATTAATACCTTTTTTATTTTCGTTATTTAAATGTAACTGTACTGTAATCAAATTTATTTATTAAATTTAATGGTGGCTGGTGTGAGGTGGACGAGAGAGATAAGAGGAGGAGGTGTGTTATTGTTTAGGACGACTTTCACTGTCACTAACGGAATCACTGCTATATGGTGGATCACTGGAATATTTTTATTTTTGTGCCACTTTAACAAAGAACCTATCCAATGAAAATACTCGTATTGCAAGATATCGCTCGTTTATCAAGTTAAAATTTATTGAAAATTTTTGCTCGTCTTACAAAACACTCGCAGACCAAGTTACTCGCAATCCAAGGTTTTACTGTACCTCAAATATTTTTTTAAGTACGTCATCATATTATGTTCAAGAACACCCCTTATTTGTTAGAGCTCACTGCTTCAAGTCCTGCTGGGAGAGCTGACGGTTTCCGAGGGGACCTGCGCAGTGGAAGGGAGTCTGTCGTACGCCTGTCAGGAACCCTGGGTGTTCGGCTCAACGATCAGACAGAACATCGTGTTCGGGTCGACCTTCAACAAGAGGCGGTACGACGAGGTGGTGCGGGTGTGCGCCTTAAGGAGAGACCTGGAAGAATTCACTCAAGGAGACCTCACGCAGGTCGGGGAGAGAGGCTCTTCCCTCTCTGGTGGGCAGAAGGCCAGGATAAACTTGGCGAGGTATTCCAAGACGGAAGAGTAACTATCCTAATGAAAAATGTTATTAAAATAAAAAGACAAAACAGTTCCGAAAGGAAGTTAAAATAAATGGTACGGCAGACCGCACAGACTTTCTCTCTCTTTCTATGAACTCGTAAGATTTCTGAACGGAATAATGTACATTGTATCATCACCACTCCACATAAGAACACGCATAAAATAATATACAATGATATAGAATCAATGAGAAAAGAGGCGCATCTTTGTCCACCTAAGAGCATTTCAGACAGTTTAATGTCTTCCACAAGGGTCAACACTTCGTATTAAAATTTCGATTTCTGGTTAAAATTTTAACATTTTATATGGTGTTGCAGATCTTCAAGTCATCGCATTGATATTTAATTATTCATTTATACATTTTGACCAATAAAAAATGTAAATATTGACTATTGAGTCTAAAATGGAGATAGATCATTGCTATGCAAACATTTCTCCTAAGAGATTTAAGGAAAAATAACATACTTTTTTTAGATACTTACTTATATTTAATTACTCTATGGCATTGGAGTATTATTGCGTTAAGACTTAAGTAGTATATGTTTACAACTAAAGCTCACAAAATTGTATTAATATATTTGCAAATATCTCAGAAACTTCTGTTTTTATAAAAATATATGTCAAATAAAAGTTTTTTATTTCTAATAGTCCTACAATTTTGCAATGATAAGTTGTTTAGTTTCTCCAATAGTTGTGGAGATACGGAAATTAACGCTTCTGTAATGTACCCTAAAAATCATTTTCATAGGAAAATGAAAATAGCCAGTTTATTTATAATCTTAATCAACGCCTAGATACGAATTTTAATCAAAATCGTTTAAGCAGATTTTGAGAAAACCAAATTTTTCTCTTTTCGTCCTTCAGTAAACTACCCTTAATTTTAAGTTTTTATAGACACACAGACAGACGGCATTGCAAAGACTATTTTTTAGGGTTCGGGGGGTCATGAGACGTCGACATCCATCAACATTTCAGGTTAGTTTTTCTTACGGTCGCAATACTTAAGCTTTAATGCCCAAAAAGTTAAAATATATATATAATTGCGTATATATTGAAAGTTATTGATTTTATAAAAATATGTTTCGAATAAAATATTTGTATTATAAATATATATACATATTTGTAATGCTAAGTAATTTCATATCTCAAATAGTTTCGGAGCTATTATAAAAAAATACCTGCATAGATGGACACGTTGACTCAAGGCGTCCAACTGGTTGGTTGGTGATAGGAGGTCAGAGCTTTAATACCAACCGAATTTATTGAAGGATTTTTATTTCTAAATCATTTTTCGCCCTTCTTACAAGCAGATATTATATTTCTTCTAAAGTCTACCTTCCTTTTCCTTACTCCAATATAGTGTGTTTAAATGCTGATAGGCCGAACTGTTATTAAGAGGCAATGTAAAAAATTTTAATCTAAATTGAATAAGCTAGAAACATCTCGATTCAGTGACCCATAGCTGAACATCGAGTATCTCGATTGGAGACAAACTGGTTAATTGTGCAATCATTTTAATCAATCCAGCTTATATTTTATCTTCTATATAAAAAATGAAGAGTTTGTTTGTCTGTATTGAGAATAAGTGCAATATTTACCACACGCAAAGTGCTGAAATTTTAAAAATTAGTAACACCTCTATACGAAAATGTGCACCTAAAAGCCAAGATTAAAAGAAAAATTACATTAGTTTTTAATTACGAGTTCGACATCTAGTCCATGTGCACACTAATAAGGGTAACACAATAATTAGCCTAATAGTGGCTTCCTATAAAGAGTTATGGGTGAGGGAATGAGTTATAAGTATCACGAGACTGACACCTTAATCTGTGTAACCACCTGTTGATGTTGATAGTCAGTACTGGAACTGACCGTTGCTCCCACCATACAGGGCTGTGTATAACTATCTACACTGATACCTTAGACTGTGTGACCACCTGTTGATGTTGTTGATAGCCGCTTGTTCCTCCCTTGCCGCAGGGCAGTGTATAACGAGGCCGATGTGTACCTGTTGGACGACCCTCTGTCGGCCGTGGACACGCACGTGGGCCGGCATCTGTTCGACGAGTGTATCAACTCCTACCTCAAGAAGAAGACGCGTGTACTAGTCACGCACCAGCTGCAGTACCTCAAGGATGCAGACTACATTATTCTCATCAGCAATGTGCGTAACCCGACACGTTACTGGCGATAGCGTCGCTTACTACACTCAACTTTCATATGAAGTGTCTTAGTTCACAGCTAGAAGATCTACTAGATATATATACGTCAAGTCCAGTTATCTGGAACTGTTAAATCTGACAGCTATTAAATATCTGAGAGGAACAGTTAAGTAGTAGCCAGTGTAGGACAGAACAGTGAGGGCAAGACTGAGGTGGTGGTACGGTCATGTGAGGATAATGGAGGAGGGGTGGTTACCAAATAAATATGTTGGATATTGAAGTATTGGGCAGAAGGCCAAGAGGAACTTTAAAGGACAGATGTCTGAAGGGGAGTACAGAGAAGCGAGGAGGAGAGAGGAAGATACTGGGTCATTGTGGAGGAGTGGAGGTGGAGGGGAGAAAGAATAAGTCGGAGAGGCTTATGTTCCAAACAGATCCGGCCAATGCAGTGGCTGGAACCTGTTCATGATGATGATGATGATTATTATTATTATTATTATTATCAACAACCTATAAAATAACACTAATAATATGGTCAGATGTTATCAATGTTCCCCGAAAAAATAATGGTTGTATTTTCCAAATGGCTCTTCATATTAAAATTGGACTGTATTAAACATCACTATATTATTATTATTACTATGTATGTTATCTCGGAGAAGATTTATTGGAAGTCGAGCAATGTAAATAATATTCAATCGAGTGATAAATTACAACCGAGAATGGAACCCGGAGTTTTTGGCTTTTAGTGCAAACGCTCTACCATTGAGACATTGAGATTAGTCTTATACCCATCAAGGCTCTATGGTAGAACATTGTCACTTCAAACCATACATTCCGGTTTCGGTACCTGTGCCTTGGTTTCTCTTTTTACTTTTTCATGCAAGGAGAAATTATTCTAATCATGAAAATGTTTGAGCTCGTTATTATGAAGAATGTTTACGTTTTGTGGTCACCGAACAAAAAAAATGTGGATTTTATACTACTGTAAATACTCGTGTCTTTCTGTCTCTCCCTGGTCATTGATCTGAAACGTTTTATGGATTTTGGCCAACTTTGATATTTATATGTTATATCAATATACATCAGGATTTTTTTTTAGACCCTAGCCCTCAATTTAAGGATAGCTTACCAATGAGTGATCTTTATGAATTTTAGGAGATGTAAGGGTATGTTTTTAAAAAAAATATTTTCTCTTTACGAGCCACCGCAGGTAAAGAACCCTCATTCCAAAATAATTTTCCCCAGTAAAAACTCCTGGTAGACCTCTAAAAAAATAGTTGCGGGTAAAGAACTAAATATTGCGTTTACATTTATAGGGCGTGATTGAGATGCAAGGAAATTTCAACGAGCTTCTAGCGAGCGACGTGGATTACGCTCAACTTCTGGGCGGAGGAGACAATGAACAGTCAGACGCGGGAAAAGGCTTTGGGACGGAGGCTGATGAGAAGACTCAGCAGCTGCCCAAACTTTTACGACAAATCTCCAGGGCGTCGACTAAGGTTACTGTCATTAGTATAAGTACTCCGCCATTATAGTAGAACCCGCATAAAGGATTCGGGGGGTCTGGGGCAATGCGATTTTGATAAGGGCCCCCTTTCACAAAAAATAATTACCTTAAGGTGGGAGTGTAAGGAAGGTACGTTAAGGTAAGTATTTTTACAGTTTTTTTTTATAGCAAAACTTTTTTTGACCATAATAAATAAAATATTGTTCCAATATAAACATAGAGTTTAATTTTCTTCTCATTATGATACGAATAGTTTTTGAATATCTGTCATGATCGGCATTAGATGAGGAACTTTTTAAACAAAGAGTAAAAGTTGTCATTAATTTCAAGAAAACCCTTGACAGATATTCAAGAAATGTTGAGGTCATCATTTGAAGAAAATTAATCTCCATATTTCTACTGGAGAATTATTTGATTTATTTTGATCAAAAACATTTTATTTTATTTTTTTGCTATGAAAACTGCAAAAATATTACCCTTAGATTGCGTTTCCTACACTCCCACCTTAAGTGTGGGTGGAAATATGTGTGAGTAATCTTGCAAATTTTTACAATAAAAAATTATTTTTGGACACAATAAATAAAATATGTCTTGAGTAGATACGTTTATTTAACTTTCTACTCGTAGTAGTCCGGACAGTTGTTTTTAATATTGGTCATGACCGTAGTGGCATTTGAACAGAAACTATTTAAAATTTAAAAAAAATCCTAGTCAAATTTCGTGATGTCTATCATACATATACAAGAACTGTTAGGATTGCAATGCGTAGAAAATTAAATCTAAAGTATCTCAGCCTATTGTATCATTGTTTTATTTATGTTGCCAAACAGGTTTTTACTATAAAAACACTAGCTTGCGTTTCTTTTCACCTCAAATTAACATCTTTGCTTTATTTATTTTATGAATATAATAAAAACATTGTGTTTTGTTCATGTGTATTGCTGCAGCTTAGGAAAACCTTAATAATGTTAAAAAAATTAGATGATCAGTGGAAAGGGGGAAAATTGCCCCATTTTACACACTTTACTGCCCTAATGGAGGTCACTGCACTGGAAGATGTTTGACTTTCAATCTGAGATCAAGTTATTTCTTACAAAGCTGATTTAAATTATGTTATAACTATAAGCTATCTTTATTTTATTCTTAAGCATGCAGATGTAGGCAATGAAAACTGAGCCACATTCTTAAAATTATAGTAAAAATTTGGTTAAGAAGGAACTTTTAGAAAATACTTTTAAAAATTCTGCCAACATTGATGAAACTTCTAGCGTCATCTGTAAAGCCAAGGCAGCACTGAAGAGGTGTACTAGGTAAATGAGGAGTGAGGTAGTTTCTCGTTGCTTTCCTTACTGATCTAGAAGGTACTATTGCACATCAGCCTCTCAAGCCCCCTAAATGCTTTCACAAACTGACCCTACAAGCGACACCTTCACTTCATTCATCACAGGGAATGGTTGTATATTGAGTGCTATTACTAGTTCGTTCATACCTCTGCCACTTTGTTATTTGTCAGAGCCGTAAGTGAGACTGAGACAGATCAATGAAAGTAACAACTTGCTCTAGCCCCTATCAGAAAAACATAAACCATATATCTGACCAGATATGGATCTGGGCTATATTAATGTTATTCTATATGTATTTACACTGTATGTCCAGAGTGGTAGTTTCAGATAACATGATTTGACGTACGTAAACGGGAAATTAGATAGAATCACTTTTTCTCACTGTAAAAGAGGGTCCTTCCAATCAAAATTGAACGTTAGTTCCCCTTGATATCACTGGTCACTTGATTTGAAGCGTCAGGTTAACATCATACTGGTTTGCAGATGACGGTGAGGTCAAGGATCAATTCTCGGTTGTGTATAGTAGGAGTAATTCTCAAAATGCTTGTTTTTATTGTGGTTTTACCACCTGTTCATCCTTATCTGATAGATTAAGCCATTATACAACCCCCATAAACTAATTGTCTGAAGTCCGGTCGTTTCTTCTAGAGCAAGGCAAGCACGGTTCCGGATGATGTAGAGGAGCCAGAGGAAACAGAAGTGCAGCAGCAGTTGTTTGAGGCGTCGTCGAAAGGAAAATCGGCGAGATCGGTTTACGCCGAGTATTTCTGTTCCGGCGCAAATTGCTTGGGACTGTTTCTGATGAGTTCGTTCTTCGTTGTGGCTCAAGCGGCGGCCAGCGGAGCCGACTATTGGATGTCTTTCTGGTGAGTTCAGGACAGCCTTTTGAGCTTTGCAAGTTTATAGCTATCGCTCTCATAGCTCAAATTTATAAAGTTATATTTTATATTATTTAGTAACTGATTGTACCATTCCAACACCCTAGCTCAGGCGATAGCATGTCTGTCTACTGAGCTGAGGGAACCTGGTTCGATTCCCGGAATTGCCGAAAATTTATCATTGGCAAAATGTGGGTTTACCCTTACATAGTGATAAATTAACGTCCGGGGACTGGATGTTATGCCTGTCCTGGTCTTAAATTAAATTATAAGGCATATGAAGCTACGGTAGGGCTAGCAAGCCAGTAGTGTAAAATATATGGCTTGAATTAAAAAACTGACTTGGACCATAGGCTGGAAACAGTAATGCATGTAAAGTAAATGATTGTACGATGCATCTAGCTTTCTTATTATAGAGAAAGTACTATAATCTTGAAAGTGTTTGGCCTCAAGATTCTGATGCATCTTGGCGTTTTATATGGCCCAAATTAAAGAAGTAGGCTTTTAAAATAACTCTCTTTTGCTCTATATTTGAATCTTTATCTCTGGTATTTAATCATTTGCTCGTTATATATGCCACATATTATGGTATTTAATCATTAGCTCTTTTAGTATATTCAACATAATATGGTATTTAATCATTAACCCTTTTAGTGTATTTGACATCTGGTATTTAATCATTAGCTCTTTGAATATGTTCAACATATGGGATTTAATCATTAACTCTTTTAGCTTATTCAACATATGGTATTTAATCATTAGCTCTTTTAGTATATTCAACACAATATGGTATTTAATCATTAGCTCCATTAGTATATTCAACATATGGCATCTAATCATTAGCTCTATTAGTTTATTCGACATCTGGTATTTAATCATTAGCTCTTCCAGTGTATTCAACATCAGGTATTTCATCCCTGTCAGGGTAACGCAAGAGGAGCTGAGAAGCTACTACCAGTCCCCAGAGTTTCAATATGACCTGAATACCACCAAATACAACGGTTCTGCCGAGGAAAGAGAAATCTTCCTGCTGCCCGTGGAAGACTTGTTGAGCACGCAGCTGTGTCTCTACATCTACACCGGCATCGTCGTCTTTTTGATCATCATAGCCTTCGTCAGGTCCTTCACCTTCTATACGGTGTGCATGAGATCTTCGGTGTCCCTCCACAATGACATGTTCAACAGCGTCATCAGAACTCCGATCAGATTCTTCGACGTTAATCCATCTGGTGAGCTACGTGAGGTCTCAATATCACTAAAAAAAAAATACATCCACATTACACGCATCGGTGGTGGAATGGTTGGAGGAGATACTCTTGTGATTGGCTAGTCTGCTGATGATGGGAATATCAGGCTTGTTGGGTAAACTGGAGATGTTTATATGTCCTAGATGGTTTTTCAATCTACTTCCACGCAAATGTGGGCACTCCTACTCTAAGCTCAACCCTTATCATCCCTAACACACTACACCCAATATCATCACTGAGGAAGCTGGAGGTCTTACGGAGAAAAGCTTTATCTTCGCTTCCTCTCAGTTAACTGTTGCCAAATCTTCTCGCTCTCAGTTATTTATGAAGGTGGTGTGCTGGGGTAAGGAGGAGCTACTGGCAACCTCGACTAACCAGCGTTGCAAAACTTGTTTTATATTTGAGGAGAGATTGACCACACCAAAACTAGAGAATTACAACGCTGTTTCCCAATAGTAAGCATGCAGTTTCCTCAGCGATGATATCCAGTGTAGCGTAATTAGTACATGTGTATAACCCGAACAGGTGCAGTGTAAAAATAATAATTCACTCTCAACTGAGTACAGAATAGAGAGTGAGTGATAGTAAGATGTTGTGAAAAGGTAGAGGCTAAATAGTTGGGTTATGACTGGAGGAAAAGGTGAGGGGACTGGTTCTATAAGTAGAGAGAGCATTAGGCAAGATCCACATTTGTAACGGTACATCATAACTTATCCTCTATGCGTACCATGAACGCGGTAATTTGAATGGGACCCTGTACCCTAGACGAAAAAAATGAGAGTGTAAAGCTTGATCCACACCTTCGCCGAAAATAGAGAACAGGATCTGCTTGAGTGGGACAGTAACTCGCAATCTGTATGTTGACACATGATGCATTGCAACGCTAACTTTAAACAGCTGATTACTAACATATTTTATTTTACAGTGGATGAACATATATTCTAGATCATTCTCCCGATTGATGTTTTCAAATTATGATGCAGAGTCGTGGCACAATCCAATAAATGATTACATACACTTTCCATTAACGGGTTATTTCAAATATCTTTATAACGGCCAATGAAGCTGTCTGATTGGTTCTGGCCGTATAGCGCATGCGTTGACAAATGCGCATGCGCACTGATTTGAGTTGGTCGAGTTTGAAATTTGATTGGCTCTCCCATTCTGAAAATCTCGGGCAGAGTGGCTGAAGTAGAGTTGAATTGAGCTTTATCAGAACATCTTGCGCCGATGAGCCGGAAATCTTGTGATTGGCTTAGAGCTCGCCACGTGACTCAGTTTCTTTTCTGCGCTGGTTTTTCAGCGAACGTGTGAATCCACAGTAGGCCCATCAGTTACCTGCGACCCATTTTAAGACGGTATTTCACCGTCGCATCATAGGCAGATACCGGATGAGGTCACGGCTTGTCTGGACGTGTTACGAACTGAACACTGTCGCGAATAGGATTTGATTTATTCAGTTTCCTAAGTGCAGCAAGATGTAGTGGACCGAGAAAAATGTTTTTTTATTTGATTGAAATGTTTGAGTAGAAAACATTGTTGGGGAGTGCAAAATATTTACAGAATTTTAATAAAATTAGACGCAATGGTGCTTGTGAAGAAATAGCAAGAAAATTGGAAATCAATGTGAACGTCTGTAAGAAAAAAAACTACAAACTTATTGTCAGAGCTGAGAAGAGAAAGGGATAAAATTTGTGGTGGGCTAAAAGTATTTAACCCTTCACAATGAGGTTTAATCATCCATTCATAGTCACCGCACGAACATTATCACAACACCATTTAAAACTGTCTTGGACTCGTCATATTTTCTTGATTGGTCATCACACCCACCGCAGACATTCTGCTTCGATGAAGTCGGCACCAGCTAAGAGGAGTTCAATTGTAGCATCTTGTTCAACGCCAGAATTTCCAGCGCGTGCGCGCTACATGTGGTGCCGATCATTGCACCATTCTCGAACCTACTAGGCCTATTCGCTAGGGGAGGAGCTATATTTCCTTCTTCTCACTTTCTTTTTCCCCAGCACATTTTGATCGTATGAATTGGGATGTCCAAAAAATCATAATACCCACTTAGTCTTATCCTCGCCTGGAGAAGAAACTCTTGACACCAACAAAACACCGCCTCTTCTAGTCTAATCACCATGCAGAAACGAATGGTCTCGCCGGCACGACGCAGAAGGATGGCGACCAGTAACTATTGATCACATAATCTACTAAAACCCATGCTCGAGTAGAATATTTAATTTGCTAATTTTGCTATTTTTTTATTAGATGTATGGTCTACTTGTAACTACTACTCTACTCTATCAAAACCAGCTTGGCTTTATAATATTTAATTTGCTAGTTTAACGATGTTTTGGTTAGATGTAGGGTCTACTTGTAAAAACTCTATAAAACCCAGGTTCAGGTTAGAATATTTAATTTGCTAGTTTAATTGTGTTTTGATTATATAGAGGGTCCATTTATGTTTACTCTATTCAACCCATGTTTGAGTTAGATTAGTTTGTATGGTGAGTTTAATTATGCTTAGTCAAGATTAAGCATCTATATCTTTTAAATTATTTTAATCCTTGTTTGGATTAGGAATGTTTAATTATGTTTGCGTTGGCAAGTTAATTGCATTTACCGTACTTGGATAATCTTGCTATCATGTAGGGTGCTTTCATTATTAGTATTTAAAACTAATGACTATACAGTAACGTTTATATCACTGAGCTTTACTAAACTCTGGCAAGCTCCTAAGAGCTACTTGAAGCTCTTTAGGAATTACAAGCTGGTTTTATTTGACTAAGTATGAACATAAACATACGAACATATTAGGTGGTTACGAGTGACAGGTGTGGTCATTAGATCTTGGCACATATGGCTCTGTTCCAGATAGTTCTTGTTTATTTTAGCGTTGTCTCTTTATTACGTTGGTTGTGGGTGTTTATTCCCCTGTGACCATGTTGAACACACTGTCCTATTATATTAAGTGCCCGACGCACTTAGACTTTTTTTTTTCTGTTAACCACTGTAACTAGTTTACCTAAGCTTTTCCACAGTTTAGTGTGTGTTTTTATGTGTTTTTGTGCGGAAGTCTTTTCCTGTGTTATTTATTCTAATTTTGGGCTTTCCCGATTAGAATTAGGCTGCTCGAGTGGCTATTTATAGCTCTAGATAGATCCGTATAATCCTTGCTTCTCTATATTTATATATTTTTTTAATGGTGAAAACCTAATTGTTAATTTAAGATGATGTTGGTGTTGATAACTTTTGTCACTGTTATGGTTCATCCTTGTACAAGTGGTTTGTGTGTTGCGCAAACCAACAATGATTTATCTATCAATAGTTTAGCAGCTAAATTAGACTTTGTTCTCTCCCATAATCAGTAGTCACTGTCTTTCTGTGTTGTTAAGGGGACCGTGCCTACGTTTTGTCATTCTATTAATACATACGAAAATAAACTTATAAATTGTCATCAATAATATTTTGTAATCTATATTTTTCGTACATTAAATTTATTTTCATAAAGACTGTTTTATATGTCATATAAACTACCCCCTTGTCCCCCACCTACTGTTGATAAACTGTCGGTAGGTCTAAGAAGTTGCCGCTGCGCCCCTAATAGTGCAGCGGTGCAATCTGCGACACTACGGCATACGCTGCAATTTTTTTTTATCGGAACTGGCAAAGGTAAGCAATAATGAATGACTATATTCCACCTCTACAACCCACGACTGATGGAAAATATTGAACGCTACAATGTTCATGAAGAACCGAGGATCGGTTCGGCCAAAATTTTGTCTCAAAAGTGTCACGCTCCAGCCCTGTTCGCGACGGGGATACGATACGGTGCACTGTTACAAGTGTGGACCCTGCTTTAAGGAAGGTAAAAGGGGGTGGAGGGGAAAATGTTGTAGAGGTGGGTGGGAATACACTGGCTCTAGCTTATCAAAAGATACACACGAATTATTATGTCAGTCATTATATTACACAGTAGGGCTTCCTCTAAACTATTAAGTTGTAATATCGTAGAGCTAAATAGTTTATTTTTCAATATTTTTCAAACACTGCACGTATTAACGCATGTTTTCACTCTGATGCTGCTTTTTTTTTCTTTCTTTTTTTTCAGGAAGAATACTAAACAGATTCGCCAAAGACATAGGGTCAGTCGACGAACTTCTTCCCAAATCATTAATGGATGCTTCACAAGTGTGTGGTTTTTAATATTCTATAGACGATATTATTAATTATATCAGTGGTAATCCTTAAATTAAGTAAGACCTTTTGGGGGACGAGGTGATTCAATATTTTCTTACGTTTTCTTACGAGGGATTAGAAAAAAAAGGGGGAGGGTCATGGTTTTATCAATGTTTATGGTGAGACAAAAAAACTGTCAGATAATAAATATCTTAATATTTAATAGTTATAAAATTTCATTTATATTTCATTTACTTGTTGTAATTAAAAGATTCTAAAATTTTATATCACTCACTTTATTAATAATTCTTATGTTTGAAAATAGCTAGACGATTAAAATAATATAATTTACCAAATCGTAAAAAAAATACATAAAATAGAAGGGGGGAAGGGAATTACGGAAAATGTTATGATCTCTTATGTAGAGGGAAGGGTTGTAATTTTTATTTTATTTTAACTTTAGCACCGCGTCTTACTACCCACTCGGGTTATACGCTTAAGTACTAATTACACTAATAAATTAGGAATTGGGAAGGTTGAATTTAGAGGAAATTAACCCGCATCTGCGTGGAGGGGAGAGTGGAAAACTATTTAGGAAAAACCACCCCAGTTCACCCGACCGAGATTCGAACCTCGATCTCCCCGTCCTCAGCAATCGAGCTCAACACGACTAGCGCTTTAGCCAACTACGCCACCGAGGTGGGTGGAAGGGTTGTAAAAAGTCAGGGGGAAAAAAAATATTTTTGTAATTTAAGAACGGTCCCTTACTTACAAAATAATATGTATTGTAATCATTCCTTTCTATTGAATATATATTCTTGATACCTCTGTGAAACACGTGGGTTTTTACCAAGGAAAACAATGCTTGACTGGACTGTACAGGTAAACATGGTACTCTCCCACGTAATATAGATCTTGCCCTTTAATGACAACAAGCAAAAAAAAGTTTCCATTACATTATTTTGTGTGTTGTTGGTTAAATGTATAGTGACGGGGAGGTAACGATTAATTTACTGTCACAGATAAAGGATACACTTTTGTTTATGGTCCTGTGGTGCAAATTTTTCTTGCCCTGAAACCCACAATCCATCCCTGAAATATCTATTTGCGACAGTAATATTTAAACAGGAGTAGTACCCAAATTTGTGTAAGTTAATTTTGTGTGGTAACTAGAGTTTAAATTAGATATTTCACAATCTGATTTCACTTAGCCATGTCATCAAATTAAAATTAATAAAATGGGGGGAAATATATATTTTAATTTTGTGTACTTTTTAAATAAATATCAGTTTTAGAAACTCATTGTAAACTAAATATATACTTTTTTAACATAGGCCTATATATTTTAGCTCAATTAGTAATTTAAAAAAATTTAAACTTTAGATTACCGGTACATATTAAACTAAAATAGTATATAGAATATGTTGACATTATTTAACTTTTAAATAACGTAAATTAATTAAATGTCGCCTGTTTAGGTGATCACATGGTCTAAGACATAACTCTCACAATGGAGTAGACTGCCAATGACAGGGAGATCAAGGTTCGAATCCTGGTCGATTGTATTAAAAAGGGTTTATCCGAAAATTGTTTTCCACACAAATTTGGGTACACGTCCTCTAAATTCAACTTCCATATCCTTAACTCACTTGTGTAATTAGTATATATGCGTATAGCCTGAACAGGTAATAGTAGTACATGATGCTAAAAAAATTAAATGTCTTCAAACATTATTATACTTTTTTTCATAACATATCATTACAATCATGATTAGGCAAGGAGATTGCTGAAGTTAAGATTTTGGAGGGAAAATTACTTAAGGGAGACAGGGGAAGAAATGGGAGGAGCAGATAACAACCAGTGTGTGAGATAAAGAGGAAGAATAGGCTAAAGTAAGGGAGGAAGAATGGTGGAAAGACAAAGAAAGGGGGAGATATTTTACTAAATTGACTTGGCCACAAAATAGAAACCGTTCATGATAATAATGATTATGATGTTGAATTAATGTTAAATACTAAATAATTGTAAAGAAAGAAGAAAAATATGTTTTCAAAGATAAAATAATTATGTTTTTATTAATTTCTAAGAAGAACATTATTATTGTTATTAAATACAGAGTTGAACAGAAACGCCCGATGGATTTCCAAATGTAATAAAGAGGTTCCATTTTCTTCTAATGCACATTAAATCATCTATAAAGAAAGGAGATTTATGTTGAATAGAAAATATTTATAAACACTAAGTGTTGTGTAAGGCAGTGGTTCTTAAACCTTTTATTACTCGCGACCTCCTAAACATCATAAAATATTTTTGCGCCCCTAGTTTTACTAACATATTAATAATTAAGATTTATTCTAAAATAGTGGCTTTATTTACTGATTATGGTAGCAAACAAATAAAAAATATATAAATTAACTTGTCTAAATGTATTTAATTGGACCTCTGCTGTTTAAAACTTTCCACTAATTGTTATATTCTTGTTTCAATTATATTATGCATGCAGGAATCGATTCGGAGCCGATTTCACCACTTCGTTTTAATATCTACCATTGTGGAGAATCTCCTTTTCGCATAAATAATTAGAAACAAAGGGCAGACCAATTTTTAATGGCGATGGTAAACAATGGGGATTACTATCCGTGATTTATAAATCCGTACCTCCCTCCCCTCCCCTCCATTATCCCGGAAAATTGAAAGCTTACTGTGCTTACATGCTTACGATCATCGAATTCTTTCTTCCAAAACGTAAGATTTAAGATAAATGACTTCAATAATAAGGACATAACATTTTAAATTATTTTTTGAGGTCCCCAGAGGACCGTGGCCCCCGGTTAATAATGCTGATATAAGGCTACTTTGTACCTATTGTCACACTGTAGCAGAAACATGGACAATGAATGTAAGAGAGACTAGGAAAGTGGAGGCCAGGGGAATGAAGTTTGTGGGGAGATGTTAGTTGTCACGAAGAGAAGAAACAGGATTAGGAATGAATCCAAGAAAGAGTGGGGGTACAATGAGTTCATGAGATAGTTGAGAAAGCAAGATTGAGATGGTATGGGAATGTAATGAGGATGAAGAAGGAAATATACCAAACAAAATGATAGAAATGAATTATGTATAAAAAAAGACCGCAAGGGAGGCAACAAAATAGGTTGGAGAAGCAGATAACAGAAAGTGTGCAAGGGAGAGTAGAAGGATGGAAGCAATTAAAGGAGACAGAAGGGCAGAAGAATAGAAGAAAATAGAAGCATTTTAATTAACTGACCCGGCCACAGGCTGTAAATAGTTGATGATGATAATGATGATGATTTTTAATCTAAAATTATATTTTAATAAAACTGGTTTTATTACTCTCTCCTTAGCTAATGAGCAACATTTATTGTTCATAATTAACTCTTCTAGAATTGATAGAATGTATTTGTTTTCAGACAATGTTCATTATGCTGGGTTCCCTAGTGGTAGGAGTGACAGTGAACTATTGGTTCATCATCCCTATCCTCCTCTTGGGATCAGTACTTCTTGTCATGAGGTCAATTTACCTAAGGACATCCAAGAACGTCAAGAGGGTTGAAGGAATCAGTAAGTACACAGGATGGGTGTATCTGTTAATAAAGAAGATCTTAATATTAAAGAAAATAAGATTTAAATTGTGTGATTTATATATATATGACACATAGATTAAATTGTGTGGTTATGTATGTATATATAATTATATTATTACATTAATCTTAATATATATATATATACCCCAAAGTAGTTGATACATAATGCAAGTTGACATATTTTATAATCTACATATAATATAAATGACATATAAAATAATTTGTTAAATAATAATTTTGAAATGAGACATACATATCTAACGTACCTCCTAAGATGTATTTGTGTGCACCCAGGTGTACGCGTACCCCAGGTTTATCCACCGCTGTACTGGGGGCTACAGCCGAAACAGTTTGATTGATTTCTTTAAAATTTTATACTAAAATATTATATGGTCATAACTCAAGGATAAATTGTGATTTTGATTATTTTTAAAAAAAAAAAAGTGTAGTTTACTGATGAATGATTTTTTCCAAATAAAATTTACCAACATTTTTACGAATATTTTGCTACAAAGTGGGTAGTTGTGGGATATTAAACGGTAGTTTACCGTTAAATATTTGTTTAATGTCTGAATTTATTTGAAAATGGCTATATTTATTGAGTTTAAAATTGATATTTTGGGAGTTTTTTACATTATAAATAGCGCTGTATACTTTTATCTACGGAAAAAAGTTTTAAATCTAATTTACCAATAGCCGATATTTTTAAACAGATAGGCCTAATACTCATAATACTACATGAGTAAGCCTGTATACTTGCGTCATTTATATCATCCAATAAGCAAATTACAGTTCAATCAAGGTCAATGTTTGTTGAATGATTAGTCCCTTGTTACTCGATACTTAATATGAGTGGTATTTTCTTTGTTGAGCAGCTAAAAGTCCTGTGTTCACACATATGAACGCAACACTCCAAGGATTATCCACAATCAGAGCGTACGGAGCCCAGAAAATACTCCAACAAGAGTTTGACAAACATCAGGTTTATATAAATCATGTTATTTTCTTATTCTTTATAAATAACATCTCTCAGTTGATGCCCCTTTATTTTCATATTAGTTTTTTCAAATATGTTAGATTATAGTTTAAAGCAGCATTCAAATATATACATATATATATTAGCACCGCATCTTACTACACGTTTGGCTTATACGCCTATGTATTATTTACGTTAATGTGCTAGGGATGGGGAAGGTTGAATTTTGAAGTTTACCTACATTTGCGTGGAGGGAGAATGAAAAACCTTTTAGGAAAAACAGCCCTCGGTACATCCAACCGGAATTCGAACTCCAACATCAATTTTCTCGTCATTTACCAGGCCAGTCTATTGCGAGAGGGACGCCTTAGGCCATGCGACCAAAGATGCGGGTACAATTTATATTGAATCACTATTGTGTTTTAAAACCACCTCATTTTAATTCAATTGGTAAGATATAATATTGCTGTGCTCATTCTTAACGTGGGATGGGAAAAATATGGAGCTAGAGTTAATGAATGTTTGTATTTTTGTAGTTTTTATAACAAAACCCCGTTTTCGGCCAGATAATATATTTATCCAATACATTTGTTTAATTTAATTTGTTACTTATAGTAAGCTCAACAGCTCTTAAATATTTGTAATTCACATCGCAAAATTTTGGGGTTTTTTTCAAATGTTTCTTATCAAATGCCACTTTTCTCATGACAAATATTCAAGAACTGTTGGTGCCACCATGCGTTGAAAAATTAAACTAAACATATCTACTGGAGAAATATTTTATTTATTTTGGCAAAGCGTATTTTGGACGACAGAAATACTGACCTTAGATCACACTAGGACCGGCTCAAGGGCTCCATGCCCCTTATACGAGACTTAAAATAGGCGCCCCAGTTGTATTCTGTACAATATAAATAAACTACACCCCCTGCGGGATGCAGAATAATAAATAATAAAAGGGTGCCAAAATACCAGAAAAAAAAATAATTCCTTCTTCCTTTCCTCATAATTTTTTGGAAGATTTTAATTAAATATCAAAGTGATTCGCCAAAAAAAAAAGCTACCCCAAATGTTATAAAACCATAAAAGTGATTATTTGCTTATTTAATTTAAATAATTATATTTTTAAACCGTAAAAAATCACAGTTGGTTGTAAAGTGACCCGCAGACGACAGCCTAGGTTCGCCTAATGGAATGGTTCTGACTCGCGCCCGTTTGTAGTTCATCTTAAAATCTCTGCCCTTCGTTTAGTCAATGCTCAACCCATGGATCATATTCGCTACCGTTCATAGCTATTTTCCCCTGGCACCCTATTCTACTACTTTAATGTGTACCACGCCATGCAAATTACATAGCCAGGCTTTCTTACGTTGGTTTTTGTAACATCTTCTACTTTAAATATACCCAGAGAATTGCACAGAAAGCTTGTGATTGGTTTAGAGCTCATCTTGTTTCTCACTATTGATTCAATGAGCTCGTGGAATCGGCAGGTGACTATATTCTATTTTCAAAATGATGCACCATAATATCTTCGCAATTTCTTCTAGCCACGCTGTATAAAGTATATCTAAAACTGATTGGGCCAATTTTTTAAAGTTAAAGTAAAACAATGCAATCTTCGACTGTATTTTTGATTCATGCGTCAGGGTATCTAGTCCTGGCTGGTATAGCAAATTTGACTGCACAGTTATTAGCAGTATAGCATGTGAAAACATTTGCTCGGAAGTCAAAGTAAGAGATGAATGAATTACAAGAAAACCTCGGAAGGGTCTTCTCTCTAACCTTTCTACTTCACTAAATCTCTAACACCCATTCTCACTTCTTTACTTTCCATTTCTTTACCATATCTCATTCACTAAATCTCTAACACCCATTCTCACTTCTTTACTTTCCATTTCTTTACCATATCTCATTCACTAAATCTCTAACACCCATTCTCACTTCTTTACTTTCCATTTCTTTACCATATCTCATTCACTAAATCTCTAACACCCATTCTCACTTCTTTACTTTCCATTTCTTTACCATATCTCATTCACTAAATCTCTAACACCCATTCTCACTTCTTTACTTTCCATTTCTTTACCATATCTCATTCACTAAATCTCTAAACCCATTCTCACTTCTTTACTTTCCATTTCTTTACCATATCTCATTCACTAAATCTCTAACACCCATTTCACTTCTTTACTTTCCATTTCTTTACCATATCTCATTCACTAAATCTCTAACACCATTCTCACTTCTTTACTTTCCATACTGTACATATCTTATTCACTCAAACCTACATTCATTCTTGCCTCTTTGTTTTCCATTCCTTTACCATACGCACTCACTCAATCCTTAAATACCATTCTCTCCTCTTTGCTTGTCATCCCTTTAATATTTCTTATATACTCATTCTATAACACCAATTATTTCTTTTTGTAGGACATCCTTTTTCCCTTTCTCATGCACTCAATCTCTAACAACCATTTTCGCCTTTTTGCTATTAATACCTTTAACATATCTCATTCACTCAATCCTAACACCCATTCCCTTCTATTTTTCCTCCCATCTCTTTAACCTTTTTCATTCACTCTAAAGTCTAACATCATTTTTCCCCCTATGATATTGCTATCCCTTTACTCTCTCTCATGTATTCAATCCCTTACACCAAATCCCTCCTTTTAAACCCGTTTCCCCTACTTTTATCCTTGTCTTTCCAACCAAACCAGAAGCTCTTGATCCAAACAAAGAGTAAAAACTGTGTGATATACAATTCTTACATTACCAACCGAACGTATCAAATACGCAGGGTTTGTTTAAAAGTATCACTAGTGTGTAAGAGAAGAGAAGTGCCCATGAAGTGTAAGTACGTGCTTTGTACTCCTTGTCACACATGCAGCAGAAATATGGAGAGTTAATATAAGCGAGACTAGGAAAGCGGAGGCCGTGGAAATTAATGTTGTGAAGAGCATTTTATCTGTCACTAGGAGAAACAAGATTATTTATTAAGTTATCAGGTAAATAGTAGGGATACAGGGTGTACATGAAATAGTACAGGAAGCAAGACTAAGATGGTGTGGGCATGTAGTGAGGATATAAAGGAGAGAATACCAAAGAAAATAATGGAGATGAAGTATGTAGGAAAAAGACTGAAAGGGAGGCCAAGAAATAGTTGGTAGGAGTAGATAACAGAAAATATGCAAGTGATAGGAGATTAATGGAAGCAATTAAACAAGGAATAATAGTGTAAAGCTAGAGAAAGATGGAGGCATTTTACTTAATTATCTCAGCCACCTGCTGGAAACAGTTGATGATGATAGTGATGATTCTGAAGAAGATGATGATGACTTGATGGGAAGTCGTGGTTAAAATCCCAATCGAATGCACAAAGGTGTTTTTTTTCACACAAGTGATTTATCTCTGTGCTCTTCCCACACCTTCTTCAAGCTAATTTGAGTCAAATTTTATTTTGATAAAAATATGTCTCTTCTTTTCTTCATTAAATTAAACCGTTAAATTAGCCTGGTGTTAAAAACGTACTAATTTAAAAATATTCTTAATAGAAAAATGTCTAGTTAAAATAATTATTTTTTTCCTAGTATTTAAACCATGTCTTTATTGTTTCGCCTTTCATTAATTATTTGCAGGACGTGCACTCATCTGCATTCTATATGTTTATAACGACTAGTTCTGCATTTGGCTTCTTCATAGACTTCATTTGTTTCATCTACATTTCCCTGGTCACGTTCAGCTTCCTGGTGCTCCAAGGTATGTGCAAATTGTACACCATGTTTATCCTGGTTGAGTACACCCTACCCTAATCTTTTAGGCAACACAATAGTGGAACCAATTAATAACCAGATGGTAGCTTTAACACTAAAAATATTAATGTATAGACTAATTGTAACAATTAAAAAACTATGATTGAACTGATTCATTTAGATGTTCCCGTTACCCCAGCCAAGGCTAGCTCACTAGTTTCTCTTGATCAAATTTCAACCAACTTAGCCTAAATACTAGTAATTGGGCCTTTTTGTTTGAAGATTGTGGGAAAGAGAGGGGGAAAGTCAAATTTTAACTCAAATTGAGTTAGAGTTTTAATTTGTTGGACAATAATGAGACCGTTCTAATACATTTTATATTAGGGTTAAAGGAGGTGTCTCTCATAGTTTATTATTTTAATTTTTTAAGTATTTGCTGGGATCCTTATGAATATGGATATAAAAGTTGTTGTTGTCTTGGAAAATGTGTTTAATGTGACTTCCTCTGTACCCTTCAATTTGTAATGTTATACTGCTAACATTATTTTATATTCGGCTTATTTTGTCAATTACGTGTTTAAAGAATATTGTTTATTTATATTGCTGAGTTTCGCTTTTTAATTTGACATAGGCATATTTTATTAATGAAAGTTTGACGGTAAAATATACTGTTACTGTTTTATATTACATAAGAGGAAAGCATAGGTGATAATATTAGCCAAAATCCTTTTTTTGGGGGGGGGGGGGGTTTGCCACACAAAAAGTGCAAAAATTCTGATCTTAGCGTGGTAGTGTGGGGGAGACGAGTTAATGGCGATGTTTTTGCATTTGTAATAGCAAAACTTTTTTTTGTCAAAATCAATATAAAATTGCTCAAGCAGAAACATAAGAGTTTTATTTTTTTCACATGGTGATATCAACAGCAGTCGAATATTTGTCATGAGAATGGCAGCATCGGATGACAAATTTAGAAGCAATGTCTTAAAATTCTAGGACATCCGTGACAAATATTCAAGAAATGTTGGAGTTACTATATAAATAAAATAAAACTTTCTATGTTTTTACTGGGAAATTAATTTATACCTTTTGACCCAAATAAATTTTTGATAAAATAAAAACGCAAAAATACCGCCTTTAACTGGCTTCCCAGACATTCCCACCTTAGCTCGTACTTACCTCCATCACACCTTATCATCATCATCATCATGAACAGCTTCAAGCCACTGGTCGGGTCTGTTTGGAACATAAGCCCCTCCACTGCCTCCTTTCCTCCTGCCACCTCTGCCCCCTTGGACCAGTCCTCTCCTCTTTCCTCCACACTCCTCCTTACTCCCTCAGCCATCTGTCCCTTGGTCATTCTCTTGGCCTCCTACCCTCCACCTTTATATCCAACATCCTCATGGGCATCCTTTCTTTCCCTCTCCATTCTTCTCACATGGCCATACCACCAAGGGTACGTGCATGTCTAGGAGCGTGCGCATCACCCATCACTCCTATCTTCACACATCACCCATCACTCCTATCTTCGCACATCACTCATCACTCCTATCTTCACACATCACCCATCACTCCTATCTTCACACATCACCCATCACTCCTATCTTCGCACATCACCATCACTCCTATCTTCACACATCACCCATCACTCCTATCTTCGCACATCACTCATCACTCCTATCTTCACACATCACCCATCACTCCTATCTTCGCACTCACCCATCACTCCTATCTTCGCACTATCACCCCTCAACTCCTATCTTCGCACATCACCCATCACTCCTATCTTCACACATCACCATCACTCCTATCTTCGCACATCACCCATCACTCCTATCTTCGCACATCACCCATCACTCCTATCTTCGCACATCACCCATCACTCCTATCTTCCACATCACCCATCACTCCTATCTTCGCACATCACCCATCACTCCTATCTTCGCACATCACCCATCACTCCTATCTTCACACATCACCCATCACTCCTATCTTCGCACATCACCCATCACTCCTATCTTCGCACATCACCCATCACTCCTATCTTCGCACATCACCCATCACTCCTATCTTCGCACATCACCCATCACTCCTATCTTCACACATCACCCATCACTCCTATCTTCACACATCACTCATCACTCCTATCTTCACACATCACTCATCACTCATGTGACAGCCTGTGCATACCGAGCAGATTGCTCATCGCTCTTCGTACTCGGCTAGAGAAAACCAGTCTGCAAGGGCATTCGTACGGCAGTGTTTCTTAAACCACTTTTATTTTTTTATTTAAAAATTTTCGATTCAAAGATTTTTAATTTAACTTTTAAATATTAATAAAAAAATAAAATAAAATATTTTATACAAGTAGTGATGATAGTGATGACTTGTCAACAACGGCAAAATTAAAAAGGCTTGGAGAATGTCACCATTTATTCAAAATACTATTTATTAGTTTATCTTTAATGTCACTCATATTCTTCTAAAATACATTCAGTCTGTAGAAAATCCGTTCAAAACAAAAGTCAAAGTTAAAGCCAAATTAACAAAAAATAAATAAAATGTGTACTGAACAACACTGCAAGGGTTTACTTTGACCTTGAAACAACCAGTCAGAGCAGCGCGCACATCGCACAGTCCTTACAAAAACAAACCATTTTGTTTCTTGTGTTTGGTCGGAGTGAAGTGCGGAGATAGGATGATGAGCGATGTGTGGAGAAAAGAGTGATGAGCGATGATGAGCGGAGATAGAGTGATGATCGATGTGCTGGAGATAGAGTGATGAGCGATGTGTGGAGATAGGAGTGATGAGCGATGTTCTGAGATAGAGATGATGAGTGATGTGCGAATATAAGAGTGATGACGATGTGCGGAGATAAGAGTATGAGTGATGTGCGAATAGAGTGATGAGCGATGTGCGAATATAAGAGTGATGAGCGATGTGACGGAATATAGAATGATGAGCGATGTGCTGGAGATAAGAGTAATGAGTGATGTGCGGAATATAAGAGTGATGAGCGAATGTGCGGAGATAAGAGTAATGATTGATGTGCGGAGATAGGAGTGATGAGGATGTGCGAGATAAAGAGTGATAGCGATGATGCGGAGATAGGACTGTGAGTGATGTGCACGCTTTTCGGCATGCACGCACCAAGTCTGCCTACTCATCTGTCCTGGACTGCTCTTCTTACTATTATCTATTCTCGTCATTCATCCTGTAAATTTTCTCCACGAATCAGCTTATACATTGATCCTTGCTAAGAGTGATGAGCGATGTGTGGAGATAAGAGTGATGAGCGATATGCGGAGATAAGAGTTATGAGCGATGTGCTGAGATAAGAGTACTTTCTGCTCTTATCCTGTCCAATCATTACCCACTTGTCTCCACTTGCTTCTCTCTCACTTATCTCTCTCCTGTTCCTTCCACCCTCCTCTACAATACCGCCGTTGCACTTTACTCACCTAATAATGTTGATATATGAACCAATCTATGAATGAGGAACGTTTTTAAACGAACCATGGGGGTGTTTTAGAGATGTACGGGGGCAGTGTGGGTCTGGCCATCACCCAGGCCATGGCACTCGCCGGGGTGGTCCAGTTCGGGATCAGACAGACCGCGGAGGTAGCCAACAACATGATGTCAGTGGAGAGGGTCGCGGAGTACACGTACCTTCAAGAGGAACCCAACCTGGATTCGAACAAAGGTATGGCTGTTGACTTAGTCTGGGCCTTCTTGACAGAAACGTGTAGCTGGCTGGGAGTGTTTAGGACTGATTTGGCTTTGTGAGCTATAGGTTGCCTGCGCATACCCGTGTTCTCATGGTGGTACAGTGGCGGAGTTAAAATGTTTGTACCAACCCCCCTCCCCAACCACACCAATTTTTTTCAGGGGTTTTAGGAAGTTTCGGAGGAAATATGGTGTTGGGGGGAGGAAGAAAGATGGATCATGGATGACAGTACAATGTACAATACAATCTACATCCTACTCTAAATTATCTACAGTATTTTGAGTTAACATTATGAAGAAGGGGAGACTGACTTCAATTACAAAGCGATTGCAAAGTACAGTTAATTAAAAATAAAATCCAGGGAATGACAACTCGGTTTCCCAACAGTACCCAGGCCCACCACAAGGGGGGGGGGGGGCTATTGATACCTTGGTACCGGGCCCGGAACTTCCAGGAGTCCGGGGCCCAGGATCAAGAGTCAAAAGTTTTTTTAAAAAATTCATAGAGGATGAAAAAAATACAAAGTAAAATATTAATGACGATCAATAAAAATGCCTGTTCATACTAAAGAACAGTTCATTGCCAACCAGCCCACCAGGTGGGATCTTCCTCAATAGGAACTTACTGGCATTTATCACAGAATACATCGTTGTTTCGGTACAGTCTTTTCTTTCATTTGTTTGGCAATTTCACGGATTCTATTATTTTTGTATCGAAACTAAATTTGGCACTGAAAGAGAGTCGGTTAGTAAATCAAGTTTAATTTAAATACTTCATCCTGTGCTCAGCATTTCAGTGTTCAGTTACGTTACCTATTAAGTTTTGTACATCGCTTCGCTTTTTTAAAAGTTTCAACAAAGTTTTTTTTAAAAGAATGTACAAACCAAAGTCAAGTATTTCTGTAAAAACAAGGGATGAGGTAGGATAATTCCCCTTCTGGAAATAACTTTTCCCCCACTTCCCTATGAATTGAATAAACTCCTCCCTCCCCTGGATTAAGCTTACCCCTCTTTAGATTTATTTAGCTCTCCTTTGTTATTCTCGAACATGAAGAAGAAAGATGGCTTTGTATAAAACTTCAAATAACTTATATAGGAATCCAATTTTCAAAAATGTATTGGGAGAAGATCACTCTAAGTAGATTCTATAAAAAAAATAGAGGCATTCAATCATAAAAACCCAAGAATATTATTCCAAATATCTTCTGAAAGCATCCAATTTTTCAAAATTTGCTGTAAGAGGTCCACTCTAAATATCTGCAAGAAACATTTAATTTTCAAAGATTTTCCAAGTGTGGACACTTCAAATAGCTTTTAGAAACCCAATTTTCCAAAATTTGCCGGGGAAAAACTACTTCAAATAGCGTATATTTTAGACATCTAGTTCTAGGCAAAGAATAACTTATAGAGGAACTCAAATTTCAAATGTTTTATGGGGAAGGACCACACCAAATAGACTATAAAGAATCTAATTTTCAAATAAATACTTTCAAAAAATTTGATGGGGTCTTTCATAAATCCTTTTTTTTTTTTTTTTTTTGCTAGCCACCCTTAAACAAACTAAAGTTTCGCCAACACTTAAACCTAACATTACAAAAAGGGGTCCCGTGCTTTGCTCCTGGTACCGGGCCCGGATTGAACTTAGAACACCCGGTGGACCTGATAATAGCCACGCAGTTCCCTCAGAGAGTGTAGATGCTCGGATATCCAACGTCACCACTGGTGGCATCTAAAGATGAGAGGAAATATTTGTTTTAAACAGAATATACTCAATTCATAAAATAGCAATCTACTCTGAATTCATTCATATCAATTTTTTAATTTAACGGATAAGTTAAAATTGTTTCCATTAACTCTACCTGATACAAAACCTTTCGGGAACTTTGGACTGCGCATATGCAACACTTAGTAGCACTCTCCAAGAAGTACCAATTCAAATAATTGTGTCAGCAATCTAATTTAGTGCTACCTTATTAAAGTATGACTGACTGAGGAGCCAAGAACAATAAAACCCTTGCCTCCACTTATGGACATCGTTTTACGGCAAATGCTAAGAAAGTATTACTTACTATGGCATATAAAAAATTAAGAACTTTAAAAAAAACGTACTAAGAATTTTTTTTTAATCTTAAGTGTATAGTATTATTATTATTAGCACCGCGTCTTACTACACGTTCGGATTATACGCACTTACGCTAATGTGTAATGGTAGGGTGATTGTGAGATGAAATGGAGGACCTACATTTTAACGTGGAATCCGAACCACGGTGGAGGCCTGGCATTCCTCACATTCACAAGTTGTGATTAATAAACATCTTGTCAGAGGTGAAGGAAGGGTTTGGCGATCATATAAATCTGTGCCGGGACCGGGGATAGAGTCCCGGACCCTCAACACAGAAGTCTGACACCTTAACCCTAGACCACCAGGTCACCTGTAGTGTATAGTAAAATAATGTTTACTGCTAGATCCACCATACATTTATACAGCCAGAGTAATTTGGTAAAATATCTTAAAACAGTAAGATATAATATATATTTGAGATCTGCAGGTTAATTTTTCCATATTTTGTTTTTAGTAAATAAACATTTTAAAGTACTGGTGGGCCTCAAAAACCCGTCGACGTAAATGACTCGTTGGCCAAAGTTCTCCCGCCCCCCCCCCCTCCGCCCCCCAATTTCCTTCTTTTATGGTGACAGCTTCTAGTAGCACTAATATATAAAAAAAAAATTTAAACTACACATTAGACAAACCATCCAAATAATAGCATGCTTTGTATTATCTTCCTTTTTAACAATGAGTGAACCTTCTAATTTACCTCACTTCACTGACTCAACTTTATACTCGTTTGTTTTAAGACGCAAAGCCTCCCAAGGATTGGCCCTTCGAAGGTGAAATCGAGTTCCAGAACGTTTACTTGAAGTATGTGGAGACGGAGCCTCCAGTGTTGAAAGATCTTAACTTAGTCATCAAACCAGGCGAGAAGGTAGGACTTATATCGCTAAGAACCGTATTAATAGCTCATTCTGAATGTGATAAGAATTCGCTGAAAGTCACTTTGCTAACATGTTGCCATAGTAGCATTTAAAGCTATGATATCGTGGTAAAGGTTAAGTTTTCTTGATTGTGAGGATTGCCCGTACTTCACTTTGACTTGGCAACAATGTAATTACCCGGAACACTGCCGAGATTTTCCTCACGCTTAGTTTTTGTTTCTTACTACGATTACAATCATGTGATGCCTAATGTATTTAAGATTGTTTTAACCCTAGGAGGCCCAGGCACATGCATGTACCTAGAAAGCCCATCAGCGGTCATATTGACCGCTTCTCATAAACAATATGCAATATGCACCAGTTCTTTAAATATATATGTCTTAGAACATTGTAGCATACTTTTGGATGATGGCGGGTGAGTTATTGTCATTAACAGGGTGTCCCAAAACTACTGTGCAGTAATTATCACGTACCTTGTTGCAGTTCTTCCTATAACAGATGTTGGAAATGTCCCCTAAGGGCCTGAAGACATATCCGGACACAGCTCTCAATATCATAGCATATGAAGAGGCATGTAGACACATGTTTTCAGGCCCAGGCGGGACATGTCCAACACCTGCTATAGGAAGAACTGCAACGAAGTACCTGACGTGAGTTTGGGGCAGTGTTCTTGCAGTTGTTGTAGCAAAACTTTTTTTTTTTTTTTTTGCCAAAATAAATAAAATAATTCTCCAGTAGAAACATAAGAGTTTAATTTTCTTCTTTGAGTGGATAAAGATAATGCTATGATAAGAAAATATATCATATAATTATTAGTTTTATAAGTTTCACTATTAAAAAATAATCATTAATAGCCTGTTAGACATAGGAATGGTGTTGAATGGTATAGTGACTTGTACCTCAACTTGGTATTTTATTTTTGCACTTTTAGATTATGGCTAAGCGCAGGGGTATAGTGGAGCGGGAACGTGTAGGAACGGCATTCCGTCACTGCTTTTTGTGGAAAAATATTAAATTGCATCATGCCAAGCCGAATATTAAAATTTTCTTGAGTTAGATATATTCAAGATACATTTTTTTAGTTACTTACTATGTAATTCTAAGTTAATTAATCGATTTTATATCAATATTATGTTAAAACTTTTTTTCATAACATGAATAAAAAATTCTGATTAAATCTACTGTGCTCTATGCGAATTCTTGGAATTTTAGGGGAAGTGCGCTAAGTAAGTTTCTGCCTTAGTAACCATTACTCGTAAAAAATTCTCCAAATATCTTCTAGAGGCATTTATATTGTGAAATTTTTTCACCTCCACTGGTTGGCGGGCTGTGCTCCCCCCAAATAACCCCGTTCAACTTTGGGTTGGCTACGGTCTTGCGTTCTGGCACTGCTAAATTTACGACTACACCACTGGTTAAGCGAGTTCTCTTGTCATATTATTTTATTTTTAATGTTTAAAGAATATTTGCCGAGGTCTTTATGGGGATTGATATATTAAATGTCAATGTCTTATAAAATGTGTGTAATACCTTCCCCATTTTCCACCTGCACCTGCGATGATGATATGATGTTGGGACCAACAGGTAGGGATCGTTGGCCGTACTGGCGCTGGAAAGTCCTCGCTCATCTCAGCCCTCTTCAGGTTGTCCAGGGTGGAAGGAACCCTCAAGATCGATGGTGTAGACACGAGCCTGATTGGTCTAGAGGATCTACGCAGCAGGATATCCATCATTCGCAGGATCCCTTCCTTTTTTCAGGTACACTCCGTCGGAATCTTGATCCTTTCTCCGAGTTTGACGATGACGCTCTGTGGCGTGCGTTGGAAGAGGTGAGTCCCCATGTCATCCGTCATTTGCATCCCTTTGTAATGGTGGGAATGACATTATTATTATTATTATGTGTTCTGTTCACGACAGTTCCTTTTGTCAGTGAACTTAGACCCACTAATGCGCCCTGTTCTCAGCCTACTCCTTGAGCTCCCAGAATTCTCTTCTTTCCATCAAGTCAGTCAATATTTGAATCCTCCTTCTTCATAAGCTCCACTTTTTCTCAACCTTTCCTTCTATGACGTCGTGCAGAAGACGGTTCCTCCAAAGGATGTGTTCAATCCAGTTTGCTTTGTACCGAAGAATCACATCCAAGATGGTTCTATACTCACCCACTCTTCCTAGGACTTCGTTCGTCAAGCTGTCTGTCCACGTGATCTTCTCAAGTGTTCTCTAGGACCACATTTAAATTATATTATTTCATTATAATTATGACATTAAAACCTAAAACCTCCCTTAATCTGAGTCTTCCAATGCAATTGTTGGCAATGAGACAAGAGTTTCACGTTGGGGATGGTTGTGTCTAGGTTGAGTTGAAGGAGACATACAAAGAAGGTCAAGGTCTCAGCATGGGTGTGACCGACGGTGGTGGTAACGTCAGCGTCGGTCAGAGGCAGCTCATCTGTCTGGCCAGAGCCATCCTCCGGAACAACAAGATACTCATGTTGGATGAAGCCACCGCAAACGTAGACCCTCAGTAAGTGTTAGTAGATTATGTATTTTGATAGTAAGTAACTTTTAACCCTGTATTTATGTTGTAACGTCCCTTATTGATGGGATTATTTGATCATGACTTGTTAAAAATATTATTGGCAGACACTTATGAGGTTGAGTATTACATGCTACAATGACATTATAGAAAGACTACAGTTAAATATTTGGGTCTTAGTATGATTGAAATGCCTGGACTTACACCATCAAAGGAGCTTAAGTTAATCTTCCCTTGGGAATTTTAAATAAAAAATTAAGGCAGTAGGTAAATGAGTAAATAAATTAGGATTGTGCTAATAATATTGACGAGTTGATAAGTTTGGTAAAAAATAATTAAAATTCAAAGAGTGGAAAAACCTATTAGGCTGAGTATTGAAACCAACAATTTTAAATGAAATAATACTCTTAGTTTTAAATGCTATTGGAACAAACAATAAAACATAAAACCTTTTAAAGAGGTTGGTTACAGATTTGATAGAAATATTCCTTTTAGCAACTACATTGTAATGCTGGTGTTGACCATTGGCTAATTAAACTAGTTTATCTTAGAAAACAATATGTGTTTTAAGTAAATGCACTATAGGTTGTTGGGTAAGTAGCTAGGGAACTTCATTGTGATCAAGGGGGTAGACACTACAGCTAGCAGAGCTTATTCTTTTTATTCGGAATATAGGATACAGTACTTATGTTTACTGGGTCTATAGGCCAGTTTTATAGTCAGACTTAACACGCCTCAAGTGCGGCTTGATACTAAATACAAGAAGACACCTACCTAAACTCGAATGGAATGAGCCAGTTTTGCATATGAAAATGGCCCCCATTCTGGGATAACTAGGTAGCTGTCGTCCTGTATTAAAGTATCGAGCTGCCCTTGAGGTTTCTGATTATGAAACTGACCTTATACTTGGATTGTAAGCTCTTGCCTTTATTGTGTATGGTACAATCTGTTCAAGAAGAAATAAACCCCAGAAGATATACGAGTTCATGTGTAAGAAACAAACGAGTTGTTGACCTCGTTGCAATAGCCTTAGTAAGTACTGGAGTAGGTTCAGTTTTTAGCACAACAATCGTGCTGTAGGCCTATGCGTGTATTATGAAACCAAGGTTTGTCGAGATACGATCTTTAAAACAGAGGTCTGAGATTGGTAATTTAAATATTTTGTATATTAAGCACATTTTATACATGTTATTTTCATAGTATTTAATCTAGAAATTATCAGAACTCATGTTTTATTTAATAATTGAAAAAGTATTTGTTTAAAAATTATTTTCACTTCAATTCGAATAGTTATTCACATATTAATATAATAAAGAAATTGACATAATGGCACACGCGTTTCTTCACACGTCTTAGTTAGAGTCCATCTCAACAACTCTGTACAAGAAGAGGAAAAACATCAGCGATTATCTGGCTTTAATTTAAATTGGTCGCCGAGAGCTGCTGAACTCTGGCAAGAAAAATCAAAAACTACTTTTAGAAAATAAAATAAAAACACTTGAGTTGACCAGTGAAATATGTTGCTCACTCTTTTGCTCTACACTGTGAGGTTTGACCTTGCATTATTGTCAGGGCTGGAAACAAGCAAACTGAATGTTCATGAACCTTTGCTAGCTGCACGTGAGCGGAAGTAAATTAACGACAGTACAGTCATTGACTAATAAAATCTACACAACCTAAATGAAAATAATCCAGAAAGCAAGGCAATATAACAGGATCATTACAGGTTCATTTGTAAGGTTTGAAAAGGTTTACATTTTGTTTACAACAAATACACAAAGTTAACAAGGCATGTCTGTATATTTATCTGTTTACCTAATAGGACTGATGAGCTCATCCAAAAGACAATCCGCTCCAAGTTTGTCACGTGCACTGTCCTAACTGTAGCTCATAGACTACATACCATTATGGACTCCAATAAAGTTCTTGTGATGGACTCTGGGAAAATGATCGTAAGTTTTTAATCTGTGACATCTCCTTACAGCCATTGCCGTATTGTATTATGCATGGAGTTAAAGAGTCATGGGGTAAGGGTCGCTCATACATCGTGTTCAGTGGAGCAGAAACCGGGCGTTACACCGGTGCAGTGTACCCAACAAAAACATGTTGTAATATATACCACACCAAGTCATAATATTAAACATCTACCCATATATTAAAGAAAAATTATTTTACACACTTCAAATATTGTATTTGACTCTGTGTTAAACGTTTTACGAGATTGGAATATTATTCAAAAAGGTTTTCTATAGTAGCAGAATTCTGGGTTTTTCTTTCTATAGAGAAGTTGTTTTTATTGAAAATACTAAGACATTTAGTATTTTATGTGTAGATTTGTGTGTGGAAGTTTATTTTGATCTGTGTAAAAAAATGATTTGGACTATGAGAAAATACTTATGATTACCATTAAAACAACTTCTAGAAAGACTCTTATGTTCAACAAATTTGCCAAGTGAGTATTGGTTTATTTCGAAGCATTGCCAAACACCCATATAATTTTGGCATTACAATTTCAAGGTAGTAGCCCCCTTTAAAATATGTTCACGCATCTCTGGTTACGTCTTAGTACCTAAAAATCACCATGATGACAACAATGAATGATACACTCAGGACTATGTCTTTGTTTTAAATTTATTTTTATGTTCAAGCGAACCATCAAATTGGAAAATTGTATATTTAAATTTAACTTGGCTTTGTAATATATTTACGTAGTAAACATTTTTTTAAAGTCACAAACCCACACAAACTTCACAAATTATTTTTAGCACCACGTCTTACTATCCAGTCGGGTTATACTCTTGTAGTTTTAGCGATGGAGAAGGTTATATTTTGAGTAAATGTACCCAATTTGGTTTGGGAGAGTGGAAAAGTAATTTTGAAAAAAACTCAATACACCCGACCAAGATTCGAACTCAATATCACCGTCTTCGACAGTCTAGTCTACTGCTAGAGTAATGCCTTAAACCATGAGGCCACCGAAGCGGGTTTCTCAAAATTGTTAGTTTGCAATAACCTGGTGAGATCAAAAATAATTACACAAATAGACCTAATTTATCTTGTATAGCTAAACATAACTAGATCAACGTAAAGGTATTTTCTATAATCAAGACTGGGATAAATTAGTAACAGGGGCATCGCGCTGGGGGAGGGGTGCAGGAAAGGGTGTCAATCTCCAATTTCGGGGAAAAGCTTGAAAGTTGGGAATTTTGTGAAGGAGTCGAGATCTAGAGCTGGGAAATTCTAAAATGACTACTACTAACCTACTAGACACTAGTATCCTTAAGAAGGTTAGGTGTACCGTTACGACAATACAGCACGTCTACAACTCCCCACCACATAAGTCCGATGCCCTTGCAAGCAGACGATGTGCCCGTTCAACAGACAACAACAAGCCACGCACTACAGCCAAGTAGTCAACGGGATGTAAATTGTGAGCCACGAGGTTTTCTCTCACCCCTTCCCCCGTGACAGGGCGCTATACTCACTGCGCAGGTGTGGATTTCAAGGGGAAGAAGTGACAGCTGTTCCAACAACCCCCACCCCCCTTTCATGGAAACCACTAGCTATAGATATACTACACATACGCAAGACAGTTGGGTGCTCGCTATTCACGTCTGGTGATCGCATCGTGGACGGTGTGTCGAGTGATGCCTCCCCACTGAGAAATTGGCTGTATATAAGACACAACCAAGTGTATTATGTACAAGGCCGTAGCCAGCCAATAATTTCACGGGGGTTTGGTGGCACATCCTCCAATTGCCGGGGCTAGAAAAAATTCTAAATAATAAACAGTTCTAGAAGCTCTCTGAAGTGCTTTTTATGGTAATACATCCCCATTATTTGTATTTGTACCTTAATTTTGATATTGTTTGAACCATAAATAAAGCCATATATGCTTTGTTTATAAAATTTCAGGGGGGGTTTGAACCCCCAAACCCCCCCCCCTTGACTACGGCCTTGATTATGTACTCTTTAATCTTGGACAAATATTAGGAGCTTACTAACAATGTAAGTTGGTGTTACTTTTCGGCTATTATATTTTATTTTTTTTAGAAATTGATTAGAATTTATACATTGACGAATTCTTAACTAAAAATCATGGTTCGGCCAAATTGTTTATTTTCTTTTATTTACAAAACTGGGTATTAGAGATCTCGTCCGATTTTTTCATTATCTGTGCTTGATTGTAATACAAAGCCCACAAAAGAACTAACGTTCATTATGATGATAATTGTGGCATTTAACATTTTAAAAGTCTTGGACTAGAGCTGGAACTTTTGCATTAATAGCGCGTCCTTTGGATTGATTTCTTTTGGTTATGTATGTCAGTATGGCTAGGCTTAGGAATTAATGTTTCTCTTTTATATATTATACAATTGAAGGTATTGTTTGTATTCGTGATTGGCTTTGTTTCTTATAATTGTAAATGTTAGGTCTTGCCCGCTTCTCGGGGACTAGGATATTATCAATGCCTAGGTTTAATCGTGTTTGTATACTCATGAGCAGAACTATTTGGTGTTTATCCCTAGTTTACGAGGAACCATTTTAGGAGATTTATATAACTAGTGTAATGTTCAATACCAGAGTATAATATAATATATATATGTTTGTTTCGGGTATGCTATTGTACTTATTGGGGTTTCCCGCTTTACGGGTATCTCTCATGCCAGTTCAGGGTTTTATTCATTGTTAGGTTGAGATATATCAATATGTGTAGAGTTAAGAGTCGCCTGGTAGCCAAAGTTACTATTTTTTGTGTAAAAGTACATAGCTATAATAATCATCCGCTTTTCGGATCTATATTTACAGTTATTGTCTTATGAAGGCTGAGGCCGTAGTATTTAAATTGTCCTATTAGTCTTTACTATAAAATTGCGAATTGTTTTCTGAGACCCTATATAGTATATGTGGTTTATTTTTGATATTATAATAAATTGGCTTTATAGCCTCTGGTCATTGTTAATATACATATTTTTCTTTACACCTTTAATACGTTTTCTACCTTTTTTCTATATATGAATAGAGTGACATTCCTGGTTCATCCTGTAATTAAGTCACATGATAAAGAAACTTGGGGCACTACTTTTGGTGTGTCAAATGAAGCCTCCCTGCTTATCTATGTCTTAGTATTATTTCTGCGCCTTTCTCGTTACAATAACTTGTTGGTTACTCAGTTTAGGGTAGCTGAAGAGCATGATGGTGAATAGGTAGTGTTTTAAATTAATAACTTGATAAAATAAAGCCTGGATTTCTTACGAGCTGAGATTTGTTAGTTTTCCTAACACGCAATGAGGGTGAATTTCAAAACAAATAGCACCTGTACTTTGAAAAATCCATCACTAACAACTTTAAAAAATAGACAGCTAGCTGTGGAAAAATATATGACTTGAATGAAAAAAACTGGCCCAGCCCCCTCCCCCCCTTGAACCCTTATTAACCGGGGAGTATTCCATACACCCTACCCTGGTGTTCTCAAGGTTTCCCTTGTCAACTGGTATTTTTTTAAATTTCATAATGCCTAGAGTTGGGAAATTCACTGTCCAACCCAGCCCCGCCTCCCCCAAATGTATTTATTGCGACGCCCCTAGTTAATATTAGACTACCAATTTTTACTGCGTAGCTATTAATAAGTCTTAGAGTACACTTCATTCGACTGTTTGGCTTTAGAATACAATCTGTGAGCTCACTCTGAACGGTTAGATTTAAAACTAGATGGAACTCTTGCTAGATAATTTCAGATAATTAAGTATTTAGAGAAATTTTATTCGGGTTAGAAAGAGTGGTTCAAAAATCAAAATTAGCACAAGAATCAGTAGTAAAAGTAGCTCAATATTTTTTATCTCCTGCTTAATTAATATTCGACAGGAATTTGACCACCCACACCGTCTCCTGCAGAGAAAAGAGGGTCATTTCTCCAAGATGGTCCAAGAGACGGGCTTCACAATGGCTGCCAAGCTCAGAAAAATAGCTGAAGATGTGAGTTTTTTGACATCCAGCGTTATTATCATTTCATAACTGAATCTTAAAAATTTCAAACAAACAAACTATGAACTAGGTCTTGAAATTAAAAAAAAAAAATCCTTTAAATATTTCATGAGGTAAGATTATTCTACTTGTTCAAAAACAAACATGACTTGAACGTAGTTGAACTTTAATAGTGATATAGTAATGACGTCATTTGAGGCGTACTGTGTTGCACGTTGTAGTACGTAGGGCCGTATTTAAGAGAAGGTGACAGTGGCTAACGCCATACGGCCTCCATAAACTGTTACAATAAAAGAAAAGTATCTCTATAGCAGCAAGTTTTGGTAAGATATAAAAATAAAACGTATGATGCACCACAAATACTTTCTAGCTACCTTATCTAAATTAAACTTATAACTTAAGATATGTGTAGCGAAAAATATATATCCAGGTGTATATGCGTGTCCAGGTGTTATATTTCAATTTTCAGAATATGATATCTAGATGGTGAATTCCTCTCTAAAATTAATAACAGCTTCGGCAATTTGATTCTTAATATTATCCGTACAGCTATAATAATAATAATTGTCGAGTGGCAGTAACAAGCCAACTACCGAGTCGAAGATGGCTACGTTATCTGATGGCTCGTGAATAAAGTTGAAGATTTCCACACGTCCATCAGAGACTCTGCCTTAAAATATGAGTGAAGAATGACCCTGGGCACGGGATGACTCCTGGATAGCTCAGTGGTTGTAGCATTGGTGTACTAAGCCAAAGGTCCAGGGTTCGATTTCCTTGTTCAGGTGTCATTTTTTCAATTTTCAGAAATTCTAGATTTTATGTGCTATTTTGCATTATTAAGTCTATCTAAACATCTATTGTGTTTGTAAACAGAGATACAGAGCCACGTCATTGTGGGGTAAGGTGAGACAACTCGTTAATCCAGGATAAGGTGGCGTCGTCGCCATCGATTTGTTTCAAGTGTACGAAGAATTTGTAATAATTCGTAGTTGAATAAAAGATTATTCCTGTTTGGTTTTCTTTAACAGAGTGCTTAATTTGTATTTAACTATAAAAGTAATTAAATCATATACATTCAAATTCATCTTAGGCTTAATTGTCTTATTGTAATATAGATTTATTGTAGAGAATCAAATTAATCTTTAGAATATTTTAATTATTCCAAATTAAACTGCTCAGGTAAGTTACAAGCTAATTCATCTGTTAAAATACGTCTCCTACAAATTAGTGTGGAAAAAACAGGAAACCACTATTATTTTAATTCTTAACTAGAAATTTTAACACGATGGCTTAAGCGACTTGATAATAACTAGAGATAGGGAGGCATATCATAGGAAATGCACCGGATTGTAATGAAGAGGATAGGAAAATTCATTGATATTAAGGCTATCCAACTTTACTATTTTTACAAAATTGGAACAGATAATCAATTTATTCTATTGAATATTTTTCAACCAAACTCTCAGTATTCTAAATAAGAGCAATAATTGCTCAAAAAACTCTCAGTATTCCAAATAACATGCTGTTTTGGTTGGGAAGCAGATAGCCCAGCTTTCAGAAATTGGTGCAAAAGGTTCATGAATTAATCGTCCATTTATTTTATAAATTAATTCACTAGTACAAAATAAAATATTTTTTAAGTTTTAAATCAGACAATTATACAGGGTGAAGCCGAAACAATTAATTGACTGGTAGCTTGAAAATTAATACCTTAATTGAAAATTAAATATTGACTAGATAGATTAAAGACAACTGTATTCTACACCTTTTTCATTTTTTAAAGATAATGTCACTCATATGAGCTCCACTGGACGTCAAACAAACCTCAGCATCATTGTACATCACTTTCCTCAGTATATATCGTCTAATTGTTTCCCGATCCACCCTATATATCACTATAACCCTTTTATTTATATGTAATATTTCAACTCCTCTAATCTATCGGGTCTTACTTTATTTCTGTAAGGAAATGCTAATTTATTGTATAAAAATAAATGTAGTATCGATTAGTAATGGAATATTAAAAGCAGTTTAGATTGACATGTTATCATATTCTTAAAAACCTCATGTATCTCTTTTTGATATTTTGTGTATTTTTGCTTTAGCGCTTATAACATTTTGTTAGTTAACTTAATGATAGAAGCATTGTAATGTTAATCAATCATTGGTACCATAGTTTAATTTTAAATAGGAAAGCAAAAATAAGGCCTTGCCCATGAACATGCAAAGGCAATTTAATTCAGTTCGTTCACGGATTATATTATCTCTAAACGTATTAGTAATACTAAGTGTGATTGGAAATATGCACCGTGCATTGTATGCCACACTACCCTGGTAGTCAGGGATGGACTGAGCCACCAGGAGATATCCCGGTGGGCTGGTATTAATTGGGCTGCCGCAACTAATTTAAACTAAAATAAAGATATTCATTCAGTTATAAATGATTGTTTTAATTCAAATTTTATCAAACGTTCCAGTGTATGAGTCTGGGATTACCCAAAATACTGGATTTGTGACGATTTGAGATGGCGTTAAAATAATGTTAAATCATCCCGTTTGTTGTGTCTTGGGCTTGTTTATAAATCATTTCTTATGTCAAACGTAAAACCATTGTTTAGGGGGTATTGATTGTCACTGGCTTTGTAATCCTACCAAATTATCTAGTGAAGGATTATTTTACAACCTTCAATATTTCAAAAATATACTCCCAGCTTTTGCCTGCCAATTTAAAAGCATTTTAATTTATGTCAGTTTAAAATAAAAACTAATGTAGTGAGGGGACTGAATCATGACTTAAGCATCGATAATTTAGCTGAAATAGCCTTGGGATTAAATTTACTTAACTTCATTTCACCACTTCAGTTTAAAATGAAACAAAACTTCAATTGTATTTTTGAATGTATGTATGAATGAATGTGTGTGTATTTTTAAGGCCTTAATATTTTTATTTCTGGGCTGCTTGGACCTACAGTCCACTCCTGCTGTTAGTGGTAGAATATTGAAACACAAAAGTGAAGGTCATTACTGAATCGCAAAGGTAAGCATTGCTTATTGATCTTCCACATACGTTTAAACTTTGTCTTATTATAAATTTCCATGAAATTAATCAAGTAAAAAAGAGTAGGAGTAAAATAAAAAATTTGTTATATTGCATGATAGATGTTCAAATTTATACAAAAAACACTACAAAGGCAGAACATTTTACCATTTTACTGGTAGGCCATAAGATTAATAAAAACTAAACAGGTGGGTTCAAGCAGACAACAGAAAAATAATTAAGATTATCTTTTATTTTTATTTTAATATTTAATTGCTTACAAGATGAGTAAAGCCAAGAACTAGGTCAATAAACTAATCAATATCATTACAGTAGGGCCCCCGTATCCGTTGATTCAGTTATCCGCGGTTTACTGCTACCCAATTTTATTTATTTTTATTTAAAGGTAAAAATAGTTTATAAGTCACAATGCCTACACCATCACCCCACCTCATCTCATCATGGGCAGTGTGCTATCATATCACCGTAATCATTATCATCATGTGAACGTCGCGACAAGAAGAATGGAGAATAAAATAGTAAGTACAATGTAGTGTACAGTACACGTTATTATTATGTACTTTATTTAATGTTGGTAATGTCTTACTGTGTATAATTTATCAATTAAACTTTACCGTATTTATGAATGTTACATTAATATCACGTTATAATATAATAGTTGGTACTATCCACGGTTTCATGTAACCGCGGTAGAACTAGGAACGTATTACCCGTGAATATGGGGGCACTACTATGTTACCACCCACTCCACTACCTCTTAACTATGGCCACACTAGACTAAAAGAAAGGTGGGGGTAGGCTAACAGAAGATATATGACAAAGAAAGCAAGACATTAGCAACAATTAAATAAAAATATTAATGTTTTATTCAAGATAACAACAGAAACAATTAATTAAATGGCCTCAAAAATCATCGGAAGTATGTTGAAAATCATATCAATGTTACATCGCAGTTTCATCATATGAATGTTACCACACGAAACGTAATTTTAAGTCAAATCTGTCTGTCTTGAAGAGACAACAACTCGACCAAACTACACTGTCAGTTTCACAACAGTACAACCTTAAATGTTTGACTATTTAAACAAATCATAAGTTTATAAATATCTAGACTGATATTTATTTAGGTACAAAAAAAAAGAGCCTAATGGGCATCTTGAAATGGTTACCAAAGTAACTGCTTCATCACATTGAATACAGACAGAGTCAAAGATGAGGTAAATTTAATCACAGACAGATATTTATATAAACACGAGAGTTTGGCTTTCCGGCATTAAGTCAAACTCCCGCGGGACTATTAAATTTCGACACAACGAAGGTCTTTAACAAGAACTCTACTTGTTAACAAAAAATATATATATAACAAACAAAAGACTAGTTAAACCACAAGTTAGTCAAATTAAATAATTCGGAAAATTATTTAGTCTAAATCAAACAATCAGCTAAGCTTTACGTTAATTCAAACAACAATTAAATATGAAAACATTATACAAAAAAAAAGGAGGAATTTACATTTACTTAGTGATCAAAACTCTGTCAATTTAAAATAAATACTTCTAACAAAACAAGTTAATAAATGTGTCAATCTAATATTTTACGTGACTTCACTGACCCTAGCGCCCAAGTGGTGGCAAAACGAATTAACTGTCTCACAATTAAATTCAGTATTAAAAAAATTAGTTAATAATTTACGTTGCTTATTTTGGCTTATCCCAAAATATTACATTACATTAATTCAAAATTAAACTAGCCATAATTCAAGTCTATTAAATTAACATCGAAGGTAACACAATACGTCATCATCCTGTAAATTGTCCAAGTCCAGGACAGGACTTCTCCAGACGATGACGAAAATAAATGTTTAAGACAAAACTTCTCCTGATGATGTCAAATAATTAATGGTCACTGAGTTTTAAAACTGCAAGGTTTAAATAGTGTTTCTAGTCGCTTAGGGATGGAAGGGGGGGGGGGGGTTGTTCACATTGGTCGGTGGCTTCCAACGGTCATTTTTAAAACATGCAGATGAGCACGTAGTCGTTGATCAGGCTAGTATTGGTGGGCTATCTTTAACACGTAGTGCATTGGTGTTAGAGATCTGTTTGACTGGTGTTGGTGACGTACAGATATCACGCGATGTATTGGTGGTTGGTTTCATCTTGCACGCCGGACCCGGGATAGTTTCAGTTGTTTTTCTCGGCTAGTTCCGAAAGGATCGATTTGATCCGTCGGCTCGGAACCTCAACTGTTGGCGCATGATGGCTGGATCTACCCATTCTCCGATTTAGGACGTAAGGTATGTACTCCAGTCTTGAAGGTTGTTCTAGCCTTGTTCTAGACATTATTGGGTGAGACCAAATTCATCATCCTGTTGCTAGAAGTTTAAATTATATTTCTGAAGAATTAATATTTTAACATGTTATAAAAATATTCAAAACCTGGTATTATTTCATCTAAAGAAGGAGTTTTCAACTTGAAGCCCACAAGAGCACTTTTTGCGGCCCACGAAACCTTTTTAAGAAAAAAAAATATTTTTTTTAATCTCAAGAAAAGTTACGAAAAATATTTCATAGCTCGTTCAAAAAATGTATTAATATTCATACGGCAAAAAATGTGCAAACGAATTTGATAAAAAATTAATAATCAGCCGTTCTACAAGTAGCGCACCACATCGCAAAGTGCAGGACCCAGCAAGAATAGTTGGGGCCCTCCACTGACCTCTCTACCCTTCACTACCGTAACAATAGAATCGCCCGACAAGGCTTGCTGGCTACTACTCTCGTCTCCACTCAGGCTCAGTTGCACTTGCTGACGTGTAATGAAGTTTTACAAGTTACTGTCCATTTTGAAGGCTTTGTCTTGTGTTGAGTGTAGAGTGTACCGTTGCTTGCGTCTTTTACGTGAAAATAATGGGCAGAAACTCAAAGAAACGCAAAATTTAAAATGAAAGCAGAATTTACAAGGAAATCTGGGAGAGTGACTATTTAATTACTAACAACAGTGGGAAGCTTCAGTGTTTGGTATTCATGCAAATTGTGTCTGTACCAAAAGAGTATAATGTTAAACGACATTACTCAACGATGCACAAGAACAAGTATGCAACATATAAGGAAGAAGCTCGAAACGCACTCGTTGCAGACTTCAAAAGGAAATTAAAACAGCAAACAGATATGTTTAGTAAAGTCTTACAAAACCAGTCATCTTCTCTGTACGCCCCTTACGCAGTGTCGCTTGAACTTGCAAAGGATAAAAAAAAATCTTCACTGAAGGCAGTCTGGTTAAAAAGTGTGCTATGGAAATGGCAAAGGCTTTTGGAGATGCTAAAAAGGCTGAGAAATTCGAATCAATGCCACTTTCCAACCAAACTGTATAGAGAAGGGTCATTAATGTGGGAGAACAAGTCGAAAAATAGCTGATTAGATTGGTTAAAGAAAACACGCATTTCTCGCTATGCCTTGAAGAAAGCACTGACCAGTCAGATGTCAGTCAGCTATTAATATTTGTACGCACCACCTTTGAAGACTTCAGCAGTAAAACGGAGCTATTTGATGTTTGCGCTCTTCAAGAAACAACAAAAGGGAGGGACATTTATGATACTGTTAAAAAAAAATTGTCGACAGAGTTGGAAGCTTCAGTAAATGTTCAACCATTGTGATAGACAATGACAGGGGAGAATATAGGTCTGACGGGATTGCTAAAATAAAATGGCGTAACCTGTCCTATGATCCACTGTCTCATTCACCAGGGAGCGTTATGTGGGAAATCAATGAAAAAACTGATGTTTTTTTAAATTGTGGTTGAAATTATTAATATGTTAAGAGGTGAAAATCGAGCGCTTTTGCATGGACAACTAAAGCAGTTTTTGCTGGAAATTGAGACAGAATATGGAGACTTGCTGCTCTACAACCATGTAAGGTGGCTAAGTGCAAGAAAATGCCATGAACGGTTTTTTACTATTCGCAAGAAAATTCTTGAATTCCTTAATAAGTTTGTCTCGTCTGATACCACAGAACCAGAAAAAGAAATTCAAAAACCAGAATTTTTAAGGCAATTAGCTTTCCTAACAGATATGACCAATCACCTTAACATCTTAAACCTGAGTCTTCAAGGAAGAAACCATGTTGTATCAAATATGGTGGGAATTGTAAATGGTTTCGAAACAAGTTAAACATTTTCAAACGTTCTTTGAAAAACAATGGATTGGCACATTTTCCTTGCTGTCTATATTTAGCGGCGGAGAAAGGCCAGGAAACTATAGATTTCTCAGATCTCAGTTCACACATTCCTGAGATCATTGAAGAATTTAACACACGATTCAAGGAAACTGAAACATTGAAAAGAAGTGTACAGCTTTACACGAATCCTATTAGTGTTACAATCGAGGAACGAGAACCACACCTACAACTTGAGCTGTCCGATCTACAAGCCGATACGTTCCTACAGACCAGACAAGAAAAGGGATCACATATTTTTAAACTGCTATCCAGCGAAAAATACCCAAACTTAAGACAATTTGGACTGAAAATGACTTTAATGTTTGGGAGCACGTACATATGTTTAAGTGTTTTTTCTTCTATGAAATTCATTAAAAATCAGAACAGAAGTTGACTTGTAGATTCTTCCTTGTTGCATCTTTTGTGATTAGCAACAACAGAGCTGGAGGTGGACATTCGTTCATTGGTAGATGCAGCTGATCGACCACAGTACTCCCACTAAATTGAAATTTTTTTTAGTTTTATTTTGACTACATTATTAATTTCGATTTGTCTTTGGGTTAGTTTTTTCCCATTTGTCAAATATTAAGACAGATAAACTGACATTGTTGCTCTTCTTCGAAATTCAATTGTTTTGGGTATAATAGTTTTTGTTTATTTTTAATTTCACTCTCTTATGCGATTGTATTCAAAAATCTTAAGAACGATGCCATTCTACTCACTGCTGCCTCATGTACACCATTGTGTGATAGAAGAAAACTTTTGGGTCTCTCTTTCTCTCTTGCACACATACAAGGCAAGATGGAATTTTGGCATCGTTCACTAATTTGTATGAAAATTTGAGATACATTAATATATAATTAGTTCAATTAAATAAATTTGTTGATAAAAGGTTTGAAGAGCATAACTAATTGTAACACTCGTCACTTGTTTTTTTAAATAATACTTTCCACAAGGCTGTACCTTGTTATATATATGAGATTGTTTGAACGTTACACACAGTTTGTAATTCAAACAAATGTAATTCAGTTTTAAGCTACCTTATTTCATTATAGTTATCTAATTTGCTATATAATATGATTTATGAAACCAATTATAAAAGCTAATAGCAAACTTTAAATATATTGTAGTCTTGGCAGAATGTAAACAACATGGGCAATAGCTATATATTATAATATATTAAAGATTGTATTCGTATCTGTACAATATTACCTGTGAAACTGAATTTTATTTTTTCGCTATAAATGTTTATTCACTCAATGGTGGTATAATACTTGATTATTTTCCTGTTTTATTCACCAGATACATGATTTCACACAAGAACATTAAATAAATCGTTAAATTAATTTTGTCCCCTCACAATCAAGCTGGGACAATCTTGAGCGTCATGGTTTGGTCCTTTGCAAGGGATGTACTAATGTTCAATCAGTATAGTAGATATCACTGCTGGTACAATTCAAACGAGCTTCAAGGAGAAAATTGCAATTAAATAATTGACTCACTGATCCAGCACAAGCTTATGAATCGACTAGCTGCGACAAATTTTTCAATGGATCGACCTCGACTAGAATCGACCAAGTTGAAGTTCTTATTTACATTTATTTTGGTAAACAGAGTTAAAACATTGTTAAGAGTAAATAATATTTGGTTAAAATATTATGTATTCTGACATACATTAAAAGATTAAACTCATCTACTTTTCATCTCTCACTGACTGTATTAGAGTGTGTTACTAAATTCGACTGAAAATAGTTTTAGACAGAATGGGACTTTTGACAGTCTTAAAGAAGATGAAAGAAAAAGAGAAAGAAATGAGACTTTAATGTTGTATCCTTTTTAATAACATGATTGTTCTAGTAATATGTGAGATTTTCACGTTTCATGGTCTCAGAAATATTAAATAACTGTGTCTGAATATTCTGCGCACTACACACGTGTGCACGCTACTTGCACACTTTAAGGTGGGTGTGTACGAAACGCGATTTAAGGGCAGTGTTTTTGGACCCAAATTAAATAAAATATTGCTCCATTGGAAAAATATAGTTTGATTTTCTTCACAGGGTAATACCAACAGTTCTAGAATATATGTTATGAGCATTAGATGAGAAACTTTTTAACTGTAGAGAAAAAGTTGTCTTTAAATTCTATAACATCCTTGACAGATATTCAAGAACTGTTAAGGTCAAGATGTGAAGAAAAAAATTAAACTACGGTACATATGTCTACTGTAGAACTATTTGATTTCGTTTTGGTGGCCGATTCAGAAATATGTTTTTATGGCAACTAGATTGTGTGTTTTGATAGTGTTATGGTACCCATAAGCGACTTAGGGCCACTGAAAGAGATTTTAATGCTACAGAGAGAAATTTAACCAACTAACACGTGTAAATGAACATATAACACAACAAATAACCTTGATTTAACAGTTTATGTATAGTTTATTATTATTATTAGCACCGCGTCTTACTACCCGTTCGGGTTATACGCACTTATGCTAATGTGCGATGGTAGGGTGTCAAAAGTTACTTGAAGGAAAATTCTCCACAAGATCCTGAGTTACTGGAATTTAGAACTCGTTCTTTACACATTGTTCATGGTGCTTACAAAACAGCACAAGCTAACTCTATTTGGACTATTAACCAGTTTTTGCGCTCACTATATTATTTGTTTAAAGATTTTCCAACAGACGTGCATCAGACCATCAAAGAATAACAGGATCATCTCTCTTCCCGATGAAGTTTTGTTCTATTAGATGGGTAGAAAACCCAAAGGTGTTAGAGAGAGCAATGTCAATGCTGCCTTATTTAAAACAGTATTTTTATTCTAACAAGCATCCTCCAAAATCTGATATTTTTCAAACGTTAAGCAATTTTTTAAGATGAACTTCTGACATCAAAGTTGGGACTCATGCTGTCCGTTTCACTTGAGTTGGAGCGATTTCTCACCGAATATCAGAGAAATCAACCTCTATTGCCATTTATGTTTGCAGATCATGATGCACTTGATGAACAGAATTGTAAAATGTGATGTAATGAATTCAGCAAATACTTTCAAATATTTGTTAGCCATTGATTTAAAGAAACAATCCAACAGGAAATCACTCCCTACAGTAGATATTCGATTCGCAGCATCAGCAGCTTTGAAAGGAATTAAATACATCAAGATACTTCAGTTCAGAGGAGATTGTCAAAAATTCCTAATTTGATTCTGCAACAAACTTTTACATAATTGTCCTCTCTCCTACAAATTGTCAAGAGTGCTAGTTATTCTTCTCTGTTAGAACCTATAGACAATAAACTTCTGCACTAGAAGTCCTACTAGACAAGAAACAACTATCTAGCGTGCAAGCTGATGTTGTAATAAGAGACTACTTGTACTTTGTATCGAAGCAATAAGTTATTGACTACCTTAAACAATTCACTTCTAAGTGGTGACCAGCTTGATAAGTTTTTCATGAATATTTTTTCTAGAGTAAATGCATCCCAGGACCTACAATATTTCACTAAAAATATTCTTGTTCTCTTCCATAGCAATGCATCAGTTGAGCGAAGTTTTTCTATGAATAAAGAATGTCTGGTTGAAAACCTACATGAGGACAGCCTTATTGCTCAACGTGTAACTTATGATGCAGTCACTGCAGCCAGGGGACTTCGAAATATGACAATTTCAAAAAAGATGATTCATGCTGTGAGGAATGCATCAGGAATAAGGAAAGAAGTGCTTGAAAAGAAGAAAAATATTGACGTAGACTCGAGTCAAAAAAGAAAAAAGCATCTGAAGAAATAAGAAAATTAGAAGTGAAAAGAAGAACAGTTTTGCAGAAAGCAAAGGAAGAGGCAGAAGTGTTAGAACATGAAATGCAAAAATTGAAAAAGTTTTGTGGTTGAATGAATTTTAACTTTTGTCTACATTGTAAAAAAAAATTGTTTTTTGGGTTTTATTGTCAATTGTTAATAATGTTAGGTAACTGCAATTATCTTTACGTCCAAGCAATTTTTATCAACATAATATTTGTTGGTTATCTTTCATTGAAGATTCTATATCTATATACTTACCAAACAAATTCACTATCAAAAATATAACTTGTGGAAAGTATCGATTGTCAAGGGGTGGTGGGGATAGTTAGTTTTTGTGGTAGTATAAACACCCTGGCTGTAATCATTCTTTGACGTTGCACCACCAAGCCTGATCAAACATCGGGTCCGGAGGCGAGCACTTTACCCCAAGACCACCGAGGTCGACGGTGGTATAGGTCATTCAAAAATTTAGTGTGTGTGTGTGTGCGTGTGTGCGTGCGTGTGTGCATGCGTGCATGCATGCGTGCATGTGTGTGTTTTTTATAGATAGGTCGAATACACCTTTTTTCAAATCTGAAACTTCATTTTGCCATCAAATCTCTAATTAAAATTTGAATTTTAGAAAATATTGTAAGCATAAGTGTTTAACTTTCCCAATAACTAGGATTTTTTTTCCTTCACTTCTGATTTTTTTTTTTTTTACATTAAATGGTAAATTAATGATCTTGGGATTGGTTGTTAGGTTTTTCCTATCATATTTTTGTTTTCACCGCAAGAAACTATTTAATTATTTTAATACCCTTAAAAAAATAACACAAAATTAGTACCTATTTAAAAAAATTATTTTGATTTGAGTCTTGAATTCATGAATATTCCTTGTAGGTTCTAGGGTCCCATCCTTAGTATATAATAGAATATACACTTGATTCTTGATGTAAAAATGTTTAACTATGACAGACCTAGGCCTACCCTAACTTTATATAATTTTATAATTTTGAAATAGGGATTGTTTGTCTCTGAGTACCTTTCATATATACTTGATTTCTTAGAAAAATTATACTGGAAATACTGGAATTTCAAAACTATAGTCGTCAAGTGATTGTACGGAGCCAGTCTTTTCTTAAACTTCATTTTTGAAAATTACCTTTCCCCACTCTAGTTTTACACCATAAGTGTTAAATATATTCTTAAAAGTATTTCAAAATTATAAAATGTTGCTCTAAAATGTTTAGAGGCATTCAATTTTCAAAAATTTGCTCAAGAAGGACCACATAAATTTCTTCCAGAAGCATTCAAATTTCAAAAAATATTTGGAGAAGACTAGCATACTCCATATAGTTTATATAATAATCTAATTTTCAAAAATTGTAAAGGAGGACCACTCCAAGTAGCTCTTAAAGACATATAATTTTAAAACCTTTATGGGGGAGGGGATATAGATTGGTGCTGGCCCAGATGAAAGGCAAGTCCATTTTTTTATTTATGTTTTTTGTTTTTGCTTGGCCTTCCTTACAATATTAAGGCTCCGCCACCACTGGATTGGTAGCTGAAGATAATATTTATTTTAATAGAAAATTTAAATAATTGTTTTCTTTCTTGCAGGGGTTTGTGGGCACCACAGAATGATCTCCTCCTGTAAACCCAACACTGTTCATCAACTATGTCTATCTAGCCCAATATAAAGTTAATAAAAGCTAAGAAGTAATTAGGTCTAACTAAAAATAATTTTAAATTACCCCAACAAATCTAAAATAGGCTACAATGTTCAGGTGTGCATTCTTGAAATGATATTCCATAAATGAAAAATAATAGCATGATACTAACTAGCATTGAATAAAATAAATTATGTACACAGTTTATTTGTTTTTAATATAAAACCTTAATCAAAATACCCTAGAGGTTTAGATAACGCTGGCAAGACTACTATTGTGAAACGTTTTAATGGAGAAGCAATCGATTCAATATCACCAACACTTGGCTTTAACATTAAAACTATTGAACATAAAGGGTAAGTTGACAATGTTTATCACTACCTTATCTGCACCTTAAAGAGCCATTTAGATAATTAGAATGGTTTTACACCTTAGCTCAGTTTGTAGCGTATCTGCCTACTGAGCTAAGGTTCTCGAGTTCAATGGCCGGCATGGCTGGAAAATTTGTTATTGGTGAAATTTGGGTTCTGGGAGCTGGGTGTTGTGTCTGTTCTAGATTTAAGATTGTTATATAGTTCATAGTAAAGGAAGCAAGGCTGAGATGGTATGGCCGTGTAATGAGAGTGGAAAAGGGTAAAACACCAAAGTGAATGATGGAGATTAAGTATGTAGGAAAAAGACTGCAAAGGAGACCAAGAAAAAGATGGAAGGAACAGATAAGAGAAAGTGTGCAAGTGAGAGGAACAACATAGGCTGAGTGATCGAATGAGAAAAAAATGGTGGAAGGATAGAGGAAGATGGAGGCATTTTACTAAACTGACCTGGCCATGGGCTGGAACCAGATGATGATGATGATGATGATGATAATGACATAGTTTTTAAGTCGTGTGCTGATATAATTAATCTGTTTAGAAAATGCACACTAAATCATCTTAATAAAAACTTTAAATTAGTGTGCAACACCTCTTATTATTTATCCAGGTTATCCACGTTTAACAACACTAATGGGCTTATAATCATGAAAATAGAATAAGAAATGTACCCACATTTTTATGGAGAAAGAATAGTATTATCATTTACAAAAAAAAAAAGACACCCTTACTAGGCCTCCACCAGATTGAGATTCGAACCCCAACCTCTTTCTCACTTGCAAACTAGATTTAGTCACTGTTTTAATCATTGCAGGTAAAAAGTATTTTAAGAATGCGTAAGACTTTTTTGTTTTTTCTAGCACGAATGCTTTATAAAACAATACCTTTTCAATACATTTCGGCTGAGATTTTAGAATTCTAAATATTTCTCTTAAAAAATGTGTACTTAACTTAATAATTTAACTATCTTGATTTTGTTTAGGTTCATGTTGAACATTTGGGATGTAGGAGGTCAGAAATCTTTGCGCTCATATTGGAGGAACTATTTTGAGAGCACCGACGGGTTGATTTGGGTTGTTGATTGCGCTGATAAAAGGCGACTGGATGACTGCAGGAAAGAGTTGCACGAGCTTCTTCAAGAGGAGGTATTTGATTATGAATCATGTTTTTCGTAGTTTATAACTTGGAGACCCTGGTTTGTAGCAGCAATAAAAAAATGATCAGATTTCTGTATAAAAAGTTTTGAGAGTAAAATATTTGTTTTTTGGTTTAAATTTTTTAACAAATTAACTCCTATTAGAGTAGTAAGTTATGATGCTAAAACAAAAAATTTACAGCTAACATTTTTATAATATCCTAAACTAATCAAATAAACATAGGAGGTTGAAAAAATATTATTTAGTCTGCTGTTTCCCTTCTTCTTCTCTATCCTAAAAAATACTTGCCTATGGTCACATTATAACCACTATAATATTCTATTCAAATAGATTTCCTAATCTGAGGAAACTTTTTTTTTTTGTTATTGAAATTTTTCTATCATTAATTCACATTTAAATCAACAAAATTGACCATTATTTGCATTTAAAAGTTCAAGTAGTTAATTTTGTTTTATTTCATGCATGCATGCATTAATTAATTTATTTTTTTGTCAGCTCATATCATTACGGTACCTGTACAGGCTATATGCTAATGCATATGGACTAAATAACACTAACTTAACTTATCTTAAAATATACATTTGCTAAAAACTCGTAATATTTGTGAAATGAAATAATATACAATGTTAATTACTTATTCTATGGCAGTGGTTCCCAAAAGGTGGTCCACGGACTCCCGGGGGTCCGTGAGCTGTTCCTAGGGGGTCCGCGACAACCGCCAAAATTTAACAAAATAAAACGTTAAAATAATAATCAAGCAACATTAAGCTTCATCTTAATCAATAAAAAGCTTCCCCTCATCCTCACACACCTGCGTATTGCTTACGGCACATCTCAAAGACGCTTCCCCTCCTCCTCACACACCTGCATATTGCTTACGGCACATCTCAAAGGTGCTTCCCTCCTCCTCACACACCTGCGTATTGCTTACAGGCATCTCAAAGGTGCTTCCCCTCCTCCTCACACACCTGCGATTGCTTACGGCATTCAAGACGCTTCCCTCTCTCACTGCGTATTGCTACGGCGCATCTCAAAGACGCTTCACCTCCTCCTCACACACCTGTGTAGTTGCTTACTGCGCATCTCAAAGGTGCCTCCCCTCCTCCTCACACACCTGTGTAGTTCTTACTGCGCATCTCAAAGACGCTTCCCTCCTCCTCACACACCTGTGTAGTGCTTACTGCACATCTCAAAGGTGCTTCCCTCCTCCTCACACACCTGCGTAGTTCTTACTGCGCATCTCAAAGGTGCTTCCCCTCCTCCTCACACACCTGTGTAGTTCTTACTGCGCATCTCAAAGACGCTTCCCTCCTCCTCACACACCTGCATATTGCTTACGGCACATCTCAAAGACGCTTCCCCTCCTCCTCACACACCTGGTAGTTCTTACTGCGCATCTCAAAGGTGCTTCCCCTCCTCCTCACACACCTGTGTAGTTCTTACTGCGCATCTCAAAGGTGCTCCCTCCTCCTCACACACCTGTGTAGTTCTTACTGCGCATCTCAAAGACGCTTCCCCTCCTCCTCACACACCTGTGTAGTTCTTACTGCACATCTCAAAGGTGCTTCCCCTCCTCCTCACACACCTGGTATTGCTTACGGCATCTCAAAGACGCTTCCCTCTCCTCACACACCTGCGTATTGCTTACGGCGCATCTCAAAGACGCTTCCCTCCTCCTCACACACCTGCGTATTGCTTACTGCGCATCCAAAGGTGCTTCCCCTCCTCCTCACACACCTGTGTAGTTCTTACTGCGCATCTCAAAGACGCTTCCCTCCTCCTCACACACCTGTGTAGTGCTTACTGCACATCTCAAAGGTGCTTCCCTCCTCCTCACACACCTGCGTATTGCTTACGGCGCATCTCAAAGACGCTTCCCCTCCTCCTCACACACCTGCGTATTGCTTACGCGCATCTCAAAGACGCTTCCCCTCCTCCTCACACACCTGTGTAGTGCTTACTGGCAATCTCAAAGGTGCTTCCCTCCTCCTCACACACCTGTAGTGCTTACTGGCATCCAAAGGTGCTTCCCCTCCTTCTCACCCGTCCTGCGCAGTGCTTACTGCGCATTCTAAGGCCACTGTTCTGATTCTCTGACAGACCAGTCGAGTCGTCACGTCACTCATTACATTGCACTGCTAGTAGTCAGACATTGCAAAGTTATTCATATTGATTTGTTATAGTTTATTATTTTCTTGTGATTGTTTTTAATCATGGACCTTTGGCTTAAAAGTGGTGGTTAAAAGAGGTTTCTCTTATCTCACTAATACTAGACCCAAATTAATAAATTTGGACTTTTTCATAATTGATAAATTTTCATGTACAGTAGGCCTAACTAACCTTTTTTGTGTTAACTATTAGTATTATATTCATTATTATTACAACAATTGTTAGTGTATAGATAAAAGTGTGTAAAATCACATTTTACTCAGATTTACTGTGCCACACTCCCAGTTTTGTAGGGTTTCCAACATGAATTATTTTCTATGCATAGAATAGATTAGATTCTAATGATTAGAAAAAATGGGGGGTTCGCCATTCTTAAAAGAGTCTCTTGGGGGGAGGGGGGGTTCTTGACTGGTAGGTATTTCGGAACCAATGCTCTATGGCATTAGGAAAAAGGAATACTGTTACAGAAAAATTGAGAAAAGCGAAATCTCTTTGTCCACTATAGAGCATGATAGTCAAATTCATCTTCAAAGACCTGAATTTAAAAGTGTATATATTTGATTATAGGTTGGAAACTATTTGTTTTATAAAAATCTATTTCAAATAAAAGATTTGTATCTCAAATAGTTGCAGAGAAATGATGAAAAGTGGAAAATTTCCCTCACGTAAAGTACTCTCAAAGTCATTTTTATGAGAAAATGAGAATTGCCATCTTGTCTATAATAATAAATAATGTCTAGATATAGACTAATACTTAATCAAAATCGTTAGAGCGAATTTCGAGAAAATTGATTTTTTCTCTTTTTGCCCTTCAGTAAAACTACCCTTAAATTTAGGGTTAGACATCTAATTTAAAAACCTTTTGGGGGACTTATGAAGACCCCAGTTACAAAGCTATAGCCCAATCTGTAAAATAGTCTAGGCTATAGCCTAAGGTACAGACAAACAAACGGCCTTGCGAAAACCACTTTGTTTTGTTTCAGGAGATTATGAAACATCGACATTCATCAAAGTCTCGGGCTCGAATTTTTTGACAATCACAATACTTTCTCTCCAAGGTGTCGATAGAAAGTAAAAAATACTATTAAGAACTTTAAATATGTTTTGATAACCATTTTAATGTTTTAAGTAGAAATTTGTAAACACATATCCCTCAAAAATTTGATGCCTATAGGGCATATAGTTTATAAAACCTAGACTACAAATTTACAATACTTACACATGGGCTAGTATTTATGGTATCTAATGACAGATTGTTACATAAATGGTAATATTGTTATTTCTAGAAAATATAAATGTGTTTATTTAACTCATTCCAGAAACCTGCACTATTTTCACTGAACCGAATAACTTCTATTTTCTTTCTCTTTACAGAGGCTACTTGGCGCTACTTTACTAGTGTTCGCAAATAAACAAGATCTTCCTGGTTCCTTTTCTAGTCAAGAAATAACTGATGTAAGTCATTTGTTTAGTGACTTAAGGAAAATTTGTTAAACGAAATAATCTTGGGATCAAATAAGTTTTAATCTTTACCTAAATCACTGGTCACAAGGCCTAAGGCGTTAACTCTCACAATCGACTTGATTGATGGAGAGGGGTAGTAATCCCAGGTTTATGCATTGAGGGTGAGTTTTACTTTTTTTTTTAAATCCTACTCTCTTGCCACCCAAATTCAGATACATCTTCCTCATCCTTACCTCACTTAGTGTGAATACGTGGGTAGTCCAGTCTTTTACTGAGATATTGTGCAGACACAAAAAAATATAATCATTTGAACCCTATTATTGGCAGATCATAAGAAAAGCTTCGCTCAGAACAAAATGTGTGTTAATGGCGAGATTGACTCCATGTCATCTCAAATGGTAAGCTTGGCTTGGAACCAGGGAGTCAGGATTTTGTTGAATACAAGCAGGGTGCTTTTCCACACTAGTATTCTTATCATCTCTCCAGTAAAATCTAGTTTCATTCACATTTCTTAAACTGTGCCCTTAAGGCTTAGTTTATATTCAAGCATAACTCATAACTAATAGTGAATAGCGCATAGTGTATAGTGCACAATTAATAAGAAAATTACTAAGGTTTATAATGCAACGTAGTGAATAAGACATTCATAACGATTGTCATTTGTTTGAGAGGTGATCTCCTTGCGCGCGTGGTATTTTAAGGATACTACCTCTATGGATATGTCAATCATTAGTCTTCAAAATAATTTACATATTTATAAATATAATATCCTTGTTCCCTTTAACACGCGAATTTTACTAGCTGTATTATAATCTGAGAGATAAATATTGGTACTGTTTACTAAATAGTATTAATCTGAATTTATATATTTAGCATTTAATGGCAGACCATCTAGAATTGCATTTCTGGGTTTTTATCATCACGGGTAAATGAATTTTATAGAACCCATCCTTCTATATTTAATAGTATGTTTGAATTATTTATCTTCATTTGAAGACAATCTGGTTTAGTGGTTGAATAAAATGAGGGTAGAGTACAAGGGCGTTGCACGAAATGTATTTTTTGGAGGGGGGTTATGCGGGTTTAGACAGTGAATTTTACAACTCCTGGTGTTTTAAACCATAAAAATTCCCAAGTGACCAAAGCAAGTACAAAAACTACATTAATAGGAGGTGCAGGGTTCCTCCCCCAAGCAACAGACACAAAACCATCTTCTGTAAATTCAACCGTATATTCATTGTCACTTTTATTTTCACTCATTTTCAAGTTAAAATCACAATATAAAACTATTTAACGATAATTAAAGCCCAATATGGCGACCAACTTCTAACTTATAAAATAATATTTGAAAAATATTGAATTATGTTTTCCATAAATCCTATTGGCTAGATTTTTCTCCCGAGAATATCGTTTCACAACTCGTGCATAACGTATAAGAAAAGTTAAAGTTAAATTAACTTTATGCACTGTGAACTATTTCACTATTCACTATAAATCGATTATAGACGCCATCATTTAAAATAATGTATTTCAACTTCTTGCGCACTATACACTATACACTATTCGCTATTAGTTATGAATTATGCATGAATATAAACCAAGCCTAACTTACATTAGCAAAAGCCGAAAGTAGTTTAAGGTGTTGTCACCTTTAAAATTAAAAATGACCTTTGCTTGTTACATGACAATTTCTAAGCCACTGATATACTTAAATTAAATTAGAAAGGGAGATAAAAGACACTAAATAATGAGTGGATACATAATAAAAACACACTTTAAAACACATTTGTGCACTAATGTAAAGAGATCTAAATATTAAAGAGTATGTCAACAGGTTGTGCTACATAATAGTATGGCCCGCCTCGGTGGCGTAGTTGGCTAACGCGCCAGTCGTGTTGAGTCAGACCACCGAGGACGGGGAGATCGAGGTTCGAATCTAGGTCGGGTGAACTGGGTGTGGTTTTTCCTAAATGGTTTTCCACTCTCCCTCCACGCGAATGCGGGTTCACTTCCTCTACATTCAACCTTCACCATTCCTAATCCATTAGTATAATTAGTACTTAAGCGTATAACCCGAACGGGTAGTAAGACGCGGTGCTAAAATTAATTAATTAATTAATTACATAATAGTATCTAAATGTTCCTCTTTTCTAACATAAGTGGACCTCAATCTTTTGTTACATGGCTACAAAATAATATTAGTCATTGAGAATTCTTGTTATTCTATGAATATATCATTCTTACAAACCTATATTTTGGACACAAAGTTTCACAGGAAAACTTCACAAATATTATTTTCTTATATATTTATAATGTTGTGTGTTGTAGATCCTAGAATTGAATTTGATCAAGACACACAATTGGAAAATTGTCGGATGCAGTGCGGTCACAGGGGATAATCTTGTTGCAGGGATAGACTGGCTTGTATCGGATATTTCTTCAAGAATATTTACCCTCGATTGATCTAGATTTACGTCATCCCAGAAAAACAAGTCCTGCATTATCGTTCGGTGTACATATATGCAAATTGATTTACTACTTTTAAACATTAATTTCATTTAACTTTTATACATTGATAATAATGTTAACAATGGTTTATATGATTCATTACACTTTGAACATTTTTCCAAGTTAAAATAGCCTAATTAAGTGTTGAAATATTAAATTTAATTAAGATTCCATTCCATTATTTTAATTTACTTAACACTTTTTGTTGTTTTTTTGTTTAGGGATGTGTTTAAAAGTCTAATCCAAGGTATTTTGAGTTTATTCATAGGTACATAATGTGTCCCAGCAAAATTAAACCAGTAAGCATTGAAATCAATTTTCTCATCCACTAAACAGCTTCTTTGTCTTTATATTCTAGATTATAATTTTCTCATCCACTAAACTTATTTGTCTATTCATAGTTTAGATTATTTTTTGTTTTATTTTTTTAATAAATTAATTTGTTCACCTATTTATTATCATTGCTCTAAACCTAATCAGTATTTGACTAAGGGCCAGCCAATTAATTTAGTATTATTTTTCAGCAACACTTTAACTGGCCAACCAGCTTTGAGAATTTCCAAGGTGTATGTGTTTGTGTTCTATTGGAGGAGATCGTAGCAGTCTATTGGCTAGAATATTAGTTTTTATAAATCCATTATAATCAACTTTAAAGTACCAATAACCTCATTTTAAAGTAAGTACCAGAAAAAAAAATATTAACTAGGTTTTAGCAATTTATTTGAAACAAATTTGTCAATCCAACATTTGAACAAAATAACTTATTGTGTCATCGAATTGTTGATTCGAGATGTTATTTTTGATACCACAAAACCATATAAATAAGTTTATCACTATGTAATTTAGTTGAAATATTGAAAGTTTTTATTGCTGGTTTCAGAGAAAAAGTTTATTTTACAAAAACACCGATTAAAAAAAGAAGAATATTGATAAATTTGTGACATTTAACTGTAAACTTTCAATATTTGCATCAAAGAAAAAATTAATATACTGTAACACATCTTATACTACTTTTCCCCTTTTCAACATTGAGTTGCGTAACAACTAAATATATTTCCCCATCAAGGTCCAAAGTGTCTAAATAAATAAGGATACCCTCTGGAAAACACCAGGAATTCTGTAGTAAGAAAATATTGCCGACTCTAGATACACAATTTCGCCAACCTACATTTCCATGCAGTTTATTTTTAGTTAAATGTTCATTACAAATCATTAAAAAATAAAAATATTGGGAAAAAACTTGAAATTGTTTAGTACCAAATTTGTTTATTATGAACAAAACAAGATTAAAACAACACTGTGTGTGCAATTTAATGCATTAAATTGCATTTCACTTTGTCTCCAGATCAAGAATATCTAGGTTTGAATATTGGCTGGACAAGTGGTTTTCCAACCCTCTTCCCATGCTAATGCAATTTTTTTTTTCAACTGCCTTCATCTTTATACCTTAACAAAATTTGTAAATAGCCCTTATGTAAAACATACAAATTAAATCAATACCACTAAATATTATTGACCAATAATAATTTACAATCTTGTTTCATTTATTTGAGCGTAAATATATTTATAGTAAATAATTGGTTGGATTTAAACAGTCATTTACTGTATTTTACTGTATGAAGATTATAATAATTAATTGTCTCTCTTTTTGTTCATTAAGAAAAACATAATATATTTATGTAGAAGTAAATTTATAAATTTTTCATGTAACTTAACTTATTTAATATATATAATTTTGCTAATTCATAGAAAAAATAATTCAACTAGTATGTTTAGCTATTAAAATAAAAGTTTTTTTTTTACTTTGTCTTCTTTCCCTTTTTCCCCTTCCCTTTTTGCTTTTTTTCTTTTTTCTCTTTTGGTTCTGGAGGTTTCGTATCAGGGTAAAGCTTGAGGTAATATTCTTTCATGGCTGCAACATCTACAAAGCTCGTTTTGTGTCGGGAAACAAATTTATAATTTCTTGAATAAGTTCCGGTTCAACTTTTAGCTTTTCCTCTTCAATCATCTTGATAAATTTAGTTTTCAATACTGGATTTTCTCCCAATTTAAGCATAAAGTGCCTACAATAAAAATATGCAAAAAGTCACAACTGACAGCTATAAAAATTATTGATCTACTTTCACATAATAATAAGGGTGTGCAAAGCTTCAAAATTTCAACTCGGCTTCGAAACAAATGTTAGCTTCGGCTTCGCTACTTCAAAAAAATTTCCAGCTTCTGCAATTACGAAGCTTTGCCATCAAAATATTGAAGGCTAAAATACTCAATTTATTATCATCCCTATTCTGAACTATTGCATACATTACTAATTAATTTTCATATGGGGGGGGGGGGGGGGGGTACTGATTTGAACTTGTAAGTTGTGATAGTAACTTAATTCATCATATTAAAATGAAATATTTAAAACAATTTATTCAAGTCATTTTAGTGTATAAAGTTATGTATAAATAACCACATATACTATTTTTTCAATCATAAAACAGCTAACAAAAAATATTTGAACTTCAATTCGGCTTCGAAAATATTTCATATCTTTCGATTTGAGTTTGCTTCAAATTGAAAAAGTGTGTACTTCACACACCCCATAATAAATACCGTATTTCTTAGATTCTAAAAGACACACTTTTTTCCCTCCGATTTAAACTCCTCTATAAAAAGTCTTAGAACCGATGGTGTCAGTTATTTTTTTATCAATTTTCTCGATGGGCACAGAAGAGTCACAAACTGAATTTGAAGTAGACTTTGATATTGATTCAGAAGGAGGAGATGAAAAACATACCAACTGGCGAAGCTACAGGAAAGGTGGATGGAAAAAATATGAAAAGGAACGAACACAATATGGCTTTTACAATGAAAATAAGAACACAGTTCACACTTTACATTACTACCACTGGACAAAGCATAATGGCTGCATCTTAAAGAAAATTGATCATTACCGCCCAATCTCGCAACCTAGGTTTAATTCTCTCAGAACTCATCAGGAGGGAGTGGCAGAGGCAGCCATTACCTCTTGGTCCAGTGGCAGCAATGTAAAGTGTGAACTGAAGTGTTCTTTTCGATGTTCTTTCACTTTTATATGTTTCGATCCACCTTTCAAATACATATGCAAAATACCTCAATAAAATTAAAAGAGATCTACAGTATACTTATAAATAAGGCACTATTGTTAGTGAATTGAATTTTGTTATTAAAATATTTCTAGTTATAGGGTATTTTTAGCATTAAATTTTTTTTGTTTTCATAAATAGAAGCTTTTTTTTTTTTTTTGTTGGTGGTACTGAAATATTAAGGTGCCTCTTACAATTGATGGCGTCTTAGAATGGAGAAAATAAGGTAGATTTACTTTCACACACATCAGGTCATTATCTGTAGCTGTCACTTTTGATAGATTATCAAAACCTATACAATAACGGTAATAATATAATACGCTGTTATCAGTTTTGGCCACAGATGTGTGTGTTTGTGTTTTATAAAAGGCTCTTCATATCATAATTGGGCTGTACTTAGATATTTTCTATGTCTTATATGATAAATATGCATTGCAAGTACATACTCCATTTCAAAATAAAAATACCATCTAAATTTGCTGAAAGAGATATTTGTAATAATTATCTAGTGTCAAAAGTAATAGTGACTTGGTTTAATTCTTGATATCTGAAAACACACTCAAAATTTCATCTCTTATTTTGATCACAGTTTTTCTTCATTTAGGCTATAATATTAAAATGGTTTAGTTTCATTTATAAACTTTTTAAACTTTGTTTTATGGTGCCAACAAAATACAGAAGACTTGTTGCATCTTTTCCCCTATTATAAGAATCCATTATCTATTATCAGACTTTTCCTATTTTTATAAGTTAATTCAGAAGGCTTGGTTTATTTTTGGTTTGATCATATAGTTGTACAAGACTGCCTTTTTTTTTTTTTTTATCAAATTTCAATTCATTTGGGGTATTTAATGTGCACACACCAACGTAATGATTAGATCAAAACCCACCTTACAAACTAGCTTAATTCTAGAACAGAGACATAGCATGTCCCCTAACCATTAATTCATCATTGTAAAAGAGGGAGGACTATTTTTTACCAATAATAGATTTTACAGCCATGCCAGAAATCAAACCAGGGAGCCTTGGTTCAATAGATAGGTATGCTACCGACTGATTAAAATTTTGAGACTACCCGTCAAGTAGATATCTAATATAAAATCACCCCAGATCACGCTGATCCTTCTTTTTCTTTGGCTTCTGTGCTTCAAATTTAGCCCGAGCAAGATGGATCTTTCTCGCATCCGGAACACTTATTTTATAGTTGTTGTATATCCCACCTACAGTGATCTTCACGTCTCGCAGTTTCAAGATGTTGGCTTTCAACTGAAAATAAGGTTCCAAAAATGTAACTTAAGAGGAACCTCTTCAATGTTTGGATAGTCCAAACACTTAAGGTGTCGTTATCACATGATACTGTATTGCTGAAGACAAGATTTAGGTTTGAATCTTGATCAGGGCATACTAAGGGTGGTTTTTCCTAAATTATTTTACACTCTCATTCCATGCAAATGTGAGCGCATTTCCTATTTAAGGTATTTAACATGCACTTTCTGAACCAACTGATTATAACAGCACACGATAATTTCTATGAGTGAGTTTGAAAGGGCCTACCAATTTTTCCAGGACAGGTATTTTCACATACCTTCCAGGGTTAGTTTACATGCAACAATCAACATGGGATCGACGACTTTACTTCCCTTCTAAAGTAAGTTGTGCTACAGATATTTATTGCTCAAGAAAAATCTGTCGACCCCGCCCGGCTGGGTTTGATTCCATAAACGTCGAGTCTTGAGGCAAGCATTTTATCCCGAGACTACTGAGGTCAACTACTCAATTCTACCTTTCTTATTTCTACAACATTAGCATAGGTAATATATACAGGATGGGCAGAAAGTCACTATCTGATTTTAAATGGCTATAATTCTACTAACAATGGATAGAGTTACACAAAGTTAGAAATGTTCTCTGCACAAGTCCATGAGAATCTTTATGACATGCTAAATTTCCACATACACGCCTGTGTTGTTAACCAGACATTGTAAGCGTCACGGTATGTTATTAATTGTCTTGTGAAGGAAGTCCTGGGGAAACACTTCCTAACACAGCACTGATACGTTCCTCTAATTATTCCAGAGAGTGTGGCTTTGTTCGGTAGACGTATTTGGCCCAACCCCACCAAAAAGAAATCACATGGCGTGTGGTCAGGACTTCTGATAGGCCATTGGTGTGGAAAGTGTCTGTCCATCCAGACATGAAAGAAAAGGGCGAAATGGTGTGGGGGGTACCATCCTGCTGGAAAATAACATTGTGAGCATATTCCTATTGGGAGACCAATGGACACACATCTTGATGCGGGATGTTTAGGTACCAGTCACCGTTCATGGTGTCTCATAAGAGAATGGAACCAATGACATGGCCCGAGGTGACGCTGCACCACACTGTCACCTTTGGTCGATTTTTTAATTTTCTTAACAGTTTTGTCTGAATCGCTATCTACCCAATATTGTCAGTTGTGTTGATTCATGAAATCTTCAATGTGGAAAACTGCCCCATAGCTTCGAATAGCATCAAAAAACAGATCCGTCTTGTCACTGTGCCACAAAAGCATTATTTCTCCATATTCCATGACCCTATCACAGTCCTCCACGGATAATTCCTGTACATAATAAAAACAAGGAAGGAAAAATTTCCCATGTTGATAAGGGTGGCCATATCACGAAAGACCTTGGTTCAATTCATTACCGAGGTGCATACAGGTTACTAATTTCTATGCGAGGTTCCTCATTCTGGTTTCTTGGGTTTGATAGTTTTTATGTTGATAATACTTAGTATTGACACATGAATATAATACTTATTTATTTAATATGAACTAACACATGGGTTATTTAATTGCTCATTTTATTAGGTAAGGATGAGGAGGATAATTTGGAAAGTGATGACACGTATTAAATCACATGTAAAAAAAAAACTTTTCACCACCCAACTGAGATTTGAACCTTGATACGTTAGAAATAATCTTAATCTTGTATTTGTGTAGGTACACCAGTACACAGAGGTTCATTTTACCTTCTAACTCATTTTGTAAAAAACTTTGCTCTAAAAATCTGTTTTAGTGTGCACCGCATCTTTCTGTATGTACTGGCTATCTACATATTTACACTATTGAAGTTGGGACGAGTTATATTTAGATGATATTGTGAGAATGACACCTTAGAACAGGCATGTAAAACTATTTTTATCATAAGGGACACATTGAACGTTAAAAATACTGAGGAGGTTGCATTTAATATCTATATTATATTGTCATTATCTTAAGTAAAAAAAAATTCCAACTTTTTTTATTACCGTGCTTTACCAACCTTTCGGGCTATACAACTAAGTTCTGATTACACTAGTGTGTTAAAGATTAGGAAGGTTAGATTTAAGAGGAAGTGTAATTTCATTTGCATGGTGGGAGAGTGGAGAACAATTTAGTAAAACCACTCTCAGTACACCCGACAGGGACCGAAACTCGATCTTTCCTTCTTCAGTCTACTCTATTGCAAGAGTAGCGCCTTACACCATGCAACCACCGAAGCAGATAATTCCAACTTAGTATCGTATTATTACATAGAGAAAAGAGTAGGCCTATATTTTTTAGCAAAAATTTTAAGCCTTTTAAATGCAACAGTGGTATTAATGTTGGGCTTTAAATCTTATGCCAAAGTGATTTTTACATAAATGTGTCTGTAAGATGAAATCTCTCGGGTGTTTGGTTTCATTTCTTGTGAAAAGACAACTGTTTACATATATATGTGCTGCCAAACATTGCACATATTTGATGTGCAAACTCTATTTTTAGGAAATGATCCATACCAAAGCAAGAGAACAGATTTAATACACAAACCTTACATGGCAGGATTCTCCAAATTATGCCAAGTCCCCAAACATCGCATTCCACATGGTAGTATTTCCTTGCCTCATATAAAAAGAAGGGGGTTGCTTAGCACTTGAACATTCAAAATGTTTTATGTACTTTGTGCTTGTGCTAGAGCAGTGTTTCCCCAACTGGTATGTGCCACCCAGAGATATGTCAAGGATTTCAAGGGATACGTGATGTCCCACTTAGTTTCATAAGTCGTACTTTTTTTTATAATATAAAGTCTGATTAAAATGATTAAAGCATATTTTGATTTGTTATTTTGGACTTTTAAAAGCCTTCCCCCCCCCCCCCCCCCCCCCCCCCCCCCGTTTGTCTTTGTTTATCTTAACAAAAAAAAAAAAGCTCCATGGCATCAGTTCACAATCGAGCCATACTGACCGAGCGGCCACTCTCTATGTTGGCCAAGATAATGCCAACTTTCGTGGTTAGAGAGTGTCATGTGGTCAGAACAACAAACCCTCTGGTTGTTAATCACAGTTTTCTAGATCGGATCTGCTACTTTTCATTCGATTAGCTCCTCGTTTGTCCTCACAAAGATGAGTTGACCCCGTTCCAGAGCCACTGCTTCATAGAAAAATGTGGAAGAACCAGGGACTGAACCCAGAACCTCTGGATCTGTAATCAGTAACTCTGATCAATAGACCATAGAGGTGGTCCAGCTTAACGTCAAAGCTTTATTAATTTAAGAACAACTGTTTATACTTTACAGAATAGCAGTTATTTGTTTCCTTTTGGAAGAATTAAGTTGGTTAGGCCATGTCCCAAAAGGAGTATGCTACTGGTGAATGTTTTAGAACCTCTCTTGTATATGGTAAATCTCTGGTGAATGGCCTTAAACTGAAGTTAAGTAGAAATGAGCCTTTATTCATTTATATATTTAGCACTAATAAAGTCAACCTCAACCTCAGTGGCCTTAAGATAAATTGCTTGCCTCGCGACCCAATGTTTGTGGGTTCAAACCCAGACAGGGTCGATGGATTTTTTCTTGAGTGATAAATATTTGCAGTACAACTAACTTCGAAGGGAAGTAAAGCCGTCGGTCTCATGTTGATTGTGGCATTTAAAATAACCCTGGGAGGTATGTGAAAATACCTTTCCCGGCAAAATTGGTAGGCCATTTCACTCTGACTAATGGAAATTCTCATGTCCTGATATAATCAACCTGTTCAGAAAGTTCATGTTAAATACTTCAAATAAATAAAAACAAGCACTAATAAAATACTCGCCTGTAAGAAATCTTTGTTGAGCCATATCCCGTCAAGATCTAGTTCCAAGAGCGTGGTTAAAGGTTTGAGTAGAGTTTTACAGAGAATGATGGCATCCGAAGGTGCTATTGGGTTGTAGGCAAGCTTCAGAATTTGGAGGGACTTGCTTTTCAGCACGCCCGTCCTCAGTAATCGAACTGCCGAAGCTTCCATTCTTGCCATATGGAAATAATGGATTACTAAAGTTTATTGTGAATAATGTAAAACATGTGTTATTGCCTTGCACGGTGGCTGCTGTAGGGTTGTTGCCATGGCAACCAAAGCTTGACTGTTCCTTTCACCTCACTATCTTTTTGACCAACCACAAACAAAATAATGTGATGACCGAATATGTCTGTTGGCTCTAAACAGTAAGTTTGATACTAAATGGGAGGAACCCATTTACTAGTACAGTCCTGTTAAAACTTGTTTACCTCAGCAACAACCCATCCTAGTACTGCAACATGTGTGATCATTATCATACTTAAGTATGTATGGAATAATCAAATTACCATTTTAAAGAAATACTTAAAAAATAATACTTAAGATGGATAGAATCCACTTTTAAATACAAATCTTAATCTTTAATTTTGAATATTCATTTCATCTATAGATTAAAATCTTAGGAAAACATTAGATGTGAATACCTAGATAACATTTGATGCATGAAGTTAGTTATTCCTTTTTTTTTTTTTTCATCTCACTTTTGAATGTATTTGTAATTGTAAATAAATTAGGATTAACAGATTCTTGATCAATGTTAATACACAATGTCAGGGCTGGCTAAGAGACAGGTTAGCATGCGGCATTTATTAATGTCCTTGTCCTATCCCCCCCTCCCCCCCTCCTCCCAAAATAACAACAACCTGAATAACCTTGTTATATTATCAATGATTATCACTTATACCAAATTATTCTGGAAGTGTAACAATTTACAAGCATTGCCTTAATCGATTTCTTTAGAATGCTTTAATCTATATTAATGCAAATAGTCCACACATATATTAAGACCCATTCAAACCGTGCTATTTTGTTTTATATCTCTCTACATTTTCATAGTTATTATATAATATATGTTCACTCTCGCAATTAACTAGATTACATATGACAAGATCGGAGTTTGATCCTGGCCGGGTGTAGGGAGGATGGATTTCCCTATATGGTTTCTCACGCAAATGCGGCTACACTTCTTCTAAATTAAACCTTCCTCATCCCTAACACATTAGTGTAGTTATTACATAGGTGTATAACCCAAACAAGTATATATATATATATATATATATATATATATATTGATGATGATAATAATAATATTATGAAAAATTCTAAAATTCCATTTTTCTGGAAAAATTTCTCATGCTCTCAAAATGTTAGCCAGCCCTATTATCCTATATTGTTGATCCACATTCACTAGGAATTTTAAGGCCCGTTATTCACATTAATAATCAAATCAGTGATCGTTGATCTGTAAATGTAAAAATTAAAAAGTTAATTTTTACGTAACTATCCATTACTCTTAAATGCTTGTATTTTTATGAACTGATATTTTGGTTTTTCTAACTTCATAATTTAACATAATTCAATTTTCAATCTATAAATGTGTGTGTGTGTACTAAAATTTCAAATAAATAGTGGTACCAGTTTGGTTTTCCTTCTGTAACAAAATCTCATTAAAGACTTTGAAATAAATCAATGGAAAATAGAACCAATTATGAAACATTCTGCTTTTTCCAAAACATATCTCAAATCCTAATTGAACTTTCTTTTGTTTTCAAAGAAAATAAGACCCTTACAGATGGTCACACTATCTAAGGCGACAAGCTTGCAATAAACTTGATGATCAGTGATGGAGGAGGTCAAATTTCAAATCTTGGCCAGGTGTTATTGGGGTAACTTGCCACATGATTCATCACTGTAGCTTTCCCATACTGTACTTTCTACATGCGAAAGAAAGCAGGCTAATTTCCTCCTTGACACCTTAATCCCACCCCCCTTAGAACAAATTTTTGGTAAATTTTGTGTTAAACATACTACTAATAGTAAAAAAAAAATAGAGCAAGGAACCTCATAGATTTAAACATAGACATTTGAATGATTTCATTATTACAAATACACTCTCTTGAAATAGTTATGATACTGTTCAACTGGGAAATTAGATGAATTATTAAGTTCATACCAGAAATATTACTGTGCAATTTTATGTATTATTCACCTGACAACAGAAAAAAGGAATCAGTTGAGTTTAATACCGTATTTGACTTTATAGTAGTTGGAGATGTGTAAATTAGCTATGGACCCTATTTGTTGGCTGGGGTAAAAAGTAAAGTTGTTAATAGTAGCTGGGGTCCTAAAAATGGCCAGGCTGACATAATTGTAGCTGGGTCAAAGGGATTTTGAAAAAAAAATTTCATGGGCCTCACATTACACAATTTTCCTAGTACCCCCTCCTGTTACTCAACTCTGGGCTGAGCTTTCATAGTAATTTCTGCACTTTATACTTTGTGGAAGGGCCATGTAATTCAACTAAAGCATGATCCCTAATCTTTAATCGACTAGTCTTTTCTTTTTTTAGCCAGAGCTCCAAAAGTAGTAGGGGGCTCCATTTGTAGCTGGTGTGAAAAGTAAAGTTTTTAATAGTAGTTAATAATAGTAATTAGATTCTGAAAGTTGAAAAATGACACCTGGACACGGGAATCGAACCTGGGACCTTTGGCTTAGTACGCCAATGTCAAAGGTCCCGGGTTCGATTCCTGTGTCCAGGTGTCATTTTTCAATTTTCATGATATGATATCTAGATGGAGTAATCCTCACTAAAAGCATAAATAATAGCTTAGGCTATTATTAATAGTAATTAGTTCAAACACGGTATTTTAAATAATTACTTTTCAATAGCAAATATTTTTTTTAATATGATAAAACAATTTCACTTGTCTAAGTTGCTCTTTTTTTCTAAAAATATTACATAAAATCTTATTTTGAAGCAATATCTGGTTCAAGCTGTATTACCTACCTAAGCGGGGTGAAGGAAGGCCCCTTCAGGTCGGGTAACAATCAAATCAAAATAAACTCACAAGTTCCAACTGAGGTTGAGCGTCTGCAAGGTCTTGTTTTTACGTAGCATATTCCTAAGTGCTTGCCCAGTGTGCATCGTGCCGAGACCGTTCCATGATAGGTCGAGTTTGAGTATCCCCTCATTGAGAGACAGGCCACGCATCAGTGCCGATATCCCGGCGCGGGGGTATAAACTGTTCCACGACAGATCTAGATCCTCCAGGGTCCAATTCATCTCCAGGGCTTCTTCGAGTAGTTGAGCTGATCTCTCTCCGAGGTCTGGTTGGTACAATGTGAAATTATATAGTTTTCCTACCCCTTTATAATTATAAAAACCAATACTTTGAAGTAAATTATATTCTAATTTCTTATTTCAATATTTTATTTGTCTTGTAAAGCAGGGCCAAAATTCTTGTATTTGTACTTATTTAATATGCAAATTTACTATCACTTTTACCCGCCTCGGTGGCGTAGTTGGCTAACGCGCTAGTCGTGTTGAGCCAGACCACCGAGGACGGGGAGATCGAGGTTCGAATCTCGGTCGGGTGAACTGGGGGTGGTTTTTCCTAAATGGTTTTCCACTCTCCCTCCACGCAAATGCGGGTTCACTTCCTCTAAATTCAACCTTCCCATTTCCTAATCCATTAGTGTAATTAGTACTTAAGCGTATAACCCGAACGGGTAGTAAGACGCGGTGCTAAAATTAAATTAAATTAAATTATTATCACTTTTGTGTATGAGTCACGCTTTTGAAACATCTGGATCTTAGTAAAAAAAAAAAACTCCTCCCACTTTTGTTTTTGACCTAGACCGTGCGTTCTTTATTGTTGGATGAAAAGAAAAAGAGTTAGTTTTGGTGTTAAGACTTCTTAAAATATGGGTTAACAAAAGCAAACAAAGAAGCCGTATGGTTCCGGAATGACTCGCTCGGGAATTATCTGATTGATCAGATGTGTATATTCAATCGCTTCAAAGATGTTAAAGTAGCAATATGTTATAAACTGTTGCGTGATAAATCTTGGAAGTAGTAGGATGTGTATTCAATCACTTCAACAAATGTTTAAGTATAGTCTGGTTTTGGTTAGAAGAACAGTTAAGAAAATTCAAACATATTTCATCGCGGTCGCCATCGATAACATTTTACTATATTATTATATATCTCTATAAGGAAAACCTCTTATCGCTTTATGAGGTAATTGTATTATATTTGGAAGAAGGTATAGGAAAGGTGGATGGAAACATAAGAAAGGGACGAACATAATATGGCTTTTACAATGATAAGAAGAACACAGTTCACACTTTAAATTTCTGCCATTGGACAAAGAGGTAATGGTTGCCACTTAAATAAAATCGATTATCACCGCCCTATCCCCCGGCCTAGGTTTCATTTTATCGGAACTCGTCAGGGAGGAGTGTGAAACGCGCAACGCAACTTCCTAAAAGAGGAAACAAAAAAAAGAAACACAAAAGGGAGAAAATGTAAAATTGTAAAGAATGATAGGACACATAGATAGGAACATGTAAAAGGTATCATATAAAGGACAAACACAGGAAAAGGACAATGGATACAATTACCTCATAAAGCGATAAGAGGTTTTCCTTATTGAGATATATTATATATTCGCATCCATTGTCCTTTTCCTGTGTTCGTCCCTTTCATATGTTTCTACCCACCTTTCCTATACCTTCTTCCAAATATAATTACTATACTATTAGTGCTAATTTATAAATAGTGATAGCATTTATCAAAAGTGACAGTTGCATATAACATGACTTGGTGTATGAATATATTAAAATTGTTTTTGTAACTTTAGTAACAACTAGATACTGTTCTTCCTACCAAATTCAGAATATAGATGGATGTGCTTCGATGTTGATTGAAAATTGTTAGGCTGAACAGACGTGAAATTACAAGTGCAGAAATGTAAAAGATTTCAGAAGTTGGTCAACAAATGTTAAAGTTGCAAGATTTGTTTAATTGATAGATAATTGTTAAGTTCAGCATGAGTTATGTGAATAATAAAATATTGTAAATTATACTACACAAAATAAAAACCGTAATTTCTGAAAAACTCATACATCATATAAATAACCAGTGTATGAGTAACTGAAGTGGATACAAATGAATGAGAGAACCCAAAGTAGGATAGTGACGTTGCTAATTTCTAAATAACAATTTGGGGAACTGAAGAAGGTGAATTTCGGGATGTCGCAAATGCCAGTTGGAATCTAATGTTAGCTAAATTTCTTTGTGACAACATCGACAATTTCCCGGCCCAAGGCAGGCATGTAAAACTCGTTTGATCAAAAGGGCCAAACTAAAAATATTAAGGGGCTGTTATGGGAGTGACAAGAATGGATAGGATGAGAAATGAAAGGATGAAAGAAATAGTTAAGGAAGAGCTAGTGCAAGACAGGATAAAGAAGGCACGATTGAGATGGTACAGTCATGCGAGGAGAATGGAGAAGAAGATGCTGGATATTAACGTAAAATAGGGAGCAGGAAGCTAAGAAGATCAAAAGATTGGTGGCTAAAGGGAGTGCAGAAAAGTGTGGAGGAAAGAGGATACTATAGAGAGGATTATGTTCCGTATAGACCCGGCCAGTGCCTAGGAAATGTTCATAATGATGAAGATTATGATTGAAAGCCTATAAAATGACACTAATGATATTGTAAGATGTTATCAATGTTTTATTTATTTATATTTAGCACCGCGTCTTACTACCCGTTCGGGTTATACGCTTAAGTACTAATTACTCTAATGGATTAGGAATTGGAAGGGTTGAATATAAAGGAAGTGAACCCGCATTTGCGTGGAGGGAGAGTGGAAAACCATTTAGGAAAAACCACCCCCAGTTCACCCGACCGAGATTCGAACCTCGATCTACCCGTCCTCGGCGGTCGAGCTCAACACGACTGGCGGGTTAGCCAACTACGCCACCGAGGCGGGTAGTTATCAATGTTCCCCCCAAAAAATAATGTTTGTATTTTCCAAATGGCTCATCCTATTAAAAATGGACTGTATTAAACATCACTATATAAGTATAATAATTGCTATGTATGTTATCTCAGAGAAGATTTATTGGAAGTCGAGCAATGGAAATAATATTCAATCGAGTGATAAATTACAACCGAGAATGGAGCCCGGAGTTTTTGGCTTCTAGTGCCAACACTCTACCATTGAAACATTGAGATTAGTCTTATACCCATCAAGGCTCAATGGTAGAACATTGGCGCTCAAAACCATACATTCCGGTTTCGGTACCTGTGCCTTGGTTTCTCTTTTTACTTTTTCATGCAAGGAGAAAGTATTCTAATCGGGAAAAAGTTTGACCTCGTTATTATGAAGAGTGTTTACGTTTTGTGGTCATCGAACAAAAAAAATGTGGATTTTACAATACGGTCAGTACTTAATGTCTGTCTCTCCCTGGTCATTGATCTGAAACGATTTTATGGATTTTGGCCAATTTTGATATTTATATGTTGTATCAATATACATCAGGTTTTTTTTTAATTTTTTTTTTTATTTAGACCCTAGCCCTCAATTTAAGGATAGTTTTCCAATGAGTGATTTTTATGAATTTCAGATGTAAGGTTTTGTTTTTTTAAATTTAGTTCCTCTTTACGAGCCACCGCAGGTAAAGATCACTAACCCCAAAATAACTTTCCCCAGTAAAACTATTGGTATTCCTCTAAAAAAAATTAGTTGCAGGTAAATAATTAATTATTATTACCTTAAGGTGGGAGTGAAAGGAACGAGAGTTAAGGGAAGTATTTTTACAGTAAAATACTTTTGACCATAATAAATAAAATATTGCTCCAGTAGAAGCATAGTCTAATTTTCTTCACATGACGATATCAACAGCTGTTAAATATAGCGGCATTTGATGAGGTATTTTCTAAATGAAGAGTGAAAGTTGTTATTAAATTCAAGGATGCCCTTGACAGATATTCAAGTAATGTTAAGGCCACCATGCTTAAATCGAGGTACTAATTATTTTACTAAATTAATACAACATAACTAATCACACTGTGTCCCACAGGGAAGGCAAAAAACTGTGCACATAGCTCAAAAAAGCAACTTTGGACTTAATCAATCCTCACTAACTTTCTCCACAATCCCCCCATTACATACTCCCTTCACTTCAACAACATCCACACACTTTATTCTTAAAATTCTTAATGTTTCTCTTTTTTTCACAACATTTAACCATGTCTTACAATGCCAACCCCTTCTATAAACCATGCACTCTTCAATCATATATTTGTTTCTTCACTCGATCCACACTCAACCTCCCAACATGTCCAAACCAATGTAAGACGCTTCTTTCACAATGACTTATTGTATTACCTTTCAAATCGCACTCCTTCAGCACCCATTCATTACCGACTCTGTCCATACGAAGTTTTCCACATACATTTCTTAGACATCTCATTGCAACCGTATTCACCTTGCTCATGTGTTTCTCCTGACAAATCCAAGCTTCACACACATACAACAATAATGGCGCTAACACACTTTTATATACTGCCATATTTGTTGATTCTTTCGATACTACTTCATTCTTTGCACCCAAATCAACCATATTTTCTAATCCAGCCAGAGGCTTGAACATTGTGTTTTAATTCTGGTTACAGCTTTACACACAAAAAACAGATGCCAACAATTTTTACTCGATAAATCAACTTTGAATTTTTTCTTCACATTTTACTATGCTTTTGGGATATCTACATTTTAGTTAAACATTAATGAAGTGTAAGTAAGTAAGTAAGGTGACATTTAGAGGAAATGTACTCACATTAATGTGAAGGAAAAGCTTTAAATCATTTAGTAAAAAAAACACCGTTTCTACTCCCGGCCAGTATTCAAATCATGTCCTCCCCGTCGTTGACAAATCGACTAGAAAAACTTGGCGTTTAGTCCGTGTCATCACTGATGTAGGTGATAAATAAACTAATTAGTTAATTTTTCTAGCTATTTCTTTAATAAAAATGTAAGAATACCATTGTGACTGAGATTTAGGTGTTTCAAGGAGGAGTTGTCGGAGATAATTTCCGCCAAGTGTACAATACCCTCGTCGCCAAGTTGGTTACGACTTAGGTTAAGTCTCTTCATTGTTCTTGAAATGGAGATCCCCACCTTCAAATATTCCAGACCAACAGACCCCAATCTGCAAACAAGACAAATACAAACATTCAAAGGTACTTCTAGCTCTAATTAACAAGGAGGTAAAGGTTCAAATCTCATCTGGGTGTAGGCCCTACTAAGGGTAGTTTCCTTGTTTTAGCTGGGTGCATTTCTTTTAAGATGTTCTCTGGTTTGAATGTATTTCTAAAAAAAAATGCTAACCATGTGTGCCAGAAAAATAAATCAATACTCTTATATTTTATTATTTTAGCTTTAATAATATAAAATATAGTAATTAAAACAATAGTACTACCAAAAACCACCGCCTCCCAAAATTTGGTTGGAAACATAAGATAATTTACAAAATATATTTTAAAAATAAGCTTACTTACCTTGAAGGTCATAACTCCAATTCATTTTCTACTCAGACACACTGTGGGGTTGTTTTTTTACACTCTCCCTGCAGGCAAATCCGATTTTATTTGCTCTTTGTATTATCCTTATCGACCGCCTCTGTGATCTAGTGGTCATAGTTCCTGAATATAGATTGAGAGGTACTGGGTTCGATCCCAGGTGCAGGAAGAATCTCTCTGTGAATCAGTGGGTCTATAAAATTGAGATTGACGACTGGAGGGTTTATTGTGCTGACCACATGACACCCTCAATCTGTAAATGTGAGCACTATCATCGCTAACAGTGGCGTCCGCTCAGTCGGTAAAGTACGATCGTGGGCTCAAGCCATTAATTTTTTTTTAATATAAATATCTTTCCCCCATACTTCATAAAATAACTCAAGGAAATTATCAGTAAGTTTACAATGTCTCCTGATGCGTTAAATCAAAATAGAAATATGAATGTGCAATATACACTTTTAGAGTGGTTTCTCTAACCCTAATTCAGGTTAGCTGGTGCATTTTCTTAATATTCACCCTCCACAATCACATTCGCATGGAGTGTACACCAAGTGACTGATAACTCTAAATAATAGAGGAAACAAAATTCATACTTGCATCCGGACAAATGAGCTCCACTAGATTCTGATTCTCCAAAAGAAGTTCTCCAAGAAAATAAGCCGCCATTTCGTCTATCATGATTTCCTCTAAATCTAATATTTTCACATTTTGATTCTGATAAAGTGCTTCAGCCATTGCTCTTATGCCCCTAGCAGTAACAGTGTGGTGCTGCAACAGTTTAAAAAATGAAGATCTGAAAAAGTTAACATTTCAAAATTAGGGCTAGAAAAAAACAAAATGGGTAGAGGCAGTTCTCGATTGTTGGTGTGTGCCTTTTTTACGCCCATAATCACCATTCTCACAATATCTCCACTACTCGTTGGAGCTATACGCCCCTTTGGAAAAAAAAAACCCTCAGTACACCCGATCAGGATTTGAACACTGACCTCTTTGTCATCGACCCCCAACTATTATTTTAACCATAATCTAAAGTGCATTAGAAAGGTCTCATGATTGTCTAACAGATGACACCACTAGCTCAATTTGAGTTTAAAATGGACTCCCCCCTTTTTCCCTTGTACCTTTCAAATATGATTTGAGGGTTTTGCTAGACTACATTCTCAAATAAAATAAACAAAATATTGTTTCAGTTTTGATGATATTTATGAGATTATGTTTCTTTTAAATATTATTTATATATCATCAGAGCTACCCATTGTGTATTCTTTATTAGTTTTTATTAATATAATTTTTCAACTATGTAAGTGAGGAAATAGATAAAGTTTCCTTGCATTATTAAGATTAATTATTGCTATTTTTAAAACGCCAAATGCCTTTAAAAAAACTTGGGCTGGAAAATCAATTAGCGAACAAAAATATGTATTTTACTTATGTGTTATAACTCGGTTTGGGGCCCCTGTGAATCTAGGGGCTGCGTCAAACTCGCCCTCTGGGTGGCCATGTGTCTCATCCTAAAAAGAAAACTTTATAGGATTAAATCAGGAAGCCAATGTTAATCAAGATAATCCAAAAAATATGGTTAAAGAAATAGACTCAAGATAATCATTTGGAAAAATTAGTTAAAGTTTTTTATTTGAATCTCCCCATCTTCTAAATGTTATCTCTGCTCCTGGTGCTAAGCAATGGCTTATGTTTGTAAAATAATAATATTTTATTACCTGTTTGGGTGGCTCGCAATAAACTAGACTGCTGATGAAAGGGAGATCGAGGTTCGAATCCCAGTCAGGTGTACTGAGGGTGGTTTTCCCTAAATGGCTTTCCACTTTCCCTCCATGAAAATGCGAGCGCATTTCCTCTAAATTCAACCTTCCTCCCCTGACTCATCAGCATAATTAGTATGTAAGTGTATAAACTGAACAGGTATTAGGACACGCTGATCAAAAAAATGGGACTAACTAAACAGACTTAAGTAATTATTGATAGTCGTTGATAAATAGTATCAAAGGTAAGTTTAAAGCATTATTCTTGTGCTTTACTTGTCACTATTCTTATTGATGATAGGGTAGCAGTGGCATAGTTATAAGAGGGGATTTAAAACCAACCCCTCCAAATGCTAGAATTTTTTTTATATGTGTTTTGCCTTGCTAAAATTTACTTGGTTTACCGAATTTATCTTGAATTTGTTTTCAATTGCTTTAAAAAATAAAATAATATTTGTCTGCCCACGGTAATTAATTGTATTTATGCTCACTATCACCACATGGGGTGTCAATTTTTTTGATAAGTTTTATACCTCATGTCACGAGTTTTGGTGGCAGTGAGACCTACACTGATTTAAATACACAAAAATGAAGATAGTAATGCGCGATGTGGGGAAGAATAGAACTTCTGGCAGCTAGTGTGACCATTAAAAAAAAAAAGAGAGCGATAGGATTCCATTAAATACAATATTGACCAAAAATATTATTAAAGAAGAAAAGTTTGACTAAACCGAACTGGTTAGTATGGATTTTATTCTAGGGTTACCACTCATCCCATATTTTAAGTTATCATTCTGTATTGGACCATAGTTAAGCCAGATATAGAGGTTGGGAATGCAAGAAACCCAACAAAAACATATTTTACTAAGAATTATTAGTGAATATTTAAATTATCACATTTAGCCCAAAATTCCATTCAAAATTAATTGTTTTTTCGCATGAACACCTTACCCTCTCAAGAATATATCCAAAATCTGCAACTGTGAGGTGCTTTCAACACCCTCTCACCACACTAAATGAAGGGTGTTTTTTTCTTCTCATACAATGCATTGTGAGTACATTTTCTTTAAAATATTTTCACAACTACCCCAATGAATTGTTATTGACCGTTATGTAGAAATAGAAAAAATGAACAATTTTTAATATACAATTTTTGTCAAAAAATGTAACTTTGCCGGTGGACATGTGGTCTAGATGGCAAACTCATCATCAAGTCTTGTTTGCCAGTGACAAGGATTTTAGGCTTCAAATCCTGATTGAATTTACTGAGGATTTTTTTTTCCTAAATTATTTCCACCCTCACTCTCTCGCCACTAGTATTCAAACTTTTTCATTCGCATACCCTTCAGATATAATATAATCTTTTTATTTTGCAATCCCAAATATTTTGGTGCATATTGCAATCTATCCATATTCAATAATTGTAACCATCATCAGACAGTTTCCTCCCACTGGCAGGGTCTGTCTCATGCATAAGCCTCTCCTTTAACTACCCCCCCCCCTCTCTCCACACCGACCTAATCCTCTCCACACTCCCTTCAGCCACCTATCCATATGTCTTCCTCTTGCCCATCACCTCCATTTTGAGCATCCTCCTTGGAATCCTCCCATATTCCATTCTCTTCACATGTCCATACCACCCCAATTTCCCCTTCTCTATCGTATCCTGTAGGAGTTCCTTCTTTCACTCTCTCTCTCTCTCTCTTTCTCTCAACCTGTCCATCCTTGTCGATCTTAGCCAACTCCTCAGAAATTTCATCTCTCATGTCTGTGTCCTGCTCTCATACCTTTCCTTCATTACCTAGGTTTCTGATCCATACTGTAATATTGGAACATAGTACAACCATCCTTTGCACTTATGTGACACATCTCTACCCCAGACCAGGCTTCTGACACTTTTGTAAAAGACCTCTACTTGCCTCCCTCTTACCCCAATTTCTATCTTTATCTTCTATCACACTTCCCAGGTAGCTACTTGAAACATTCCACTCTCTTCAGTTGTTCTCATCCTAATGTTACTCCCTTCATGTGCCTATTTTACTTCCCTGTGAAATTACCAATTCTCTATTCTTTACATTGAAATTCATTCCATAGCGTCCTACCACCTCAATCCACATATCCAACTGTTCCTGCACAACTAGTTCGTTTCCCCACACCATCTGGTCGTCTGCAAACACCATTGCTTTCGTGTTTTCTTCCCCTACTCTTCTTACCACCTCTCTCATTATTACGTCCATTACTACCATGCCATTCCTAAACTCAAACCATTCTATCCTTTCTCCTCCCACTTTCAAACAGCTTAAGCTTATCTTATATATTTCTCTCTCTCTCCCCACTATTTCATCCTTCACCCCCTTATTTTTTAACGCATCCCAAACTTTATTTCTGCACACACTGTCATAAGCTTTTTCCATGTCCAGAAAAACCATCAGCAGATCCTTTCCGAACTCATTAATGGTGTTCACGCAACTGCCTTGCAACAAATATTAGGTCTACTGTGGACCTGCCTGGTCTGAAGCCATACTGTTCCTTCCACTACTCTTCTGACTTTCCTCTCTAGCACTTTCTCATAGATCTTTGCAGAATGGCACAGTGCAGTGTCACTCCCCAATAATTACCACAATTCTTCCTCTCCTCCTTTTTAAATAGAGGGACATTCCCTTCTTCCAGTCTTCCCCACTATCTTAATTACTTAGTACACCTGTGACATTCTTACTACTTCCTCACCATCTCCACACTAACTTCATCTACTCCTGATGCCTTCCAAACCTTCATTTTCCTCAGTGCCTCTTCATACCCTTCCAAGTTATATCATTGCCCTTCCTTTTCCTCCTCGCTGTTCCCTTTTGCATTTAGCAACTCCTCAAAATGCTCCTTCCACATCTCCTTAAGTTCCTCATTCTATCCATTTCATTTTTATTCTTGTACATCATTACAACAATCTATTCCTTGTTTGTACTTTTACCCTTAACCATATTCAATAATTTATGTCGAAAATAAATGAAATAAATGACATCCAATATAATGTATTAATAATTAGTTTTAAATGAGATATGTATACATGTGTACATAACTATTTTGAATTATACATACCCTCTAAGATACATTTGGGCAGCCCCAGTTGTAGGGTACCCCAGGTTAAATACCACTGGTCTAAGGTATCACTCTCACAATAGACTAGACTGCGGATAATGGCAAGATTAGAGGTTTGATCCCGTATGGGTGTACTGAGGATGGTTTTTGCTAAATGGTTTTCCACTTTCCTACCATGCAAATGCAGGCATACTTCCTCTAAATTCAACCTTCCCAATCCTTAACACACTATAGAAATTAGTATAAAAGTGTACAACCCGAACGGGTAGTAATATGTGGCACTAAAAAAATTAGTATGTATCAATTTTCAGAAATGATCTGACAAAATAGAATCTTTACTCACCTTAAGTACAACAGCATCTTTACTAAGAGACTCAATAAACTTGCTGACTGGAGCGGTATTAAGGGCTTTACATGTTTCCTTGTACATTTTAACTCCCAACTCATCATATTCTGGTTCATAATCTGTTGGCATATTTTATCAAGACTAATCTTTTGAACTATCACTAGAAACGATAATTATTAAATAAATTTGTTTTCAGACATTAGGACAGTTTTATAGCCAGACTTAGCACGCCTCAAGTGCGGCTCGACTAAATACAAGACGACACCAATCTAAAGTCGAACGCAATGTCCCAGTTTTGTGTATGAAACTGGCATCTTCCATTCTGGTCTAGGTAGGCGTCGTCCTGTATTTAGTCAAGCCGGTATTGAGGCGTGCTTAGTCTGACAATGAAACTGGCCCTATGTCTTAAACTAGTGAAATTTGAATATTAAAAGAAAACACTTTTGAGTGCTCTGCTCTTTTTCAATAATATGTAGATAGTATTCATTACAGTAGGGCCCTTGTATCCACTGATTCAGTATCCGCGGTTTACCGCTGCCCAATTTTATTTACTTTTAATTCAAGAGAAAAATAGTTTTTAAGTCACAATGCCTACACCGGCAACACTTTCATCTCCGCATCATGGGCAGTGTGCTATCATATCAATGTAGTCATTATCATCATGTGATCGTTACAACAAGATGAATGGAGAATAGTAAGTACACTGTAGTGTACAGTACAAATTATTATTACTTTATTTAATGTTGGTAATATCTTACTGTAAATAATTAATTAAACTTTATCATATTTATGTATGTTACATGAATATCATGTTATTTTACTTATATAATAGGTCTATATTATCTGCGGTTATGTGAAACCGCGGTAGATCTAGGAACATATTACCTGTAGATATGGAGGACCTATTGTACTTAAAGGGATTTTTTTATAGAAAAATTAGCAATTTTTTTGCATACACAACCATCATTATAATCAGGTTTTATGAATTTAAATATTTGATATAGTTTATCTTCCTGTGACCAATTCGCTGATTTTCTTTAAATCTGCCATCATATGTAAGCAAATTGTTTTTTGCATCACCAAGAAAAATTATTACTATCTTGGCACATTGGTGGTCATACGGTTCATAGCATCGGTCTCACAAAAGTCTTGAGTACTGGTTACAGGTAGTTCAAGGTTCAAATCCCAGCCAGAGGGAATTTACCATCTCCTCTCCACGCTAATAATACCATCCTATTTTTTTACCCCTAGATTAAACCATTTAATAGGAATTGTGTTGAAATGTATAAACTAAAAAAATATACATTAACACAAAATACTTTTTATAAGACTAATGCCCATGCATCATGAGCCTCAAATCATGTTCCATAAAATAGATGTGGTAACACTACCATATAAAAGAGGGCCACAAGTGACCAACCTATAAAATATTAGTAATATAACATTGAAATTATAATAGATTTAACAAACACACCAAACATTGCCACTTTTTGCGATAGAACACCAGAAAATTGTGGGCCTAATAGTTCACAAACAAAAACACATCATCAACTTTTTCCTGCCTGTGGTCGGGTCAGTTTAGTAAAATGCCTCCATTTTCTTCTATCCTTCCACCATTCTTCCTCCTTTAATTTCTTCTATTTTTATCCTCTCACTTGAACACTTTCTGTTATCTGTTCTTCCCATATCTTTCTTGGCCTCCCTTGCGATATTATCCCTAAAAGCTTCATTTCCAACATAAAAGAAAGTAAAAACACAATAAAATACATACCATTTCCAGAGTATTTCAGTCCCCTTCTTCAGCAGCAGAAATTGGACCACGACAGCGTGGCTAGAGGTAAATCATAGTTTGGTGTGTTAAGCCTTACCCTTTACTTCTCTTTTCAATGTTTAATTTAATATAGTCATTCAACACCATTTTCTCTCCTCTTTTATCTTCTCTCATTTTGTTTCTATACTCCTTTGCTGTCTATTTTTCTACCATTTTATTCAATTCTAATAAATGTATTTTTTAAAACTGTGAACTTTTGAGTTCTACAGTTTTCTTATGTATGTAGGCCTTGCCTTTCTATTCATTTTTCAATTTTTAACCAAATTTAGCCATTTGGTGCCATATTTCCTTTGTTTACATATTATTTTATTGTATATAATTAAGAATGAAGCAATACGTTTCTTGGCCTACTTTCTGCTTATGTAAATACCCCAAGTTTCGGTGAAAAGTGAAGCGACACCTGAAAAAGAACGAAATTATTAAAGAGTATGTGGCCCAAATTGGATGTGTGTGTCAGGATTCTTCTTTAGGTTCTCGTAATTAGATTTTATCTTCCCCAGCTACTCATTTTCTTGTGGTTTTGGATGATTATATAAAATATAATTGTTTATTGTTACACATATTAATACTCACCATTTTATTACTATCGAAACACATTGAATTATATATGCCACAAAATTAATTCTGCCCAAATACATGTCTGTGCATCCTTCCAATAATTACATAGCAACTAAAACACATCTCGTTACTTTTAAATTCCCTGGGACGAACAAACATGTCTACATTACTTCACAGTTCCCGACCAGACCTTTAATATTTCTCGAGCAAGTGTTGGTGAGGCCATGTGGTTATCTGTGTGCTTGCTTGTGTGAGCCCTTATTTTCAGAAGTCTCTACACCAAAACTAACTCTTTTTCTTCTTTTATCAAGGACTTATTATCATTAATTGTCTCCAGCGTGTGGCAGGTCAGAGAGTAAAATGCCTCCTCTTCCTCTATTCTTTTACCATTCTTTTCCTCTCATCTCTTTCCTGGCCTCCCTTGCGTTATTTTTCCTACTTAATCTCCATCATTCTCTTTGTCATCCTTATTAAATACCCATATGTCTTGCTTTCTCTATTATCTCATATACGCCCTATTATATAATTCAGAACGTACTAAACACATGAAAAACAAAGAAAGAAGAGTTTATTACTAAGCTGCAAGTTTTCATAGAGCTGATTTACGCAAGTCATAACAAAACTTTAAATAAATCTGAATATTACTTGTTAATGGGGGTGGAAAAAATACATCATTACAATGGAATATGTACCAAAGCATTTATAAGTACGTGAATATACAAGTAATATAATTTCACATTGATTAAATGAGCTTTTATCTACCATTAATTCATTGGTGTCAATGTTAAATAGCCATGGCAACGATAAAAAAAAAGGATGTCATTACACATAATGTTGTCTGCTTCAATCTCCTTAATTTAGTCTACTTGTCGTGCACATGTCTATTTTCAAATTTACACTAATGGGGTAGACACTAGTGTGGAATTTTATAGGGAATGTACCCACATTTTTGTGAAGAGGGAGTGGAAAACCAGAACCACAAAAACACCTGGCTGGATATCAATACCGGACCAGTAGAGTTCATCGATGTGAAGATCTCTCAAATGACACTTACCAATGATGTTAATGAACGGAACAAAAATCCCTGGATCTGTGACCACTGGCAGCCCTGTTTCTTCTTCAACTGCTTCCTCTTTCTTCTCAATTTGCTGGTATAGAAATAATATGTTTTAAGATGCAGTATTGCAAAAGTATCTACTTTAGTTTAGGGTTGGGCCAACCAACCCTTTTCCCAATCAAGCCGGTGTCGATCATTTCTTTTAGTTTCTTTATAGTATTTATCACAAAGGTAGCGTGCAATACAAAACACACACCTTTATAAATATAATCCATTTTTTTTTTTCCATTAAATTCTTAATGAATGTATTTTGTTAAATTTTGAAGAATGTATAGCAAATAATAATAATAATATTTAGCACCGCGTCTTACTACCCGTTCGGGTTATACGCTTAAGTACTAATTACGCTAATGGATTAGGAATTGGGAGGGTTGAATTTAGAGGAAGTGAACCCGCATTTGCGTGGAGGAAGAGTGGAAAACCATTTAGGAAAAACCACCCCAGTTCACCCGACCGAGATTCGAACCTCGATCTCCCCGTCCTCGGCGGTCGAGCTCAACACGACTAGCGCGTTAGCCAACTACGCCATCGAGGCGGGTTAGAAACTTATAAAAGGGGACAAACACAATATGGCTTTTACAACTAAAAGAAGTATACAGTCCACAATTCTCATTGCTACCACTGGACAAAGGTAATGGCTGCCTCTTGAAGAAAATTGATCGATAATTCTCAATCTCCTGACCTGGGTTATTATTTTATTGGAAATCATCAGGAGGAAGTGTGAAACACAATATGCCTTTTTTATCATTTTCCTTTTTTTAGGAATACGTGTTTTGCATTTCTCACTCCCTCCTGATGAGTTTTGATAGGATGAAACCTAGGTCAGGGAATTGGGCGGTAGCGATAGATTTTCTTCAAAAGGCAGACATTACCTCTTTGTCCAGTGCAGCAATATAAAGTGTGAAATGTGTTCTTTTCAATGTAGAAGCCATATTTTATCGGTTCTCTTTTATATGTTTTTTATCCACTGTTCCTGTACATTCTTCCAAATTTGTAAATAGCTCGAGAAATTTTTGGCCACATAACTATTAAATAATTTAACTTCAGAGATTTTATATATTAATGTATGAATAAAATATATAATCAAATTTGTCTTAAACAGATTTAATTGTTCTACAAAAGATGTCAAACTAGCTTGAAGTTTTAATATGTCTAAACCCTCCCCAAATGCAAGTCAAAATTACTTAAGTTTACCTTCAAATACGTAGACAAAAAATAATAAAGCCCAAATTGTTATGGATTCACATGAAAGCTAAAAAAATATGTACAAATTTAAGTACTGCAACTTAAAACATTAGAAGACAATATAGTTGAAATGGAAAAAAAAGTCCTTAAAGGTGTAGGGAAGTTAACTTTTTAACGATATATATTATATTCTCTTAAAAGTTGTATTTGAGATTGTAACTAAAATTTAAGGGTTAATATTCTTATTCATCCACCTTTATTTAAAACCATTTAGCTAGTTCAACTTTGAAGGATGGGACTTAAGTGCTCTCTCCAGGGGACTTATGACCGGGTCACTGGCTCATTTTACTGAACGCCTGTCTAAAATCAATATTTGTTGTACAAATCGTCAAATATTGCAAGTATTCCACCATCCCCATCGAGCTGCTTAGTAAAAAATAATAATTGGAAAACATTTCTGGGGAAAACACTATTTACTTTTAAGAAGGGAAAAAAATCTCCTTGTTTAGTGATGAAGGGTGAAGGTAATTTGCTAATTTAATATAAGTGCACTTTCATTTGCATGGAGAAAGGAAACACCAGCGAAAGGTTGCACACAAAGCTATTATCAGTGCAGCCAACCAATATTCAAACCAGAACCCTCCATTCCTTCCCAATCACAGGTCAATTCCTCTATAGTTAACAAGACGTCTTAGACCACTAGTGGGAGTCTAAAAACTAAATAAATTGTTGGATCTAAAATATGAGATTTTAAATAGCAGCGCATTGCCCGCCCATACTCACAGAGGAATCAATTTTAGTGGTATCTGGATGAAGAATATAGCAGAGAACTTGTTTATTTTCTGTGCTACTAAAACTTTCAAGCTCTTTAGCGATTTTAGTTTCTCCCTGTGCTACTGCCGTACGTGTGTCCGTTATTTCATGCATGGTATCGGTGTTATTTCTTGTTATTTCTGTGGCTACATCACTATCCGTTTCTTTACCAGAAGCTTTCCCTTCATCTTCAATAGAATTTCGATGACCTTCTTGTGAGATTAATTCAGATACTAAATTTTCTACAAGGTTTTTGCTCCCAGACACATCCATTATTTTTTTTTTAATGGATTCAATTTCAAAGAATAAATTTTGAATTTAAATTTCCAAATGTATAAACCACAAAAGTAATCAAAATGAAAAAGGTTTCTATAGTAATTGCAAGTTATATTGTTGGCTTGAATAACTGCTATAATACTGCATTTGATAGTGGAAATAAGTTGCACCAATTACTGTAGTGGCCCGAATATAATACTGCCTTGCACATAATCCAATGCTAATATTTTGAAGGTATGAAAAATGAAAAGGTCTCAAATTTACAAGGTAAAAACTTAACAAATATGTGTTCACAACTTGTGAATGTGAGGAATGCCAGGCCTCCACCGTGGTTCGGATTCCACGGTAAACTGTAGGTCCTCCATTTCATCTCACAATCACCCTATCATTACACATCAGCTTAAGTGCGTATAACCCGAACGGGTGGTAAGACGCGGTGATAATAATAATAATAATTAACAAATATGATGAAGTTTTATTAGGACACCAGAATGATTTTTTTTTCTGTGAAAAATATTTGGCTGCGCATTTTTTAGGAGAAAAACCTCACACTATATTCGGGCCAGTACAATATTTACTCGATATTTTCAATTTAAGATACCCATAATTTTTACCAAGGCTTTCTGAATGGTCAAGTTGCTAAAAATAAACTTCTGTATTAGTTTAGTTATAAGAGAGCCCTAAAATATTTTAGATTTTTCTATGGCTAAAATAAGACTGAAGAGATCTTAAAAGCCTTAGATCTTTTTAGGTTTAAAACAAATTTCTATGTGAGATAAGGAATATGTGTATCATGCAAATAATGTAATTTATAAAAATATTTCTAGCTTTTGTCATTTATACCATTATAAATTAAAAATACATAGATCATTTGGATCAAAAATTGAAAACATTCCCATTTATATTACTTCTTTATTAATTACTTTAATGTTTGATGAAACAAAATTCAGACAATGTTAATAATTCCACTTTACCTGAAATGCCCATTGCATTAATACAATATATAATGTAAACAAAATTAAAGCGCAAATGGTCTGGGGCATCAATATTATAGTAAATAACTTTAGTTAAGAGCTGGTAGTGCATAACGATAATCATTACACCCTTAACCGATGAATGCCAACCTCATTGGTTCAAAAATTTACAAATTTGGATAAAAAAAAAACGCAGCTAATCAAGAATCTACACCAAAAAAAAAAAGGAAAAAAAAGTTCAGAGGAATTAAATTTATACACTATGCTATGATGTCACCTTTCATGACCCTCCCTGCCCTGCCTAACAGTCATTAAGAAGGTTTAATCATCATATAAAATCTTTCTGGTTTGTTTCAAATGTACATTTTATAGAACACCCAAGGTTGCAAAACTTCCCTTACCAACACATGTCACAATAATGTCCACATCTATACAACCAGAAATTGATTTGTTTAACTACTTTAAACGCAAAATAAAAAGTACTTTACAAAAAAAAAAGTTATACATAACCTAATTTTAATGTTACTACTGCTCTCTTTTTGCACTAAATCACTGTTCGTCTGAGCTCTCCTTTGGACGACGTTCTCACTTTTCATTAAGTTCACACACAGCACACAAATAACAAGCTATTTTACAACAAGCCCCAAAAGTTGGTCAGACTGAAACATTCCCATCTTAAATTATATTAACAGTCAAAAATGAGGCAATTGCTAATTAAATATAGTATATATTATGTATCCATTATTACACAGAACAAGATTAATGAGTTATATTTAAATACATAACCTTACATGACAATACAAATCTCCCTTGTAGTGTGTTTTTTTTTAAATATATTCTACCTCACATTCAGATTTAACAAATTGCAGACGAAACTTTGTCCATAACAACAAAATCAAAACACTAGCAGGCAGCAACTGGCGCAAGAACCCCTAAATAGGGGCTAAGATTCCCTACTCCTCCCTCCTCAAGGACCCAGTCTTACCAAATTTTGAAAAAAAAAATTTACAAGGACAGCAAATAATAATTAAACATTAATAATAATAATAATAATGTAAAACAGGTGAAAGGAACAGAGTAGGTAAATTTCATAAAAGAGGAGTGGGAGTGGTTAATTCCTAAACAACGGGACTAGAAAGAAATACAAGGCGTGACGTTAGTGAGGTGGTGGAGGCTCAGTGGATTGATTTCTGCCTTCTACAGGGCGTACAGGCTTTCTACGGGTTGGCCCCGGTGAACCGGAACCTGCCCCGCCCCTCACAGCTCCCCCTCGACCAGGATAACCCACTACCTCTCGTATAGTGCCTGTGCCTGTAACCACTCTCACAAGAGGTGGAGGCCCCTGAACTTGTTGTTGTTTGGGGTGTTATGCTTGGGCGGACATGGGGTGCAGGCTGCGGCCTTGTGGCACCACCATTCAGAGAACCTCTAGATGCTGCCCGCTTGGGAGCGCTGTTAGCTTTCTGCTGTGGGGTTGGAGCTTGGGTCAAGGGCAGGCTTGGAGTCGACGAGGAGGGAGAAGAGCGTGGCGAAACTCCGGCCCCACTAGGGGCCCTGTCTGCTGTCGTATCAAGTAGCAGCGTTGCTGTTCCTTCCATCAGGGTGGCCAATACAAGCTCTTGAACAAAGAGACTTCTATCGGCTCTCTCCTGCTCCGCAGTCTGTAGCTCAGAGTCTGTGAGGGTGGCATCCATGCAGCGCGACAGCAGGAACTGTGAGCCGCTAGAAGACCCTTGGTTGTTGGACCCACTCTCTGTGGGTACTGTAGAGTGGGAGTTAGATGCTGCAGAATTGGAACTACCAGCGGCACCCCCACCTGTTGAGTTAGCTGATGAAATAGTTTGCGCCTGTCGGCGAGGGAGCCTCTCTAGTTGCTGGCGAGCTGCCTGTAATGATATTTAGTCAAACATGTATAATTAAATATGTTTAAAAATGACAAAAATTACCCCTATTACATTTTTATGAATAAGAAAATAAAATTGTAAATGGGGTAAATTTGGAAAGGAAAAAAAGCATTATATTTCCATTTCAATTTTATATTTCTCATAGTTGACCCATATTTTATTTAATGACATTTTAGACTACATTATCATAACTAAAATATTTCTAATAATGTTCATATTTATTTGGTAAGAAGTAAAGATGAATATAATAAATAAGGTATTTATAAGATTATTAATTTAAGTGATTATTTACTTAAAATGTCATGTATATTTTTTTCTAATTTCTCTAGATTATTTCTGTTTCTAATGTTAACGTATTAAACTTACAATTGTATTGACATATCTCTGTACATTGGTTTTCCTCAGACCTGAAGATGGTGTAACATCTAAATACAGCACCAAAACATGATGTCATAGAAGAAAATCTAAGGTTAATATCAAATAAGGAGAAGGGAATAAAAATAATACAGAGAAGATATAATTCTATAAATAGAATACACCGCAATCCTTTGCTAAGAGTAACTTTCAGGGCTGTTGAGTTTGTACACCAAGCCTTCGACTCCCGACTCCTCCATTTTTCTACTGTCAAACTCCAGCGCCGACTCTTTCATAAATGGCTAAAATAATTATTGAAAAAGGGGGACAGGAAGAACAAAGTTTGCTAAGTCATTGACTATAGTAATTAAACCAACACCTTAGCTTAGTCGGCAAATGCGTCTGTCAGTTAACCTGTTTAAAACCAGCGTTGATCAGCAATGCAATCAATATTTTATCAAACTTAATATATTTAAATAACAAAAAGCATTTACTATTTCATACTGTCTACTAAAAATATTTTTTTAACAATCTTATTTTTAAGTTTGAACATCAAATTTTATAAGCATTAAAAATTAAATTGAAATAAATTTCAGGATAAGATAAATTTCTGGTGAGAGCCTATACAAGGTGAATGCGCAAAGAGGAATGGAATTAGAACAGAAGAAGTGATCATGCGCAATTATTACACAGGGTTCCTACAGAAAATAATGAAATTTTTTCCAGGATATTTCAAGGACTTTAAAAAGGATTTTCTACAATTCCTCCAGGACAAGTGTACGAAGTAATCATGGCAAAATACACATTACATATTTACTTTTATTTACTGTAGGCTCCCAACTCCCCTATACATGCACCTTTCCACACGGTTTATTATTTTTTAATGTACTCCATGATGCAACGAGTTATTCAAATAATTAAAATATAACATTAACTCCCGTGAAAATAATCATTAATGAACTGTGGGATCCCCCTTTCACAGTGATGAATACACGTCGGGGGCTGGATGTTGTGTCTGATCTAGATATAAGTTGGTTTATAAGTCGTATGCAGATATAATCATTCGTTTAGAAAGTGCACGTTAAATATCCTTATGCTCACTGTTCATATTATGTGAATAAAAGGAATAATTGCATGAGGGCTTGGAAATGTATATAATAAGACAGTGTAGAAACACTGTACAGTGATGTAAAGTAAGTGATGGTGAAGGAAGCCAACCTGAAAGGAGAGTTAGGTTTGGCCTGGATAGGAACAAACAAAATGACTGCTCTCTCCATTTATTCTCTTCTTAAGCTATTACACTATATTTCACTTCACACAATGTTTTAATCTTTTGGAGATATTCCTTTACCGTTAGAAGAAACAGGCAACAACAGTAAGTGACCATGCTGCCATAGTGAGTAGTCCAGTCAGTGTTTTAATCTCTTCTGCTGAAGAAAGGGCACTGATATACCCCAAAAATTGCATAATTGTGTGTCTTGTTGTGTTTTAATTATGAACTTTGAAGGCCTACAGTTTTCTAGTAAGTCACCTGACCTCTATCCCCTTTCAATTACTTAATATTATATTGGAAGATAAACATATAAAAGAGAACAATAAATTTTTTATAAAAAGAGTAGTTAGAATTATTTCTTCTGGCAATTCCAGGCAAAAGATGGCAAAGAACGATAATTTCTGCTACTTAATAAAGATTATGTATGGTTTTTATAAAGTTAACTATCATAAAAATCAAACTAAATTACTATTATTTGCATATAAAAGGCCAAGTGGTCAATATTGCGAAAACATACAATACAGTAAATCCTCTTATAATGTTGTGTTACGTTCCTGAGAAACGCAACTTTATAAAAGTTATGTTTTCCCATAAGAATCAATGTTAAGTGTAGGAGTTATGTTCCAAGGCCCCCCCAAAATACTTACAAATACATGTAGTATCATATCGTGGAAACAGCTCAGGACAGGAATACATTTAATTTCGGGATGTGGATAGAACTGGCTCACCACTCATGATCTTCTCCCCTGATGTGTCACCACGGCGGCTACTGGTTGAAAGAATGTGCGGATAGTTGGTTGCTTAGCGGCACGTTTCTTTTCTTTGTAAATTTCCTGGTAGCATGTAAGGCCCTCCATGACAGTCCTGTGCACTCTCGCGCTGCGTTCTACATCAGGGTCTTCAATGGCCAACATCTGAAGTCCTTGAGTGTGGTGAAATGCAGTAGCCATGCCTTCATAGTAAATGTGCGTTAAGGCTTGTCCTCTTCGCTGTCAGATTCAGGGCATGGATTTTGGGCCAGCTCTGGTAGCTCCTCGTTACCGAGTTCCTCAATTCTGGTGTCCACCACCTCTTCTATGTCCTCCATTTTTAAATTCTGGAAGCCTGCTTCACGAGCAATGTTGAGGAGGTTTGGCTTTGCACTTGGCACAATCTTTTAAAATCCTTTAAAATCTGTGACACATTCAGGCCATAGATTTCACCCCACCGCGTTGAGGTATGTATGGGAAACCTCTTGCCAAGCCATGAATATATTGTTGATGGCGTTAAAGAGATTGTAGTTCCACCAGTACTCCTTGATGATGGTCTTGTCTTCACTATCTGTAGCTGCGACAAGTTGCTCATATCTACACCGCAAGCAGTACCGCTTGAAAGTGGCAAGCACACCTTGTTCCATTGGTTGGATTAGAGGCGTCGTATTTGGAGGGAAGAAAACAATTTTCACACGCTCATCCAAGTCAGGAATGTCATGAGGATGTGAGGAGGATTGTTCGAAAATCTAAATTTTCCTTCACACAGTACCTCTTCCACGCGAGTATTGCGTAGACTTTCAACCCCTCACAGAACATGGCACCAGTTATCCACACCTTTTTATTGGCTTTGTAAATAACGAGATGGTGCTCCTTCATCTTTCCTTTCAAAGCTCGTGGATTCTCTGATATGGCAATCAGGAGTGGCTTCATCTTGTAATCACCAGATGCATTCCCACCTAGCAATAGCGTGACACAATCTTTCAAAGGTTTAAAACCAGGTGCTGTCTTTTCTTCCTGTGAAATGTAAGTTCTGGCAGGCATACATTTCCAAAACAGTCCGGTCTCATCAACATTAAAAACTTGATTTGATGAGTATCCGCCATCTTCAATGATAAAGTTTGACAACAAAGGCTTCCGCCAAAATGTTGTCAGAACTTGCAGCTTCACCAGTCACTTTAATATTATGAAAATTGTACCGGTGCTTAAAACCACCCTCGGCTGGCACTGAAAGGTTCTTCTTTAGAGCCTTCGCCGTCCTTAGGCTTTAACACGTCATGATATAAAAATTTAGCTTTACTTTGAACAATGGCTAAAGTAAATGGGGCACTACGTTGGTTTTAAGATTCAATCCACAACAAAAGCATTTTCTCCATCCTTTCAATGCATTCATTTCTTGTACGCCTGACCTTTTGTCACTCTGAGCCCCTAAAAGTTTTCCAGACTGCACTTAATTTTTACGGCATTTTTACCTATAGTACGAATAATAGTTGCAGGTAGGCCCAAAGCTGCAGCAATGTCTACATTGCGCTGACCGGATTCGAGTCGCTGTATTATGTCCGTTTTCACAGCCAAACTAAGTGATTGTCTGTTTTTATTTGAAATTAATGTGTCAGATAAATTACATGGACATTTGGACGCCATTGCAAACAGATAAAAACTACCCCTAACTAAAATAAAAAAACAAAACAAGTAATCATAAACACAAGGTGCTAGTGAACTAAAAATATATTAGATATAAAAACAATGAAAGGTAAACACAAGTCACACGCGAACTTAAAATATATTAATATAAAAAACACAAAAGAAAAGAAAGAGAAATAAAAGACTCACACGAACTAAAAAATATACTCTACAAAGAAAGCTAAACACAAGTTTGTATGCTTGAACAAAACTGCTTAACTTTCACCACCTTAAATGTTGCCAACTCAGTAACGCTGAAAGTATCTAAATTCTGTGCAAAAAGTCTCAATTTTCAAGTAAAATATTACAAATTTAAAATAAATAAACAAAATATATATTTCACATAAATATACCCATTAATATTATTATTATTATTATTAACGGGTGGTAGCTTGTTTGGCGGGAGGAGGGGGAGAAATCTGACATCACCTGCATGACTCATAGGCACACAAACGGGACCAGGTGGTTGACACTTGGCGTGTGTTCAGCTGAAAAATAACGTTGTATCCAATAGCAGACACTATGTAAAAAAAAGGGTCACAGACTATTAACAACATTTTAACCAAACAACGACGTTATAGCAGGACTTACTGTATTGTTTTATTCCAGGTGTGTAAAATACATTTTAAAATGCCACAATTAACTTTAAAACCATTTTGATATTAATTTTAATTTGCTAAGTAAAAGTTTGAAAAACACGGCTTGGTAAATTTCAGTGTCTCTAGTTATAACTGAATAAAAAACCAAACCTTACAAAAATATGTCAAGATATTTAAGTGAGACTTGAAAAATGAGAAGAGTCAAAATTTTCTTTTGATCTTTCAAGTGAAATTTGCTATAGAGCTCTAATACTGCCTATCTGTGGTTCAAAACCAATTATAATTATTCTAGGACTAACCAGGTCCCAGACCAGCAATTTAAAACTTAATTATTATTATTATTAGCACCGTGTCTTACTACCCGTTCGGGTTATACACACTTACGCTAATGTGTAATGGTAGGGTGATTGTGAGATTAAATGGAGGACCTACAGTTTAACGTGGAATCCGAACCACGGTGGAGGCCTGGCATTCCACACATTCACAAGTTGTGATTAATACACGTCTTGTCAGAGGTGAAGGAAGGGTTTGGAAATCAGATAAATCTATGCCGGAACCGAGGATTGAACCCTGGACCCGTAGCACAGAAGTCTGACACCTTACCCCTAGACCACCAGGTCACCTTAAAACTTAATTGAATGTATGAATGGATTGTAAGAAAGAATGTTGACAATTAGTTACTATTTGTATAGCAAAAAATATTCAATCTTGTACTTCCTTCTTCACTTTATATTTCAAATATTTGCCACAGCATATTAATTTTATTTTACTAGGAATTTCACTAACAAAAAATGGTTTATTTTCAAAATTGAATGTGTCATTTTGTATATTACCTTTGTAATAATGTAAAGAAAATAAACCGAATGTTCGGCAAGATCAGCAACAACCCAGCCCTAGCAAAGGATACCCCTTAGGTTGGGTTTATATTAATACTAGAGTGAAATAACAAACAGCGGTACTAACATTTACCTGCTGCCTCTCAAGCTGAAGTTGCATCTGTAGCTGTTGCAGCTGAGAGGGCGTGGAGCCCTGGCCGGCCGCTGAGCGCCGGACGCCAGAGAGTTGGGACAGCAGTTCTGCTATGGGGTCAACACTGTCTCGGCTCGACGGGGACAAGGAAGACAGTCCGCCAGAGGAACTGAAATGTAATCTTCAAATTTTATCCAAAATTGAATTACAAATTTTATTCAACAAATAGTACTACAAATCTTACCCTAAATTTTAGGGTGTCCCAATATTAAAATAATGTGTGTTTTAAAACGAGTTATTTCCTAATGGCTTGGAAATGTATTGTGAGACAATGTAGACACACTAAATAGTGATGTAAAATAAGTGACAGTGAAGGAAGCCAAGCTGAAAGGATAGTTAGGTTACGCCTAGATATAAACAAACACACTTCTCTATTTCATTTAAGAGCTTCCTTCACTACCACTTACTCTAAATTATTGCTAAGTGTTTCTTTACAAAATGAGGATTTATTTAATTACATGTTGAATGGTATCGAATAGGGTATCGAGTATTGAGGAGATGAGTTGATAGTTCAAGCAAGGTATCGGAATCGAGAAAAGTAGGTATCGGCCCACCATTAAAAAATAGCTAAATAGATTATTAAATAAGTGAACGATTCTTTTTACTATTTTTACCGGGTCCCTTTTTAAAATAATAATTTCTGTTAAATTAAAAATGCAATATCAAGAATATATTATTTTGAATATTTTCAAATTTAAGATATTTAAAACTCGTATTAATTAATATGGTTAACTAAAATACTAGCTTAGTTTAGTAACTATTTAGTTATAGAATTATGTTGGTTAACCTGTCTAAAATCAATGTTGATCTTTACTTTATTTTAGTCATATTGTTTTTAATTTTAAAGTATGAGCATCAACTTTTATAAGCATTAAAAATTATATTGAAATAAATTTCTCAATAAAATAATGTTTAACGAGAGCCCGTACAATGCACATGTGCAAATGTGCATAAAGGAATTGAAATGTTACAGGAGGTGTGATCATGCACGTTTACACTAATAGTAAACGAAATATGAAACACTTCAAATTTCTAACTGTTTATGATTCTTATGTTTTCTTATAGGGTAAATAAAGTGACTGAAGCATATTTTGGGGAAATATTAGCTTATTAAAACGTCAATTTTATTAACTTTTTATCAAGACAGTGTAGAAACAAGTAGACAATAATGTAAAGTAAGTGATGGTGAAGGAAGCCAACCTGGAAGGAGAGTTAGGTTTGGCCTGGATAGGAACAAACACACTTCTCTCCATTTCTTCTTACACTTTTACACTTCCCATTTCTTCAAAACTTCCACAGTTGCACATTAGTTTGAATTTTCGGAAATATTTATTTTTTCATATGAAGAGACATTAATGAAAAAGGAATATACATATTTAGTTTTAGCAAGAGGATAGAAAAATGTGTTTGAAAAGTGCATCTGCATTAGAGTAGAATCTATTGTGGTATGGCTTTTTAGAGCTATGCGACCACATGCTCAAAATTTTTAGTAAATTTAATTATTTTTTATCTTCTAGTTTTAGAAGTGATAACTCACCTGAAATGCATGTTTGAGCGCCTGGCCCTGGGCCCGCTGACCCCCCTTGAAGAGTGGGGTATTCTGCGAACACCATGCCTTGATCCAGCCGGTTCGTCGTAAAGAGTAGTTAAAGAAAAATTCTAGGTGACAAATTATATACATGGATAGTATGATTTTAAAATAATTAGTACAACACAGTCTTAGAAACTTTCTCATAATAACTGTTATAATTGGAACAAAGTTTACAAAAATAGATTTTAAGTTAACTACCCTTTTATATATATATATATAAAATACACACACACACTCAAAAAAGAAAACAAATAATTTTGTCCCTTATATAAAAATCAATATGAATTTTAATCAAAATTGTTCAATCCAGTTATTAAAATAATAAAAAATCAGTCATAAGTATTATCCTCAAATTATTAGTATTTGTAAAAATAAGACTATGTTCCTATTTACCAAGTAAACAAATTCCAGAAACCCATTACAAACCAAATTGTAAATGCTATTTTTTTTCAAATTTCCCAAAACATTATTTTAACTTAGGGCCTCAAAAAATTTGATGTTAAATTGGATATTTATTAGCTTTGCCTTTAAAAGATTCAAAGCTTCAACTATTTTTTTAATAAATGTCTTTTCCATTTCAATCATTTGAAGCTGTTTTTACCAAGTGATAATAAAGTATTTCACAAAAAAATGACAATTCTAATTCTAAACCAATAAACCTTTAAATTTTTTTAGCACCGCGTCTTACTATTTGTTCGAGACGTATGCTTAAATATGGTAAATAAATAACTATTATTAAACTTTATGTTCCTTACTTGCTGGAAAAAATTATCCCCGTGGGTTTTAAAACAATGGATGCTATAAATTTATTACTAATCAATCGATTAGTTCAATTTTGATTAATTTAATTATGCAAAGGAAACAATAATAAAATGGGTCAGGTTTGTTGATGCCGTGACCTCCATTCATATGTTCCTATATTTTGGTAATTTTAATAAATTAATATTGAAGTATGTTATTTCAAAAATCATGTTCGGGTATGTTTATTATCTATTTGCTTTTTGTTAATGACTGTTTTACATTTTAAATAATTCCACTACAAAATATTGAATTACTATTGATTTACTAACTTAGTTCAATAGTTGATTATGTTCAATGCCACCACACAGCCTGCTCGATTCATATGATACACATTTAGAATTGTTTCATAATTTCATTTTGACAAAACACCATACAATTTTAAAATAATATTTTAGCTCTGAATCTGGCGATATTTTTCTCAATATTTAATATGAAATGAAAATATATCTCTTTAAGGAAAATCCTTTTTTGCTTTTTGAGTAAATTTGTAATATATATTTGGAAGAAGTTACAGAAAAGGTGATTAAAAAACCTATAAAAGGGAACTAAATATGACTGTTACAATGAAAATAGCACCACAATTCACACTTTACACTGCTGCCACTGGACTATCGTCTTATATTCGGGCCAATACGGTATTATATACCCACATTAAAAGAGTTCCCATAAATTACCAGCTTGCAAAATAATTACATAAATAATAACTTCAATATTATATATGCCACATACCCCCATCCCGGTATGATTTTGAACGCTCAGCCACCGCTAAGGGTATTCATAATTTATTCCAAAAACATTCTAAAGTAAGGGTGTGCAAAGCTTCTATTTCACTTGGAAAATCATAAAGCTTTGCCAATATTTAAAGTTAAAACACGCATTTATGTTGGGTTTTTTACTGTGCCAAAAATATTTTAAAGTTAATTTAAAACAAACATTTATGTTGGTTTTTTCTGCTGTTATTTATTTCTATCCCAAATTAGTGTTCGTAAAAAAAAAACTAAATTTTGTGATAATATTAAAGGTATCTAAGGTGCAATTTCTTAACAGACTGATTATATTACCTACCACATGATAATTTCTATGAGCGAGAGCGAAAGAGCCTACCAATTTTGTCAGGAAAGGTATTTTCACATGCCACAATCGATATGGGACCGACAGCTTTACTTCCCTTCCAAAGGAAGTTGTGCTACAGATTTGTATCGCTCAAGAAAAGTCTATCAACCCCAGCAGGGTTTGAATGCATAAACATCAGGTCCTGAGGCGAGCCCTTTACCCCAAAACCACTGAGGTCTACTTGTGATAATAACTTAATTTGTCATATTAAGACAAAATATATTAATTATATTTAGAATATGGCATTTTGTAAATTATATTTAATAAATAGATTAATATATTTGTGCAAAGTATAGCTTATGGCATTTTGTAAATTATATTTAATAAATAGATTAATATATTTGTGCAAAGTATAGCTTAATTTATCCATCATTAAACATTTTTTAAATAGTTGAACCTCGATTCGGCTTCAGAAATATCTCATTTTGGTCTATTCAATTTTGCTTCAAATAAAAGAAAGTTGTTCAAGTCTAAAAGTGAAAACCTTATGAAGTAAAATCATGTGCAAAAATTAACATTATATCACCTTTCTAAAATGTATATTTGAACCTATAATAAACAGTGATGTCTCCATTAACTTATTTTCATTTGTGTTTTGTATTAAAAGGATATGAGGAAGGATATGAGGTCTCGTGGCCCACTGCGGTGCTCCAGGGTCAAGTGACCGGCAAAGTCATCTGTAACGAGGTTAGGGTCGCCACCTGGAAGTGAGGCGCAAACTGGACAAACCTGAAATAAAACCAGCGGTTAATTAGTGAATTTCACACGGACCTGAATAAAAATATAGGCCTACAAAAAAAATTTAGCAAAAGAGAGTTTATGAAATTACTACTATAGTCTAATTATTTAGTTTAATCTCTCAAGAAAAATTTAGATTACTCTTTCCAATAGATAAACAAGAATTGAAACCACACCAAAGCAAAATTTTCTACTCTGTTTTCCATTAGAAGACATCATATAAAGGAACTAAATGGTACAGTGCAAGCAGTTACTTTCACCCTCTCTCGTCTTAATATAGAGACATTTTACTAAAAACTAGTATTTGTATAACAATATCATACAGATTGTTGCTACTCCAGCAAAGAGCATAAATGAAATAATAAACATGTTTACATAACCCTTGAGAAAAGAGGAACATCTTTGTCCATAAAGAGCATAACAATCCATTTCAATTGGCAAATAACTCCATAAAACCATATATATTTGCTTGTAGCTCAGGAATTATTGGTTAAATTATAGAAATTTATTCCAAATAAAAAAATCTTTAATTTTGAATAGTACTTTACAATGATAAGTCATTTTGTATCTTGAATAGTTACAGAGATATGATCAAAATTGGAAATTTCTTCTTATAGCTCAAAGTCATTTTCATGGAAAAATAACAATTTTTCATTTTGTTTGAGATATTTAAAATTACATGGATAAAAATTGTAATCAAAATCCTTCAAGTGTATTTGGTGAAAATAAATTGTTTCTCTTTTCGCCCTTCACTAAACGAACTTATTTTAGGGTCAGATATCTAATTCCAAGAATCGTTCAAGAGAACTATATGTAAACTTTAGATACCAAGTTTTAGACAAATCAGTAAAATAGTTTAGGCACTGGGCTGAGATAGACAGACAGATGTCATCGCAAAAACCACTTTCGGTTTCGGGTAGTAATGAAATGTTGGCATTTATCAAAATCTAGAGTCAGGGTGGCTACAAAACATATTTTATAAAATTCCCTGACTTTTACAGGTTTTCCAGGCAACATTTTTCAATTTTCCCTGACTACTTTTTCCAGTTTTAATGGTGGATGATGACTTTTTTTTATTTATTATTGATAACATATTAAAAAAAAGTTTGTATCTTCTAAACATAAACAGTTTTATCAGTTATTTTAAAAATTAAAATGTTATTTTATTTAGGTATTATTAACATTTGTTTTAGTGTTTAGTTGCGAAATTAATGGGATATTTTAGACATATTTTTTAATTCCCTGACTTTTTCTTATTTTTAGTTAAATTCCCTGACATTTCCCTGTTTTCCCTGTCATGCAAACATTCCCTGACTTTTCCAGGTTTTCCCTGTTTTCCCTGTCTGTAGCCACCATGAGAGTTCAATTTTTTTGACAATTCCAATACTTCTTTCTTTGAGGGGTTGAAAGCGAATTAAGAAAATTAATAAAATTCAATTAACACCAGTGGAGGATAAGACTTGTCACAGTATTCAGATGCATTTGCAGAATTTCATATCAACATTAAAAAATACATCACATAATCAAGTAAATAGTGAGGTACATTTACTAAATAAAGCTCAACTCGTCTATCTCAAGGTCCATATTCTGCCCAGGTATGGTACCGGAGGTTTTTTTTCCTTAATAATTTTCCACTCTCCCTCCACACAAATGAGGGTGGGTTTACTTAAATATGGATAACCCAAATGGCATCAAGATGTAGCACAAAGAAAAAAAATCTAGAGTTATTAACAACAATCTATAATGGCATAAGACGCTAACTTTGAGCAAATGCATCTGCATTTGTGTGAAAAAAAATCAAATGTGGAAAGCCACCCTGAGTGCATGAGTCAATGGCAACCCAAACCACCTGACAGCAGGTGAAAATTCAATCATTTCCCACAAACATTACCATTTTAAATAATGTAATGAATAAAGTTTGTTTGCATGTTGCAAGTATGAGCATCATACTAGGGGCAAAGTCACACAAAAAATTGTATTAAAGATGTGCCCTTACAACTTCAAAGGAGGTTTCTGAGTGCTCCGAGGTGACGTGTTCTTGCAATGTAGTCTCTGTGAAGCCCATCTTTCCACAGTACGGACAAGTGAAGGCTTGCGGCTGTTCCACTGTAAGTGCCTCCCCACCATAGTACAAATCTATGGAGTCAAGTTTGCATCAGGAGAAGATATGATAAATATAAGTAGAATTAAATTCTAATTATTTTAAAATCTTTTAGATTAAATGGTAATTTATATATAATATATGTGTGTGTGTCTTGTATTAGGTACTTAATCTCATAAACATATTTTAAAGTATACCTTGACTTCAAAAAAATATATTTGAGAACTTAAATTGTTTGTTGAATAGACATTCTTTTAAAAAATAAATGTTTTTAAGTCTAATTAAATTTCCTGAAAGTCCAAGGGAGGTTATTAAATAGTTTCCTAGACAGGCTTGAGATATTTTCCTCATGATATAAAGATACCTTTTAGTCGCAAACATTCCTAATAAATTTTTTTACCCAACTATAATTTTAGCCCTAAACACTAAGGGCTGGTCAGGAGGCACCTGAGCCCAAATTTTTACAATCTTGCTTGAATCCAAGGTTTGTGAGATTAAAAAAATAAGTTGCATTTCAATGAACATTGAAAGTGTAATGCACAAAATAGGAATGAGGTAATTTGTTGTCTAAATTCAAAGACTAAAATGTAATAGGCTTACTAATTTTGTCAAAAAAAAAGTGTAAAACATAATTTAATACTTGTTCACTACTTAAATGTAGTCATATATCGGCATCTACAGTGGAACCTACTCCACCCAGCTATCTTTGATCCGGACGTCCGGTTTATATGGACTGAAATTTCGCATTAACTTAATTTTTTGTGACACCTTTTTATGAGACGAATAATTGATTTTTTTAAAACTCCTTTCAAATACATTAATTAATTATTTATTTATTTATTATTATATTGTAGTCACAGGGTTAGTACAGTACTGTAGTGAACTAAAAACTGTACTTCAATAAGTGGTCTAGTACTATATTTAGTAATAGAGTGAATAGCGATTGAAAGTGTTCAAAGTGTTATATAATTTATTATTGTGAAAATAAATAGTGAGTTGTAATATAATAAATTTTTATAATGCATTTTCCAATAATTTATAGATTATTCATATTTTGGTCAATCCGGATGACACCCCTGGTCCCAGTTAGGCCGGATAAACTAGGTTCCACTGGATTTTGCTTATTATGTGTTTGGGCCTTGTATATTGTTTAAGTGTATTTTGAAATGCATGTACTGTTTTGCACGTTAGTACCAAAACATTGATTTTGGTGTTTCTGCTTTGTGTGCCCACTTTTTTCTTTACTGTTGTTTTGGCGGATTTCATTTTCATCTCTGTGTGTGAGTGGTTCTAGATAAGTCTCGTCTCGTAGTCAGATCAGAAACCATCAGCCTTCGGCTGCGTTTATCAATTATTTGTCTTGAAGTGTGTGTGTGTGTATATATATATATCAAAGTGTGTGTGTGTGTGGTGATATATACTTTGATATATATATATCAAAGTGTATATATATATATATATATATCAAAGTGTATATATATATATATATATATATATATATATATATATATATATATATATATAAAAAATCAAACAAAGTATGTGTATGCAGTGTCCAAACTTTTATGCAGTCTACTTTATTACCAGAATGAGTTGTTTAGGTTTTGTAGGCATAACAAATATCTCCCACACTTGTATCATTGAAGTTTGTCTCAAAGGAGTTATGTACATTATTGTAGAGTAAGGCCCTATTAGACCAAACCCCGGTAGTCCAAAGTCACAGATAATTTGAACACAATCTTCTGAGATGGAAGGGGGGATAGAGAGAAAAACAACAAAACTAACCTTAACGAAATAAATTTTATAAATATAAAAATTCAAAGTTAAGAGAATTGTAAGAAAATAGTGATAATAGATGGTAAATATTTTGGTGTTGATGTCAACCCAATGTGTTTTCCTTTAACTAAAGAGAGATAGATGTAATTTAAAATTGGTGTAAAACTATAGTTGGTACTCTTGTGTTCTCGTAGACCCTCTCGTATTCTCCTGCTTAATCCAAATCTTTGCTAATCTGAACAAGCCTTGATCCCAATTAATTAAGATAAACGAGGTTTACTGTATTTTAAACATAATTATTTCAAGAAAACTAAGATTGCATTTTAAAATTAATGATCCAAAATGATTTTCTCAATACTGTCAATTACAACGGCTTTGAAAGAATTGAGGTAGATTTTGATATCATGATTTTTGATAGCTCATTTCTTAGCTTTCATATCCTAGGAAATCAAAGTTCTGGTGTATAAACGAAACGTCAGAATTTATACATGGATAATTTTTCAATGTAACCACTAAAAAGTTATTTTGTATTTTCAATTTATTACAGACCAATTTTAAATGTATTAGGCGTGACCTTTATGATCTGGTGATCAAGCACAAATCAAAATATGTTTTTACTATTTAAACTTGATTTTTTAAACCACGTTATGGTATGGTATGGTCAGAGTTTATGGCAACAAATCCAAAAGTCCAGGGTTTGACCCTGGTGTTTTCAGAATGTTTCTGTGAAGTGGTGGCTCTGGAACGATATCAAACTCTGCTCGTGAGGACAAATGAGGAGCTACTTGAATAAAGAAGTAACAGTTCCGGTCTAGAAAAGTGAGATTTATGGCCAGAGAATTCGCTGTGCTTACCACATGATACGCTCTATTCGCAAAATGTTGGCAGTAACATTGACAACAGTGGCGGGCGCTCGGTCAGTATAGTTCAATCGTGCGCTCAAGCCATAGAGTTTTTTTTATGGTATGTTAGGCAATAAAATATTTTTAATGTGAGGTTGGAAACATGAAAAAGAAGACATTGTAAATGATGAATAAAGACAGTGAGGTGAAAGTTTAAGATTCAGAATCTAGAAAGCTATGAAATCTAAACACTTAGAACTATTTTTTTTTTGTTACATACCAAAGTCTGATCGAGTTAGAATGCACTGCATTGGATGCTCGGTGGTGTGTCTGGTAGTAGTTGCTCCTGCTTCATAGCAAGTAGCACAAAGATCATAGTCATAACAAATCAAGCACTTGTAGCGGCGGCCACGGAAATTTCCTTTTAAACAAGAATCACAGCTGACACCTGAAAGAAAAATGTAAGAAATAAAATATATAGCTTTTATTTTTCTAAACGAATATTTTATCAAAATCTTTTCAAAAGACAAAGAAAGGGAATGTTGTATTAAATACATAAAATCTTGATAGCAAAATTTTAATGAATCAAAATACATCAAACTTTTTATTTTATGGAGTGACCGACAATATGTAAAATCTGGGAATTTGTGGCAGGGGAATGGCATGAATGATAACATTATGAATTATACCAATAAACCATTTTTAATTATTAGGGCCGTGCCTGACAAAATTTTTAAAATAGGACTTTCTCTAACACATGGAAGAATATTCTGTTAGAGGAAGATGGTGAAATTGATTAGCAATATGGAAACTGCAATATTTTTAGGAACATTTTTTATAGTAGAGGAAATGGATCCAACTGCAGAACAAATTCAGGACTGGCTGGAAATGAGGGGAAAGGAGGAAATGACAGGAGAAGAGATTGTAAAAGATGTAACAGCTGCTACAACCCCTATAGAAGAGATGGTGAGGACGAAGATACGAACTGTGCAAGAGAGACTCATAAGCTTTCTGAAGTTATAGATAAGATTCTAAGCTAACTGAACTCGATAAGACATGGAAATACTACCTCAGTACTAGCATATAAGAAAGATAAAAGACGTTGTGGTACGAATACATCATGCCAAATCGCTCGTTTCGAGTCAACTCACCTAGTGCCATATGTATACCTTTAAATCTCACATTTTGCTTATATTATTTTTCTGTGTGTGTATTGAGGAGAAAAGAGGGACAGACAGGTTGACAAATGAAATACTAAGAAGAGTGGGCGAGAAGATCATCATTTTGGATGTGATTCTTTGGTACAAAGCAAACTGGATTGAACACATCCTTGGAGGAACTGTCTTCTGCACGACATATTAGAAGGCAAAGTTGAGAGAAGGATAACTAAGGAGGAGGATTCAAATATTGAATGACTTTAAGGAAAGAAAAAATTCTGGAAGCTGAAGGAGGAAGTAGAGGACAGGGCGCATTGGCGTCTTAAGTTAACTAGGCAAAATAATGGACCTGTCATAGACAGAACCTAACAATAATTGTATTTGTTTATTTGAAGTATTTAACGTGCAATTTCTGAACCGACTGATTATATTAGCACATGAGAATTATGAGCAAGAGTGAAAGGCAGGTGCTTTTTTTTCACCTATCTTATAGGATCCTTTACATGCCACAATCAACATGGGACCAATGACTAAGTTTAGCTATGGATTTTTATTTCTCAAGAAAAATTCCTCGACCATTGGCTGGGTATGAACCATAGTTAAAAGAGGTATCTGTCATATTATTTTAACTAGTGTTTAGAAAAATTATTTGCTGGGGTTTGAGATGTAAAAGTTGTTGTCATGAAAATGTGTGTATTGTGACTTTGCCCCTATTTCCCCTGTATCCTTCATATTCTACCAGGAACATTTTCATAAAGTATTTTATTTGGATTTGATAGAAAAAAAAATAGTTAATTTGAGTTAGTCCCTAAACAAAGATTTGAATTTGATTTCAAATTAAAATTTTGTTTCTCCCTCATGTTAAATTGCATGATTTAAGGTACTAAACTTCAGGAACTCAAATGAAATGTTCAATACCGCAAAAGTAATAAAATGTCAAAAGAGGGCAGGTTGATCTAAATAGGTCCAGGTAGAAAACTGCATGTACACACATTAATGTGCTAACAATATTCCCTAGCTTTTAAAAGTATCTGGTGGGTAATGTGAAAATATGGTGTTTGTGTAACCATGTGTTTCCCAAACTTCTGCCATCCCTCTTTGGGGCTGTGGTCTAACCAACGTATCACTACCAGCTCTTCATTTAAAAAAATGCTATGCATAAACAGGCGTTTCAAATATTTTTTTTTTAGCAGGTGCTGTGTCTTGCTACCCATTCAGATTATATGCTTATTTACAAATTACACTAATGCGTTAGGATTGAGGAAGGTTGAATTTAGATGCAGTGTAGCTATATTAGTGTGGAGAGAGAGTGGGAAACCATTTAGATAAAACCACCCTCGATACACCCGACGGGGCTCGAACCACAATCTTCCAGTCATCAACAGTCTAATCTATTGCAAGAGTAGTGCCACCAAAGTGGCTGTTTGAAATGTTAAAGTTTTAGTGGTAGGATAAATAAAACCATGACAGTGGAAAAGAAAGTCTTCGAGAAGTCAATGGTATCACATCAAAATCATGGTTACCATTGTCAAAAAAAAAAGTTTATGAGTAATAAAACTCACCGGTTCAAAACCCGAACCCCTTAAATCCTCAGTGTAGCCTTGAGGGTACATTCCATAGACAACAAAATCTCTGTCTAAGAATAATCATAAGATAGTGAAACAAAAAAATAACATGGTTAGAGAAACATAATAGGAAAAAAAAATCACATTTAACTAAAAAGTATAAATCAAAGACCATATTGAAACTAGAGTAAAACATTGTTTAAGTTTAAGCAATATGTATGCAAGTGCTTATTTTATTGTTATTTTGCCACTAGCATTTAACAACCGAGTTTATAAATTTAAATACTTCTATGGGGTGTATTAGTTATGCAGATTTCCAGCTTTCCATTTCCCAAACCTACATTTAAAAAATATATTTGCCTTTTAACTTGGGAACTATTGGTTTACAAAAATATATTTCAGATACAAGTTTTGTATCCTCAATATTACCTTTAATATATGTAATGTTTAACTGTGAATATATTATACAAATTTTAACTGAAATCAGGTGAATTGATGTTGATAAAACTTTTTTTTTTCTTTTTTCACACTTAAATAAACTATCCTTAATATTAAGAAAAGATATGTTACTAAAAGAAACTCCGAGAAACCCTATTTTTAGACTGATCAGCAAAAAGATTTTGATTCTAGGTTGAAGAAGGGACGGCCAATATTAAGGCGAATAGCTTTTTTCATTTGGTGTGGGAATGCAGAGCCATGGGAACAGTTACCTTCAAGAATTTTTATTGGTTTGCAATTTTCTTTTCAGAAACGATTTGTTCAAGAATAGAAGCATGTTGATTAAGTTATACTTTTTATATACACACCTCCTCTATAATTTTAACAGTGATCAAATATCGATAAAATTGATATTTCTCAATAGAAAACTGCCGACTTCATAACAAAAAAATAAGAAAATGTAACAATTAATAAACATCGATACATTATCTTAGAAAGGGTGTTGAAAATATAAACATAAACATTTCATTCATTCTCGAGAAAAATGATATTTGCTGACGTATTATTTTTCCTTAAGACCTGTTTGGTAGCTAGCGCCCTCTACGATTTTCGTGATCCACCTGTTCTTGTTGGTGCGGAAGGATACTTTGGTCGGTTGTGAAGCCACGCCACGCCTTTCATCCTCCCACCCAACATCCCACAAAATGGGTTTTAGACTTGCACTCGACAGGGCCGAGGGCCTTAAGATAATCCATTCTTTGGGTTCAAAGCGTCAGGAAACGTCGACACCTATTCATCTCGAGTTTGATTTGTTTTTACAATCACAATAGAATACTTACTCTTTCCAAGAGGTCACGAGAAAGTATTAAGGCAAATAAAAATTAGCTCAAGAGATAGTGACAAAATTTGTTTGAAAAATATCACATGTACGCTCCATTTACCCTCAAATGTAGCAGTCTTACCTTAATTTGCTACACTATGGCCATATCTAATATAAATCAAACTTATTTAGGATATATAAGTTTTTGATAATCTTATTTTTGAGGCTGCAATTCCAGCTTAGGGAAAACCTAAGAATACTTTTAAGCTACTATATATTATTTGAATAAATCTTCAAATCTATTTTGGTAGTATTTTTTTCAATTAAAAAAATTATATAAAGTCAAGGCCGGATTTACGTATAGTGGACCTTCGGGGCGACATACAGCGTAGGAGCTCCCATGAACCCATGTAAATTAGATCATAGCATTAGGCTTGCCAACCCTCCCGGATTGAGCGGGAATCTCCCGGAATCATGACTATTCTCCCGTCTACTGGGAATCCGTATCCGGGAATTAACTATCTCCCAGATTTTACAAGAAATATCAAAAACGTTTTTGGAACATTGCCTTTCGTATTTGGATCAGTGGTATGATTTTAAAGGCTCTAGTTTCAAAGATGTGTCTGTTTTATATTTTTAAAAATCCTATTGGATGGGATAAATCTTCAGAAACTTACTGAAACCCTTCACCTAGAAGTTGAGGACCACAAGCAACTGTACATGAGTTCTTTATCCTTAGAGAGGTTCAGAGTACTCTCACTGCCATTGAATGAATGGATATGAGGTAGGTTGCTTTCTTTAAACAACTTGTAGGGAAGGACTGTGGCAGCGAGTTTAAAAATGTTGTTACATTCGCGTTATCAATACCCAGTTTCAAATGCTATTAGTGAACAGCACATTTAGCGTGATGGGTATGTTATGGACCAAAGAAGGCGGGAAGCTCAGCCATGCACTTTTGAAAGCTGAACTCTAAGTCTGCCATAACTACCCCTATCATGTTCTTAATTCCACAAGTTTAGTTTGTCAAACAAAGAAATTTTGGCAACTGCTCTTAGGGTTCAGAAATATAAAAGTAAAATTGGTTTAAAAATACTTTTTGGCAAGCTTGTATGTTGTAATTCATATTAGTTGTATTTCAGAGGATAGTTAAAATGAAGTTCAGGTTGAATTAAAAGATTGTTCACTTTCTTGAACCCGTATTTTTGATCTACCAGAATTGCATTTATAGAGTTGGCAAACCTACATAGCATGTTCGAGGAAAGGTAAAAATTGAGCCACTTTTTGATTTTACATAATTTTAATTATAACAAAGTAAAATGAAGTAGGCTAAAAAAAAGACTTCATAAAAAAGTTCGAGAAGGAACAGTCTAGTTTACAGGCGCTGGGCCGTTGTTATGTTGGTCCAGTGCGTGTCTGGAAAACTTCTCAATTTGGCATGATAAATGACTTATTTCTATTGATATGCTTAGCGCACTTATAGAATACTTCAATATTATAATCAAAGGAGACCTTTACAAATAAAAATATTCGTTAGCATGGAGAGGTAATGGGAAAACCACAACATCTCCTTTTTTATAAACATGTAATAGCTTGGTAAGAATTTTCGAGTAGCAGAGATGCGCGAAATGTCTTTGACAGAGACATTTTCACTAATATCCTGGGATCAGTTTGCTGACTCGCTCACCAGTGTCCTTGTGTAAACGTGGTATAGAAAACCAACCTTGTATAATCAATCATCTCATGTTATGTCATATCTTGGAATGCATGTATATATGCCTGTCAGAGGATGATGTTCCTTCTGACTGCCTTGCTTCATTACAGAAAAAAACAGAACTGTCACTAAGCAATAGGATACCTTATAGATTAGATGAATGTTGATAAACAAAAACAAGGCATATATTGAAGAATAAACTGGTTTTTATTATAACTGAAAAGAATAATAGTTTATTTTATAAACTAGCCTGAATAAGAGTAAACTGAACATAATTTTACCAACAATTTTTTAAGGAAAGTTGCACTGTGATAAAGGGAAGAAACGCATATAGGCCTACTTTTCAAAAAAAATTAAAATATGATAAATTCAGATATTTTAAATTTGTTTTAACATTATAAACTAATACAATGAGACCATTTTAAACCACACAACAGTATTTTTTTCAAAACCTTGGCAAACGCTTGCTTGAGCTTGCCGCAGCAAAGAAAGATGAGTGTAAATCCAAAATGGTGGCAGATAAAAAAATAAAAATTAGATAGTCAAGCAACCACCCTGGGTGATGTGACACAGATTACTCGACTCCGACTCCTCCATAAATGGTTAAGGTATAATAATTGGTAATAACAATTTTACTGCAGTAAAATGCACCAATATAGATGACTTCATGGGAGGTTGCTTTGAAATTGTGAATGTTTATTCAAATAAGTTTGTCAATCCAAATTACACATATCGGTCATAGAGAAAAAGATTTATATATAAAACAGTAGGACCCCAGTACCCGCTGTTTACCACTGCCAAATGTTATTTATCTTTAAATAAAGTAAAAAAGAGTTTATAAGTCACAATGCCTACACCACCATCCCACTTCATCTCCTCACCGTGGTCATTGTGCTATCATATCACCATCGTCATCATCATGTGATCGGCTCAACAAGAAGACTGTTCTCTCTCTTTCGCAGCAAACACATTTTTATAAGTGGTTAAAACTATGATTTCTTATCTAATCGAAAAAAACTCTTGCAAACATCTGTCAACAATTTTACATCTAGCAAACTCACACAAGGCTCCATTAGAACTAACCACCATCAAGTTAACGAATTTGTAGTGATCTTACAGAAACATTCACCGGAAATAAAATATTAAATAGAGTAGGGCTTGATGCTGTGTGTGTACATATTTTTTTCCCCCTGGCTAAATACTGTAGGCCCTATAAATTTATTATTAGATACTTAGGCATATTCAACCAAGCGTAACATAACTTTTACTATGGTAACCTCTCGGCGGCTGACTTTAACCTTGCTACCATTCCATTCGCTAATAAATTAGAATCTCCATTAATGGTTATGAAAAGTGTATAACCCAGATGGGTAGCAAGATGTGGTGTGTGTGTGTGTGTGTGTGTGTATATATATATATATATATATATATATATACATACACACACACATGAAACAAAAGGATTTGACTTTCATATTTTAAGATTACGTCATATCATAAAGAATCATGTATCCAACCAAGTGTTAGTCTAGTATGTTTATGTTTGGCCTCATATTTTAATGAGTTGTCTAAATGCTATAAAAATAAAATAATTATAAATAAATAACCTATAATTATGATATAGGCCCCAAGTCAATACGGCATATCTTTGTGAGCATGGGTGTTAAATTTTAAACGCCTTGCTATAATAATTAAAATATACCGGTGGTGTATTATATGATGAGGTTCTTCTTTATTTTGACCACCATCAGCCGTAATTACAAATTACCCGAAATTGGATCCACCTCCTTTATTTCGAATAACTAAGGTTCTACTGTACAAGGAAAAAAAGAATTATTCTTATTATGGGTATGACCCAATTATTGGTGGGTTGATTGTGAATAAGTAATATATTTTGGTAAATAAGCTGGTGGAGACAGGGATTTCAAAAAATGAAGATCTGCTGAAAATCAAAATTGGAAACCAGGAGTTGAAAAGTATAGAGCTGTTAAAGTAGGGCCTACCTGAGAAATCTGCTGAAAAAGGATGCCACTGCACCAAGGAATTATGTCGAGGATTGTCATGGCCAAGAAAGCTTTCAACATGAAGAGGTTACTGCTGACCAAAAAGTTTGGAACCGAGAAGAAACTGATGAAATGCTTCGTTTGGAACATCGCGCTGTATGGAGCAGAAACTTGGACTCTGGATAAGATGGAAAAATTATACAGTAGTCTCTGGAAACTTGATCTAATGTAGACTGAGACTGGTGTCGAGTTATTGAAATGTTGAGTTTTATGAATGAACTTGCATAAGATGCAGTTTACTATGTCATGTTTACTAAACAAGGATGAATCACAGTAAAGTATCGAATATTATAGGTACAGTTGTACTGTGTGGTACAGTAACCGTAATATACGTACAGTACTATATATTACATGTTAATATAATAGTGTGTATACATGTAATATACACAAATGCAGTAGGCCTACAGTACTGTACATATAATATTGTATTGATTCAAATAACACGTTACTGAAATGGAAAAGTAACAAACACGGCACTTGTAAAAACACCAAAGCACGACTGTTCCACTTGATTACACAAACAAACTGAGAGGTTATACAGTTGAGTGACCTTGGATTGTGATGATTGGCGCCAACAACTGTGTGCAGTGAGCTACACGGAGTGTCTGGCGAGTTATCGAGTGTCAAGTTTCTGGAACTCTACTGTAATTGAAGAGCTTAGAAATGCGGTGCTGGAGAAGACTTGAGAATATCAGGTGGACCGACAGGGTGGCTAATGAAACCCTAAGAAGAGTGGGTGAGAAGATCATTTTGGATGTGATTCTTCGGTACAAAGCAAACTGGATCGGACACATCTTAGGAGGTCCTGTCTTCTCCACAATATCATAGAAGGAAAGGTTGAGGGTAAGAGATGCTTAGGAAGAAGGATTCAAATATTAGATGACTTGAAGTTAAAATAAGAAAATTCTGGGAGCTGAAAGAGGCGGCAGAGGACAGGGCGCATTGGCGGTCTACTAAGTTCAATGGCCAAAATACTGGACATGTTGCAGGACAAAACACCTAGTAATAATAATGTTAGAAAACACGTTTCCAACACTTAGTTTAAGAGCACTATATACAGATTTATTGATGAGCAACCGCTCTGTGAAGCAATATAATATATATCCTAGATACGGTCGGAAGGTAGGTAGCATAAGTGACAGCTAACATTTAAGGTTCTTTATTGCAAACATTCGCTGAACATCACTAATGTCAACCTATTTAGAAATAATTATTAGGTCTATACTTACTAAATATTATCAATAAAACGTGTTATTAAACAATTCTAATATTACTTCCCTAAGAACTATTGTATAGTTGGTGTTTTTGTAGCGTATTGAAAGAACAAAATATATTAATAAGCTAAAACTATTGTTTTGTTTTTTTGTTTAGTATGATTGTGGCAACATGAGGTACTATGGTAGGCCTACATCAACTAATAAATGTAAAAAAATTGGGTTATATTCACACTCTAATATTGGTATAAATGGCCACCTAAATAGATAAATGTTTTTATAACTTAAAGAAAGAACCATCCAAAAATTAGTCTCAAAATAAATATTTTGTAAACAGCGCATGAACACAGCTAAAAAGAGTTTGTAAGACATCAACCGCCTTTGTTTCAGCTGATTCGCTACTTCATTTATGAAGAAAGTGCAGCCTTTTAGAAGCTCTCAGTTGAAAAGCATTAATTTAAATGAACCGAAGAGGTCGCTTCCACAAACAAGAAACACCAAAACGGTTATTTTCATAAATTCGTGTTTCAATAGTGTAAAACTGGCTAAAAGAAAAAAACTACCTACTAAATCAAATTAGGCTTATTTGTCGTGAAATTTTGACTGTCGAAAGTAACAACCCACCATATGTTCTTGCAGATCATGTGGTTTGACGAATGGCTACATAAAGAGTAGATATGGTAGCTTTTCCTAGCCGTCTTTTACCTACACTCCCAATGTGTAGCCTATATACTCCAGACCTACTGCCCTGGGCAGAGTAATGAGGCTTCACATTTTATCGTTAAATTAAACAAATATAATTATACATAGACCTAAGTGCCAATAAAAAGTGTAGCCTAGAACTGATATACTTGGGGAAGGATTTAGACCTACTTATGTGGTTTAAAAAATGCATAACAGTACAAGAGCACGCAAAAAACTTGTGGAAAGTGCCTTGAAGGACCTTAAATGTAGTAGAAAATTAAAATATATTTAGGTTTATTAGGAAAATAAGCAGTATATTTAGAAAAATTAATGGATCTTTCAATTACAACAATTACTATTCCAAAATATCAGCAGATAAAAAAAGTCAACGAAATGTGTATCAGCCTAGTAAAGAATTAAGTTTGACCAAGTAGGCCAACATAAATAACTTTGAAAGATTAATTTATTTTAAGAAAACGTTAATTAATGCAACATTAATATCAGCAAGCCAATCCAACAATGCCCTAATTAGCCACGCAAAGTGTCATGAAAAACAACAAAACAAACATGACATCTTTTTGTGAGCCAGATGCATGTTAGCCATTTAATTATTTGATAGGCAACCCGTACGTCTATGACTAGACTTCCAAGAGAACACAATATAAATTCACCAAACAATCTTTCATAAATCTAAGTGTCATGAATGTTCTGAAATTGTAATACGATTTTACAACTGAAACAAAACTTTTCAATGTAAATTTTGTTCTGGAATTTTACTAGATACGGCCTCACTATCTTGGCTACCTTGATGGCTTTTAGATATAAGATTTATGCGTCACGATTAGACGTAGTAACCACCCCAATAATAAAAACCACTCTTTAATATCCGTACCGTGATCCATGATCTTCAAAGTTGAAATCTATATCAGACTAGACGACAAATTTCTTCACACAAATCTTATCCGTTGTGTAGCCTAATCCCAGGCAAGAACGTAGCCCATTCTCTGACCTGTGATAGGGCATCACTCACCTTCATGACGAGACATTTCAGAGAGCACACGTAACTCCCGAACTTTATATTATGTATCTTGTTTTCTTTGAGTACTTAAGTATCTAGTTAGGGTAATGATGTAAACTTCAACCGTTCAATACATTCCCATTGACGAAAATTTTTCAATACACTTCCATCTCTAAACCTAACCCAACTAGGCCATAATGACGTCACAGGATTCGCTGCCCATAGTTCCTTTCGCGAATAGTGATCAACATGGCCGCCGTTCTTGGACGTGTATTTATCTACGGAGGAAAGGGAGCTTTGGGTGCAGCATGTGTTTCACATTTTAAAACTCAAAATTGGGTACGTTTTAAACTTAAGTTACATTTTAGAGGAAATAAAATATTTTTGAACTACCAAAATTTAACGACTTATTAACTCTATGTCTTTAAAATGTTGGCCAATCAGCTGATTGATTTAACATGCTCATACCTATCTCAAAGAATGAAAAAGGGCGTATGTCTACTTCTACTTTCTCATTATTTATTTGGTTTATCTCTGAATAAAGTGAGCTTCTGCTTATGACTATCATAAAATATTGTTAATAAACATATGTCAGTTCCTGATCATTTTCAAAGGTGAACGTCCTGTAAGAGAAAGTAGTCTTATTCATTCATGTTTGACCAAGAACATTACATGATGAAATGTCAATTTCTAATCAATCTTTATTGATTTCCTTGTGTTAAGTAAACACTATTATTAATAATGATAAAATATCATACCAAACATCTTAATCCTTTTGACATCACTATTAGCTATCATAGGCTTAGCTAAAGTGCATCAGGAATAAAAAAAAAATTGTTTTTAAATCGATAGGCTCTTTCTCAGGAAATTGACTTCAAAATCTCTACTTTCACCTTTCCCCCAACCCCTGTTTATAATTGTAGCAAACACTTCTCTTTTTATTTTAAATAATATTAGGACCTATGGTACCGGTAGTCTCCAACGTCAGGCAGTCTGTTCAGCTGCTCAAACAAAAATGTTTAAACTGAGGTTTGAAACTGAAGTTTTTTTTGGAAGAGTCTCTTCTTTTTTTTCGCTCACAACAATGGGGAACACAAGGGGTCTCACTCTTTCCCATCAAAAAGTGTTTCATTGATTCTTCCCCACACATATATTTCAAACTCTAATAATAATAATTCCCAACATGGCATCAATCTTGGATCTTATTTTTATCCATACAATCCTAAATAAATATGATTTTAAACACTTTCTATATTGATTTTTTTCTATTACTGAATTAGTATATAGCACACAAAAGAAAACCATAAAAATGGACTTTGTATGATACCGTAAAATAGAAAACTTTTCCTAACAGCTCGACAAACAAAAATGTCTGTCAACAAACAAAAATGTCTGTCAACAAACAAGGCTGGTCAAATGGCTGCATCTAGTTCACTGTACCCCCCCTAGCTCCCTGTTCCCCACCTCCCCCTACACACTAATGCGGGATCACGATCAACTTAACATTAACTTAAAGTTAACTTAACGTAAAGGACCTCCTCATGTGTTTAAATGGAGGCTATCACGATTCAGTTAACTTAACGTTGACTTGCAGTTAATTTAACGTAAGAGATGTCCTGGGAGGTCTTTTACTTTATGTGAACGTTACTTGAAGGGTATCACGTGATCTAGCCAGCCAATCATTATGCGAGTGACGTCAACAGGGCTATTTAGTAACTCATTTGTTGGTATTATGACCAATGTTTACTCTTTAGCGTAAGTTCTAATGATCAGACATTTAAACAAAATAATTAAACTAAAATAGGAAAGCTAAATTTATCAAAAAAGTTTTTTATAATATATTTATTATATCGATTGAAAACTGTAAACATTCACAGATCATCACTGTAAAACTAGTACAAATCACAGATCATACTCGAGAATGAAGATGTTTGGCTCGAGTTGTTACGTTAAGTTACGTGGATCGTGATCACACATACGTTAAGTTAACTTTAAGTGAACGTTACATTAAGTTAACGTTAAGTTGATCATGATCCCGGCATAATATTAAGTCTTCCTAGGCTAATGTCACTCAATATTATTATCTTACGCTTAATAACCTTAGAAGAAAATCACCAGCCTAGCCCTAAAAATACAATTTCTCACCAACTAATAAAATACCTAGTTGAGAGGATGGTATACAAAAATCACGCATTTACACATAAAGTAGCTTACTTTTTTTTTTCAAACAATATATTCCTATTCCATAATATATTTTATTTAGCGAAAAAGGATTACATTGATTTGGAACACTCATCTGTGAACATCTGCCCCACCTCAAACTATATTCCAAACAATAATTGTTTTTAGGTATTTGTCACAAAGTAATCATTTACAACTTGAACACATTCCACCTTTTTTTGCCGGAAAACCAAATGCACATACTATCCAATTATTTGCCTTTGTATTTTGATTAAAAAATCTCGAAGCAACAACCAATGAATTTACATGTAAGCTCACACAATTTTTCATCACAACTATAGAAACTCATTCTAACTGCTGCCACATCCAAATGTAAAAGTTAGACAAGTCACAATTTATAAAATGCCAAAATGTTTAAAATAATAACTACCCTAACTTAACATTTCATGCATTATGAATTGAAATTTTCAAATAATATTGATCAAATACAATATTAAATTTCCATACAATGTCTTGGAAGAAGAAAATGTAAGATGTCCACTTGATACCTGTCTCAGGACAGATTTAAAGAAGAAGACCGTCTTACAATACTGAGGATGATGGGTCAACATTATAATGCAACAAACATAAGTCAACACCAAAAACAGTCGATATATATGTCCAGCACATTTCACATGTGGCTTTACTGAGTTTTGTTTGAATTATAGAACTATTCAAAACCATAAAACTTGGTACTGTTTGGATAGCCTCCTTGGGTACAAATAACAATTAAGTCTTACTGTTTAGCTCAGTCAGTAGTGTGTGTGTGTCAACTGAACACACTTAAGGGTTCCGGGCTCAATTCCTGACAAACAAACAATCATTGGTGAAATGTGGGTTTCCCCGTTCACTAACAGCCGGGGGCTGGGTGTTGTTTGTTCTAGATTTAAGTTAATTTATAAGTTGTGTGGTTGATATTATGTCAGTTCAAAAAGTGAACCTTAAATATCGTAGGGGAGCCTACCTCAAATAACTGAAATAATAACAATGTAATAGCATATATAAATATAACATAGAAAAAGTATATGAAGGGTACCAACAAGGATCAAAGTAGGGAAGTCACATTACCTACACACATTTGTCATGACACAACTCTTAGGCTATATCTTAAACTCCATGAGAACTTTAGCTAAAACTTTTTTTTTAATTAATTTAAATATTACAGAGACCTCTTTTAATCATAATCTAAAGTGCATTAGAATAGTCTCATGATTGTCTAACAAATGGCAGCACTAACTCAATTTGAGATAAAATTGGACTTGCCCCCCCTTTTCCCCTGTACCCTTCATATTATATGGCTGATAGTGTTTGTCCTATTGCCAAATAGTTTAAAATGTATATCCTGTACATTAATTATACCCCTCACAACTCGCATCTTATTATCCATAGCATTTAGTTAACTTACCCTTTTCAAAATTTAGGCTTTCCAGGACCCTGTTAACTTAGATTTTTCAAACGCTTTGAGTGGGACTGGGTCATTCTTCAGAGATTCCCCTTTGAGTTCCACCTTAGACTGGTTAGATTTTGGATGTGGATTGAAAAGATGTAGCTTTTGGCAATTGGACTCCATCTGGAGTGACACGCTTTACAGTTTCTGTTTTTTTTCTTTCAGTGGGTTGCATCTATTGATATCAAAGAGAATGATAATGCTGATGCAAACATTTTGGTGAAACATGAAGAAACATGGGTTGAACAGGTAAGGATTCACGTTCGGTGTTTAGGTATTTTTGTGAATTTTGTACTTTTATAACTAATATTATTTATATAAAAAACTCCTTATGTCTTTTTTTTTCCTAATAAGAAAGATAATTCCAGTTATATTAAATTCACTGATCTTGTTAAGTTCTCATAGGACCGTACGTTATGCTGTCTGTGACGGATCAACTGGTTTGTTTGATTTTTGTTATCCGTCATAGTTACTCTAATTCTACCGGTACTAATTATTAATTGCAGAGCGAACTAAGAAAATTTTTAAATTTTACAGAACAAAATGTTGAAATAAATACTATATGACTTGATACTAAAATAACAAGGCCCTATAATTAAATTAAAATACTTATAATTTACTGAGTGGCATATAATCCAAACGGGTAGTAAAACATGGTGGCCAAAAAAAAAAGTGTGAACCTACTTAATGATTTTAAAAGTGTCTACATACTCAGTTAGTTACTATCCACATATTTACACTAATGAGGCATGTCTGAGGAAGTTAGGCTGTATATAAAATAAGAAAGTGGGACACCAATTAGGAAAAACAGCCAAATTAAAATTGTCCCTGGCAAACCAGGCAAGACAAAACGAGCAATTCAACCCGCTTGCCGCTGGTGCGGCTGACTATTTTCCAAACATCTGTTTAAGTTTTGAGAACGGATGTTTCCCTCGTATTTTTAGGAAGTGAGTGTACTCTCTCAAGTCGGTGCCCTGCTCCAAGGAGAAAAGGTGGATGCTGTGATCTGCGTGGCCGGAGGCTGGGCCGGCGGAAACGCAGCGTCCAAAGGTCAGCACTCACAAATTACTTGTATCACTTTAATGAGGCATTGATATTGCCCATAAAACAAGTTACTAATTTTAATAATAGATACCCGCCTCGGTGACGTAGTTGGCTAACACGCTAGTCGTGTTAAGCTTGACCGCCGAGGACAGGGAGATCAAGGTTCGAATCTCGGTCGGGTGAACTGGGGGTGGTTTTTCCTAAATGGTTTTCCACTCTACATCCACGCAAATGCGGGTTCACTTCCTCTCAATTCAACCTTCACAATTCCTAATCCATTAGAGTAATTAGTACTTAAGCGTATAACCCGAACAGGTAGTAAGACGCGGTGCTAAATATTATTATTATTATTATTATTATTATTATTATTATTATTATTATTATTATTATTATTATTATTAATAGATAGATAGAAAAATAAGCCTAGAATTTAAATTATGGTGAAACAATAATTTTCTGTATTATTTAAAATATGATTATCAACGCATTTTAAGTGATTTTATATAGGCTACGTAAAAGCAATAAAAACAAGTGAAAGTGAAAAAGTTGAAGTGAATGCAATATGAAATATTGCTGGGCAAAAAATAACTTTACTAACGCATGAATCGAATGTTGAAATAAATGCTAATGCTATATAGAGTACTGTGAACAAAATAAAATAGGTTGTGGTTTGAGTGCACGAAATGTTTGGATCTGCGGTGGTGGGAAACTTAAAAAGAGATGCATAGTGGAATGAACAGATGAAACTGTGAGAGAAAAGAAAGAAGCATACAAATGAATGATTGTTCTGAAAAGTGAAAAAGAACGCAAAAGGTTGTTGGTCTTTTACAAATAGAATAAGATGAATGCAAAGAAAGTAGTAAAGAAGAGTAAAGAACAAATGAGATTAAAAGAAATAGAAAGAATTCAGAATGATTTTGAAGGAAATAAGAAGCTGTTCTGTAAGTGGATAAAGAGAACGAAACACGGAGTGCAAGGAAAGACTTATGGCATTCATAATGAACATAGTGAGATAAGAGCGCGACGGAGGGGATATTTTGAGCAATTGTATGGTGAAAATGTAGAGAAAATAGGGAAAATGTTATGACGAGCGAAATAATTGACAAGACTGAGGTGTTAAAAGCTATGAAAGTTTTAAAGAATGGCAAAGCTGCGGGTGTAGATAGGATCACAAATGAAACGCTTTAAGGCCTCGTTTATATTGCTAGAGGCTTGCTTAGTGGGTAGCGACAAGCGATGCGCTGTTCACATAAGTATCTAGTCGAGTCAATAGCAGTCGTAGTGCAGTGTTGAGGTGCGTTGTTTCATCATGCTACTGTCAAAACTCAAGTAAATTAATTACACTCGAAAACATAGTTCTAAAACTCGATGATATACCTTGTAGTTATGGATCTTGCTCGGTTCATGAATTTAATAAGTGCCGAACGTGGTGAATTTAACAAATTATATCATCAAGCTCCCTTTTATGATGATACATTTTTTTGGATAGCTACGTATGAATAAAAATTTATTTGATTTCTTACTTTCCAAACTAGAAGAAAGATGGACAAAAATTACAACTAATTTTATAGAACCGATTAGTGCTGAACAAAGACTTGTTATTACTCTGAGGTAGTTTTTTTTTTAATCAGAAGCAATTTAAAAATAGTAATGTGTTATATTATTATAGTTTATCATGTATCTAACTAGGAAAACAAATTGAACAAAACAATAGTTTGGTCATTATTATAGTTAACAAAATCAAAGATCAGCATACACAATTACACCGTTGAGAAAGAAGGGCAGGACTCTACTTATTTAAGTTTTCCAACTGAATTAAATATCTGTATATCACAACCACACACACATTACATCATTTCCAGAATAATGCTGTTTGAATCAGGAAAACTTCTTAAATTACTACAAGGGAGCAGGAAGTGTTCCTCATCAAACGACAACACTCCTCCAGAAAATATCTTGTCTGGTATTAATAATTGATACAAATAATAAAAAAATAATCAAACTTGGAATGTTTATAATCCCCATGTATTAATTAATGCATAGTTATAATAAACAATACTTTAAACTGGAATGTTTAATTCTCTGCATATTTCTTCCCAGACCCTTTTTAGTACTCCCATATACTTGTGGAGGACGTCACTAGGGTCCCACAACGCTCTTATTTAGAACACAGCACTAATAAGCTTTTCAATATCCATTATTATAAATTAAATAAAATAATTTTCAAATGTACGGGTTAAATTGTTCTGAGTTTAGAAAAATATACTATTTAGATTTTCATGTTATTTCATGTGAATGAAAAGATTTCCTTACCAATGTAAGTAAATAGGCGTAGTGAATTTATAAATGTATATATAGTGTTTTTTTAAATATATGAAATTTTTCATTATAAAAGGTTTTTTGAAAAACGCATTCATTAAGCTTGGGCCTAAATATTTATTCATAAGATAAGCAATATAATAAACCTTGCTGTGAGGTGAGCAATGACGACCCAAAAATATCTAATGTAGGATATCAAATAAAAATTCCTGTAATTCCTATTTGTATTATATTTGGAAGAAGGTATATAATCGTATATATTCAAAACTTTATTTTCTTCTATAAAACTAAACGCAATACAACAAAATAATATTGAAATGTATCTATATTATTTTTTAAATATGTTAATTAGCATTAGTTTTGAAAAATATTATAAATTAAAAAAAAATTAAAATAAATTTAAAATTTAGAAATTAAATAATTTTAATTAAATTGAATTAATTTATTATTATTAAAGAACAGTGCATACAGATTAAAATAATATAAAAATCAAAATAATCGCTTCATAAAAAAAGGTTTGGTGAATTTTCTTGCAAACCCTAACAAAACTGAGGAAAATATGTGGCATTCATCGCACACAAAACCTAACAGGCCTCTGGCACTCTTCGCGTGAGAATTCTGGAATAGGCGTGGCACTAAAAGGGTTAAGGGTTGACAATTATGATAGCCCACACATCTCCCCCCAGAAAAAAAATCCTGTGTGTGCATGTGTGTGTATCCATGTAATTAGGGTAAGTTTTCTAACTCATTAACCCTAAAAAAAATCCCCTCCACATTTTATTGATTTTTTCCCAAACTGTAATATCATTGTTTCAATATTTTGCTTTTCAGATCTGGTGAAAAATTCTGATTTGATGTGGAGACAAAGTGTATGGAGTTCCACCATTGCTGCTTCGATTGCCGCAAACCATCTCAAAGATGGGGGTCTGATCTCTCTTCCTGGAGCAAAGCCTGCCCTAGGAGCTACCCCAGGCAAGTACATGTGCTCGATAGTTTACTTTTCATAGGAAGGGCCTCTTATAAAATACAAATATATTTATTTGGGTTAAAATTGATTACATTTTACTTATTATACCCTATGCATGACTTATTTGGTGCTGACTGACAGTTCATAGCTTACAGCTGACGGCTTTGAAACGTTACCAGACAAATTATTAATCCCTACGTTGAACCATATGATCTACAAAAAAACATGTGTTTAACAGCTGTAACTTCTGACAGTCAAAATTTAGGTATATACCTAAATGTTGAGTGTCAGAAGTCAGTCAGCACCAAATAAGTCGTGGAGCTACTATAGTTTTATTTTATAGGTTATTATTATCATCATAATCATCATGACCTGTTTACAGCCTGTAACCAGGTGAGTTTAGTAAAATGCCTCTATCTACCTCTGTCCTTCCACCATTTTTCTCCTCTCACTTGCACACTTGCTGTTAACTGCTCTTCCCATCATTTTTTATGGAATCCTTTCATTATGCATCCTCATTACTGGTCAATATTTCATATACTCCCTGTAGCCCAACTCTTGCCCAAACATCTTCATTTTGAATCCTGTTCCTCCTCGTGACAGCTAACATGCTCCTAAAAAACTTTTTTCCCCGTCGACCGCGATTTCCGGAATTCACTGCTATACACTGGTGAATGTCGGAAATGAATGTCAGTTTCTAACATCCACCTGTGATTTCCGAAAGGCGTTAACTACACCCTGTGTATTTTGGGAAAACGTAACAGCAACAATTTAACTTCACTACAGTTACCTGTAATTACAGAACAAATACAGCAGCACGCCGTCCCTAAACCATGTGGTTTCTCTTGCCCAGATAGATGCGCAGTACATACTTCCTTTGTTTCTAACATGCACAGGTGTACCCTCACGATTACCAGTATTCACCATTTTCAACCATTCAATTACTGATACACACCGGTGAAAGATGGTAAGAGGAATTTCATTTCCAACATCCACCAGTTTAGAGAATTGAATTCCGGAAATTGCGGTCATTACGTTTCCAGCTTTCACTATAGTATAATTATAGTATAGTATAATTTAGGTCTCATTCTCTTGTCATCATTATTACTTCACAGTTCCCCAGGCTGAATTTCATCCCACACTTGTTCATTTCCTCATTCCATTCTTGTAGCTGTTCCTTTACTTACTCTTACTCCCCCCACCCCTCTATTAAGTCATCTGCAAACATCATTGCTCTCATATTATCCTTCCCTAGCTTCCTTATCACACTTTTCATGTCCATTACCACTACAAAGAGTTGTGGTTATAGGTATTGAAAATATAGTTATCAACAGTGACAGTTGCAAATCACATGACTTGGTGTATGAAAATGTCAAATAGATCTAGTAACTTTTCTAGCTGCTTGCCTGTAGTTACACTAATATGGGGAGCTCTTACAAGGGGAGGCCACGACGTTCGGATCATGGATTATCTTCAAACTTTGTACACTTTTAGTAGTCTATTAGGACAACATAATTTGCAAGTAGTAAGGCGTACTACTTAGGCGTTTTCGAGAAAATCGCAAAAGAAGTTTTATGCATCGAATATGTACCGGTGCATTGCGACTATAACCACGAGATGGCGGCGGTCGAGTGGTTAGCGTTCCAGCTCCATAATCGCTGGATCGAGTCCCGCTCATCTTTTTTTTTTAACACTGGTTATATTCTTTCATATATATTACAATTCAAAGGTAATATAATTTTAAAAAATATGTGTATTTGCATAAACTTTTATTGACCAAAAGTCTTAAAAAACATATGTGACAAAAGTAGTAGTGATGCCAGGATCACGATCAACTTAACTTAAACTTAACATAACGTTCACTTAAAGTTCACTTAACTTAAGAAAACATATGTGTGATCATGATTCACCTAACTTAACCTAACAACTTGAGCCAAACATCTGCATTCTATAATACCTATATGTTTTGATCTGTGATTTGTACTATTTGTAAAGTGATGATCTGTGAATATTTACAATTTTCAATTAATATAATAAATATCTCTTAATAAACTTTTTTGATAAATTTAGCTTTTCTATTTTGGTTTAAAAACACGAGAAGAACCTTTAAGTTAAGTTAACCTTAAGTGAACGTTATAAGTTGATCGTGATCCCGGCATAACAGCTCCAATAGAAGGTTTGACTATTTTATTCTGGCATTATTTTTGGCTTAACGATAATTTTTTATTATTATAGTCAAGGTACATCTATTTTTTAATAATTTATTTTGAATTAAAGCAATTAATTGTATCATCTGTTGTGATTATAAACTCTCTTGATATACAGCAATATAACTAAATACAGTACAATGCTCAAAGGTACCACATTCATTACATATTATCTAATATTGCAATTATAGCCCACCCTCAGCACTAAGCTTTTAAAAACTGAATTTTGCTTAGAAATCACGAATTTTGTTTTAAAATACTAATATTACTAAGAATTCGTGAGAAAACTTCGATTTCACTTATAAATACCTTTTGTAAACTCAAAAATATTTAATAATGATTTCTTTTAACTTGAAACTAGTTTCAATGCCTTTGAAATAGATTTTTCAAATGTTTCGTGGAAAGTCTATGTCCCTACTTATGTACTGTAGTTAATATTTAAGCTAGAGATACATTAACTGCTATATTTTTAAATTATATTAATTCTTATTTGTAATTAAATACTAATTAGTAAATCCCTCTGCACAAATCCTATGAGCTAACAACTGTTTCTTTTACTATATACTTTAATTTAAAATATACCACTGGACGAAGAGGTTGTGGAAAAAAATTGTTTATTACTCAGCCCTGACACCCAAGTCCATTGGTAGCCCTATAAATTGTGATTTATGTTTCACTTAAATTGAAATGTCGTTATTGTGCTTATTCTTTTTTATTTGTTTTAATCCTATAATAATCATTAGAGGTTTGCAAACTTAAAGGTTTTGAATTCCAAGTTCGAGTGAGCTTCTTATAACTCTCTCGAATCAAGCTTCGATTCAATACATGTATAGTTTTAAAACATATTATTATTTTAATAAAAATAAAGGGATCATTATGATTTTAATTTTTTTTCAAACTTTTCTATTTGAAACAAAATAAAACAACTTTAAAATTAAAATTACATTAATATTTTTACAATGAAAAAACTTATTACATCAACTGGACATTTCACATACAACATCCTGTTAAGTAAAGGGAAGAGTAAATAACTAATCATCCATCGCCAAACACACAATATAGGTAGTAGGTTTGAATTTATTGATTCCATAAAGCTTCAAAGTTCAAACTCAAGCTTCTATTAAGGGATCAAGCTCAGAACTTCCCACGACCTGATAATCACTAATCATGGAAGTTTGTGGTTTAGGAATGATTGGGTATGGATGGCCAAGGCAGCCATCCATCAGCTGACAAAGTCTCTTGCCGCTGACAACAGTGGACTGCCTCCAAACTGTTTGGCTGTGGCCATTCTGCCAATCACTCTTGATACGCCCATGAACCGCAAGTGGATCCCCTAATGCCGACTATGCTACTTGGACACCCTTGGAATTTGTTGCCGAGTATGTATTAAGATGAACCATTGGCTCTGTGTCACTTTCTTTTAAGCAAATAGTTAATGGTCTTAGGTATTCAATACATAGTGGAGGTCTTGCCAATTTTAAATATAAATTAGTTTTTCTCGTTAGTATGCCTTCCACTTTATTGAAAATCAATCAACATTAGGGATAGAACTTCAAATCCTCAAAACCTTAAGGGTATTTGATATTTTAAACATAATTCTAAATCTTTAATATAAATTTGTTTGAGGGCTGAATATTGGTAGCTTAGCCCAACATAATAATCAGACCTCAGCCCTTTAATATCATCATCATCATCAACTATTTCCAGCCTGTGGTTGGACTCGTTTGGTAAAATGTCTCCATCTTCCTTTATCCTACCACCATTCTTCTTCTCTCACCTGCACACTTGCTGTAAACTGCTCCTCCTATCTCTTTCCTAGTCTCCCCTGCAGTTTTTTTTTACATCTCTAATCTCCTTGGGATTCTTTCCCTTTCCATCCTTATTATATGATCCTACCATCTCAACCTTGCCTCCTCTACTATCTCATGTATCTCCTATATACCAACTATTGCCTGGACAACTTCATTCATCATCTTGTTTTTACTGTGACCTTTTTAATGAACGCGATATTCAAATTTGGGATCTGTAGGCAGAAATAGTTTTCTAATTCGATAAAAAGTGGATTCAACCCTTCATTACATATTTTGGCATAATGTATCATGATTAGAGATAGGGTAAATTCGCTTTTGCGAAAAATGCGAAAAGAAAAAAAGGGTCGAAAATAGGGTATTTATAAGTTTTCTTTGCGTTTCATGGCATTTGAAAGTGTTTAAAGCGATTTTTATTTCGCGAATTAATGCGAAAAACGTGATTTTGAGAGTATTTTAGCTAAATTATTCTATTTAGCGAAATAGACGCGAATTCCCTGAAAATGCTATGCATTTAAATAAAATGCTGAGAAGTTCTATAAAACGATGTTTTTCAGCGGAAATAAGTGATTAAAAAAATCATTGAATTTCACTCGTCTGTGTGCTTTAGCTCAGGTTTTACTTACATCCTGTGCCTTCCACAGCCCATCCGGCTAATCGCCACATTCCGTTAGTCGTTGCTTTTATTATAAATCCTTTGTATAGGCCCTAAAACATTGACGAAAGACATTTTTACCTATTTTTGCCACAAAATGCTAAATTTCCAATAAACAATGCTAAAAAAACTGAAAATTAATGCTATTTTACCCTATCTCTAATCATGATAGATTAAATTTTAATCGTAGTGCTTTTTTTTTCCCCCATCAAAGATGGTAGCGCTGATTGTGAAAAATAAATTATTTTATCAATTCACAGGGGTGCATGGGGGAGAAGGAAGGGAAGATTAATAATATTATCATAATATACTGTCACCAATTATATGAACATGAGTAATGAGTTATATATTTATCTGACATTTCTTTCAGTTTGTTTCTGCGCTGGACCCGAGGGGAAGATCGGCCTGCTAGTGGCAGTCTGGTCAACTTGGTGACCAAGAACTACACCACAGAACAAATTCTTGTTTAAATATGCTGACCTAATAAAATGTTGCAACGATGAGGGGCCAAATATATAAAAGTTTGTCCAGTAAGAGAAATAACTTTGTCTATTTTTAGTGTTTCAAAATAACTGAGTGAATTAAGTTTTATGGCATCTTTGTTCTTCTACCCAATAACTGTGTATGATGTATCAGTAGCATACACACGCCTAAAAGCTATGGGGATTTAGTTGGTTACTGAAAAACCAGGGAGCATTTTTATCAATTAAGGAATTTTGATGTGCGTCAATGATACTTCATTAATTATATTTGGTTTTATGGACATCAGAGGTTGATTTTGCTGTTTGATTATCCAAAAACTTTAATTTCTAACATGCATAAAATTAAAATATATCACCTTCCTTTCATCTGGCTTCTATAATAGAAAGACACACATATATTTAAACACAAGTATTATCATTTTTGTGATTCTGATATTCTCCCAACTACACAACTCTATATAACTCTGTTTACCAATACTTAAAACTATTATTTGAAGTCATGGTCCTCATAATTTGTATTCGAGATTTTTTTTTTTTTTTATGAATCTTGAATCCCTCAAATACCATAGAATTTCGGGCATCCCATCTCTGTTTAAAATAATTATCAACATGTTTTGAAATACTTTATTATTGGATTGGATTGGATTTGATAAAAAATTAATTTAGCATGAGATTCAATTCGGTTTTGACTAATAGTTTATTTTGGGTATGAGATTTGATTTGAGTCTGCCAAAATTCAGATTTGATGTGAAATTGTAAGTTATGGATTTGCTCAAGCTTATAAATACTATATTTTCATGTTTGTTTGATTTTAATATTCAAAATATTTATTATTTACAGTAATTACATCATTAAAATGATGGAAATGAAGTATATAGAAAAAATACCAAAAGGGAGGCCAAGAAAGAGATGGGAGGAGTAGATAACAGAAAGTGTTAAAGTGAGAGAAGGGGAATGAAAGCATTTAAAGAAGGAAAAATAGTGGAAGGATAATGGAAGATGAAGGCATTTTACTAAACTGACCCGGCCACAGGCTGGAAACAGTTGATGATCATGATGGTGATTGTGATGATGAGATAAGCCCTCTCTGATATTACTGGCTTTACTTTTTTAATGTCCAATCTTAAGACAAAGTTTATGATTGAAAAAATTTGTAAAATTAGGCTTACATCCTAACTGTTTACAAACTCAATATGTACACTAAATATATTCTTAGTTATTTTTTACTGGAGTGTTTGTTTGTTGCTATCCATGACAATCTCTGTGTAGATGTAGACCTGTGTATTGCTTTCCTAATTTTAGTGCAGTCAAAATGCTGCTTTACAATTGTGACAGGGTAAAATAAACCTTATTTTTAATATATGTTTGACATCACCAAACAAGGCTTTATAATTGTTTAAATTGGGGCAGGGTCGACCAACTATTTTGCCCGTTGTGCCAATGCCGATCATTTGTTGCCGATCATTTGGTTTATTTAATTTTAAATATCACAAAGATAATTATCTAGTAATAATATTTTTTTTAAACTTAATGTGTGTCATTTTTACTTGGTTCAGTATTGTGGGTTTGCTTGTATAAGTTTAGATAAAAAATTAGTTAACACCAATGATAAAGCAAATTATCTGCAAATTATCACATTTTAAAGATAGTTTCGATGACTCCACTTTTATCATAGTTAAGCTTGTGATGGTTTAATACAGGAATTTTATTTTGATATCTGTCCATAGAATATCATGGCAAGTATATTCATCTTATAATAAAAACAGAAAAAAAAAATCTCAGCAATCGGCATCGGCCCAGCCCTAAAATAGATCTTAATTATCAAAACTTTGCTTTTGTAAGTATGGCGCTGTGATCTTTTGATAAAATATTAATTCTGATCTACTTTTAATTGATGCTAATCAATGAAAACAACACATTAGTTTTCTTTGAAAAATATTATATGATTTAATATACAATAAGTGTTACATTAAGTGGTGCTTGGCTTACCTCTAAGATTGTTAAATTGTTTTTAGTAAAAATGTGTTTAAGGTGAAAATACAGATGCATACACTATTTTAATCAAGATAAATTCGTCTTGAAATATCTATGTTGAAATTATAAATAAGTTTTTGATGAATACATAGTGAAAAATGCATGGCATAATTAAAGAAAAAGATATGTGCAAATATTCTCGATGTGATGCTTGTAAAACCATTTAAGAGAATATTATTTCATGTTCTGCATAGGTTATGTTGTCGCTACATTACACTTATACTAAAACACCACGAAAAAGTAATTGTTGCCTCAAAATGTTTTTGCTTATATGATCTATGTTGTATAATATTGCTATGTTAGTGTAATTTTAAAACAATTGAAGTTTTATTATCTTTTAGATGTTTACAAATCTTTATAAACAGAAATGTGTCTTCCTTTGCATTTAAAAACATGAGACTAATTAATATTTCATGCGTGATATATGTAATTGTGTGACTTGAAGAACTTGTATATGGATAGAACTATACCCTTATTTTGGTAGGAAGAACAGTACTTGGTAAAATAAACCTTATTAGGTTACTAAAACAATTTTAATATATTCATACATCAAGTCATGTTATCTGGAACTGTCATTTTTAATAAATATTAGAGATGTTGGAAGTCCACTTTTTCTATTTGAAGCAAACTCCAATAGAATATCTGAAATATTCTCGAAGTCGAATCAAAGTTAGAATATTTTTTGTTAGTTATTTTATTCTGGAAAAGATATATTTTGGTTATTAATATATCTATATACACTAAAATTACTTGAAAAAGTTTTTTTTGTTATTTTATGCTCGAAAAAAAAATTTTGGTTGTTAATATTATACACTAAAATTACTTGAAAAATAGTTTTAGTGCACAATTGTTTGTAATTTAGTTTTTATCATGATAAATTAAGTTATCTACTTACAAATTCAATTCAGATTTTTTCCATATCAATATGGTTTTGTACTGTAAATATAACAGCTTAAAAGAACAATAATTGTCGAAGCTGATAGTTTTTTGGAGCCAAGTCGAAGTTCCTAAGATTCCCACACCCCTGTAATGTTATTAATGTTGGCCGCAAATATGTTTTAATTTTCTAAACTGTTGATTCAACCAAAATTAGAGTATATAGGCATGTTTTTATTCAATATTGTTCACAAGGTGTCTACTGGTCCAGAAATTATATATAAAGAAAGAGAAGTATCTCTGGGTAAATGTTCCATCTTTAGTAATAATATGTCATACATCACAGTACACCCCTCACACATACATGCACACAGACATCTGATCACCAGTGGTGATATGGGTATCGGCTCCCCAAATATGTATACAATTAGTTAAAAAAAATATTCATACAGCACTGCGGCTTACTACTCGTTTGGGTTATACGCTAATGTAGTAATTAAACAAATGGTTTTAGGAATTAGGAGGGCTATATTTAGAGGAAGTCTACCTGCATTTGTGTGGAGGGAGAGTGTAAAACCATTTTGGAAAAACCACCCTCATACACTTGACCGAGATTCAAACCTCAATCTCCATATAACTGCGAGGTTAGCGCCTTAGACCATGCGGCCACTGAAGCGGATATTGGTTTACAGTTAAAGAATGTAAACTACATGATTAAACACACAACTTGAACATGTCACAAAAATAATGTTATTAGGCTCTGACATGACATGTTCGTACTGTCTTGGACACTTTTTGGTAGTGTGGCCAGTATTTTTCCTGGCTAGTCTTCCAGCTTGTGAACAACTGTTTTTGACCCATTTGGACGAGTGTCAATACACACAAGTGTGCTATTTGTTCGCTGTATCATTTTATTTTCTTAGAAATATTTATACCAAGAGACATGTTTTAGAAAATTGTTTGTTTTTGAGGTAAAAATGTGTATTTCCTATTCTTACAATATAATAGATATGCTGGCCAAATAGTTTTTATGAAACGAAAGCTATATAAGAGTTAAAGAAAATCCCCCAGAGTTGGTTTATTTTCTTTAGAATCTCTTTGATTTATTGTTAATTAGAAAAAGATCTGGAATATTTTTTATATGCTTTATTTCTAGTTTTATAAAACCGTCATGGTTTTTATTTTAAAGCGAATAGTACATTAGAATTATATTTTTTAATCTTCAGATGGGTTTGTTGATATTACTACTTAATAAAATGTTCCTTTTTTATATTTGTAAGTTTTTTGATGAAATATATTTTTTTGGTTGTAATTTGTTTTGTTTTTTAATATAGTATTATTTATTTATGACTTTTAGTTCAGAAGAGAAAAAGGTCTGATCCTATTGGTATTGGTATATTAACCCTTTCACTGTCATGTATATTTTGCATACACAAGCCCACTCTGTCAGGTTTTTTTTTAACTGAAAAAAGCAATTTTTGGAAAAAACGGTTGTATTATCAAATATTTTAAGCAAAATGTAATTAAAATTATGTAAAAAACATCCCTCATTCAAAAAATAATTTTCTGAGTCACTGTCCACTATGAATCCTTCAATTTCGTCCTCCCGCAATGTTGTTGGATTTCCTCGCCACGCCATCTTGACTATAGTGAGTGAGCTCAAGAAAGTAGATATTTCACTCGTAAATATAAACTAAAAATTATAGATGAACCTTGGAACCAGTGCAGTATTTTTTCTTTACAACATCTTTGCACTTTAGCGCGCGCAATTCAATTAGCTCTAAGGCTCCACGTATATGTACGGGTTTGACAAAGTGAGCCCTGCACAAAAACGTATATTTACGGGTTTGACAGTGAAAAGGTTAAAAGCATAATAATTGTCATGAAAAGTGGCTGACATTACAGTTCAAGGCCCGCTCTAAATCTACCCTAATTTGTGGCTAGGAGCTCTGTTAATAACTGTTTCAATAAAATGTGAACTCCTTGGGCTAAAGGATCTCATGTGTCAGGAAAAAGTTACTCAATTAAACTTGCAGCCACATCAATAGTAGATGCAGGAGTATAATTCAACATGCATTTACATCAGTGCAGATCATTTGTACTAAGATATACTACTATCTTAACACTTTTCACAAACACGAAAAATAAATGTTTAGTAGCCGAAATTGACAAAATATATTTATTTTACATATTTGAAATATTATAAGAATTAAACTATTCGTTTCACATCAGTGTGTTTACCCCCCCTCATATTTTCCAAATTTATTTTTCATTTTTTAATAGTTTTAGTATTGTTTAACTTTTTAATAACATTTTTTTAACAATAATTCTTTCATACACATAATTATGTACTAACGACTAATGAGTTGGGGATTAGGAAGGTTGAATTTAGAGGAAATATATTCACATTTGTATGGAGGGAGAGTGGAAAAATCACCCTCAGTAGACCCGACCGTGATTCGAACCCCAATCTTCCTGTCATCGGCAGTCTAGTATAACACAAGAGTGATGCCTTGGACCACGCTTATACTGAAGCAGTTATATAGCTCTTTTAATAGGGTTGTTTCTATCATTAATGGCACCCATTCAAGGTACAGTTTTTGTTTATTCGAAATAGTTAGCCATTATTATTCCAAATTCTGCTCCAATTACATGGTTTTGCATCTTTAAAAGACAAAATAATTACCAGGTGTTAGGTAATTTTACAATTTCATGATTGTTAAAAAAATTTAATACTAAAATGCCCCTATTTTTAGATAGATTTTAGATTTGGATTTATTTGTTGTATTTATTTTTTTATGAAACTATGTACTGTAGGGTTGAAGTTCATATTAACAAAGATTTGAACCTGAATTAAAACCAATAACTGAAATGTTATTTTTAAAGAACCGGAACCCTAAAAATAAATTGCCTAGGAACCGAAGTTTATATAATATATTTAGGTTCATAAAGATTCTTATCGGTTCTTAAATTACTTTTTTTAAGTTGCATATTATGTATGCCCTCTTTTTACCTTAATCTTATTTTGAAAAGCTCTATTTTTATTTTCTCGGTATTTGTTTTTATCAAAGTCTGATGTATTCACTCGTTTTGGTTTTTCTGAATAAATAAGTTTTAATTTGATGTAAGTTGTTTTTTAATGTATTTTTTTCTATTTACTAATTTTATAATGGTAGTTTAGTTATTAATTTTTTTTTAAAATAACTTTTATTAATAGCACAGAACTGGTTAAACTTTCAAAATTATGGTCTTTAAGGATCATTTTTTGTTGTAAAAAACACTTGTCGAATGTGGTGAAGATGGTTAATGTAGTCTTCTTTTTTTATATTTAATTTTTATGCAAGGTAATTATATGTAAATTGAATAAGGATAGTTGAAAAGTCCATATAAAAGCATCTTTCAAATCATGTTTCATTAAAATTTAAACATTTGTGCTATCCATCTACCATACCAAGTTTGGGGTAAAGATGATCAACCTGATTATGCAAGGGGTGGACACATTCAAATCCCTACTAAAGTACATTTCAAGGTGGTCATTTTCACAAAATTTCTAAATCTAGGCACTAATTCTCACTATATAAAAAATTGTTTGTCATTCAAATAGATGGTGATCAATAAAATTAATGTTTATAAAAAAATTCCTCTAACTTTTTAATGTAATGGATTATTTTATAGTGAAGGAAATTGATAGAACTAAAGAAAAAGGAGAAATAAACTACTAAGAGTAAATTTGATGAAGAAAGCCCACCTAGGGAAAGAGGAAAAATGTGGGAAGAACCCAATGCAAAAAGGTGACATCTTCCTTTCTTTGTCTTCTATAGTAGACACCCGCCTCGGTGGTGTAGTTGGCTAACGCGCTAGTCGTGTTGAGCTCGACCACTGAGGACAGGAAGATCGAGGTTCGAATCTCGGTCGGGTGAAATGGGGGTGGTTTTTCCTAAATGGTTTTCCACTCTCCCTCCACGCAAATGCGGGTTCACTTCCTCTAAATGCAACCTTCCACATTCCTAATCCATTAGTGTAATTAGTACTTAAGCGTATAACCCGAACGGGTAGTAAGATGCGGTGCTAAATATTATTAATCTATAGTAGACAGAAGACATCGGCTTCCTTTATTCTGTTTACTATAAAATAAAATAAAATATGTCACCTTTTTGCATTGGGTTCTTCCCACATTTTTCCTCTTTCCCTAGGTGTGCTTTCTTCATCAAATTTACTCTTAGTAGTTTATTTCTCCTTTTTCTTTAGTTCTATCAATTTCCTCTACTATAAAATTATTTAGCCATTGGGCCACCTCATTTTTATACAAATGTAATGGATTAAAAAGCCAAGCTATTAAATTTATTAATTACGGTTATAGCTGCATCCAGGGCCGCTTTATACATTAGGCCGACTAAACACAGTGCCAAGGGCCTACAAACCTTTTATGGCCTGTACAATACATAAACAACAAAATCCCAAATAAGAAAAAAAAAAAAGGCAAATTTTAATTCAAAATATTTGAGTTGACTAAAACAATCATTTAAAAAGTCACCACGTTTCTCAACAGCCTCAATGATATAATCAGACACACTAGTGTAACAGGTTTATGTTATGTGTAGTTGCATTGCATATATCGCAAACCAGTGACGGACCCAGGATATTGTCTTCAGAGGCGTTCACATTGCATTAAAATTTGCAAGCATTTTCAAGTCTCATTGTTTTTTGTGCGTGCAAACAACAAAATTAACATAAAAATGAGTAAAAATATCGGGCGCACAGGAAAAGTGCCTAGGGCCTATGAAGATCTTAAAATGGCCCTGGCTTCTTCTAAATATATTTTGTAAATTGAAAAATGACACCTGAAAACAGGAATTGAACCCGGGACTTTTGGCTCAGTATGCCAATGCTCTAGACATCGAGCTACCCAGGAATTGTCCTGTGGCCAGGATCATTCTTCACTCATATTTTAAGGCAAGAGTCTGTGATGGTTAGAGCATTGGCATACTAGGCAAGAGGCTTGGGTTCGATTTTCAGCGTCATTTTCCAATTTACAGAAGAGTGATTTTTTAAATGCAGTTTGACCGTTTTTAACCTGTTTTAAAAATCCCATTCAATTAAAGCTATTCAATAAAATATTCTTTAATAAATAGACTAGTCATAATATGAATATTGTATACTTTTTTTTAGCACCGTGTCTACCTGTTAAGGTTATACTTTAGATACTATGTACTTCAAACCTAATATTCCTATCCATATTGTAATATTTGCAATGAGAAGCTAATAAGTCACAAGATATGTAAATTAAATAGTGTATTGAAATTTCTCCAAACTACATTTACAGCAATATAAGTTGGGTTAGGTGTGATTGTCATTGGTGTTAATTTGTTCAAGTTAAAAAAATATTTTTTGAATTATATTTTTTGTTGTGATGCAATGTAAGCTAAATGTATATACTATAAATGGACAAGACAATATTTATCCTGGGTAACATCTTAAATCAGAGAATATATATTTTTGTGTTATGTATAATGAAATATTAGTTTTATTTTCTCTTGAACCTTTTACTCATTCACACAAAAATAACATTGATGTCCGGACATTTTTAAACTTTAAAAATTATCATATTCTTAGAGTTGGCCATACATAATGTTATTAAATAGTTTGACCAATTACTTTAAAAAAAACTTGGTCCTAGGTTTTAGTGCCATGTGGTATTTTCTAAAAAAAAAAATTCACTGTCTCTTACATCTCTTACTTTCCATTTGGTTTATACACTTATGTACTAATTATGCTAATGGGTTAGGGATGAGGAAAGATAAATTTTGAGGAAGTGTATCCACATTTGTGTGGAGAGAGAGCATTAGTAACCATTTAGGGAAAACCACTCTCAGTGCACCCAAATGAGATACGATCTCGTCACCAGCAGTCTAACCTATTGTGAGACTAGTTCCTTAGACCATGCAGCCACTGAATTGGGTTTCTATCTCTTAATGGAAACAATAGTGCTGGGTTTTGTGATCAAAATATATTTGTGCGCAAAAGAAATTTTTTTCCCACTTTTTTTTTAACTGCAATTTACAAACTTTGGCAAGAAAAAAGGGAGGGGGGAGTGTGTGTGCGTGTGTGTGTGCGTGTGCGTGGCGTACTTTGTTCCCATAGTTACATATGCAGCATAAACATGGACATTGGATACCAAGAGACTAGGGTTTATAGGAACATGCTGTCACAGAAGAAAACAAGGGTTAGGTATGAAGTTGGCGGGGCATGAGTTGGGACACTGGGAATATATTAGCGGGAGTAGAGGAAGCAAGGTTGAGATGTAATTAGGATGGAAAGAAGAATCTCAACGAGAATGATGGATATTATGTAAGTACAAGAATTACCATAAGAAAAATATGGGAGGAGCAGCTAACAGCAAGTGTGTGAGTGAGAAGGAAAGAGGTATTTCACTACACTGACCTGACCACAAGCTGAAAAATATTAAGTGGTCACCAGCTTACATGAGTGTTGTGCTTACAAATGCTGTTCACTTTTTTGAAATGTGTTGCCGAGAATGAATGTTTACCCACGGCATAAAGTTGCCAGTTCTCCTTGATTTGTGATAACCATAGTTGTTTGATATCAACGCATTTTCTTTGTTTTAGCATCAAGGATTATGATTGTATATATAATTGAAAATAACGGGGAATTATTACATTTTTTACACCAGCTGAGTTTGAACTCATGAACATTTTGTGCTGAGGCAAACACTTTACCCCAAGACCAACATTACATTTTAAACCATTGTATTTTTCTTATGAATTGTGTGTACTATATTTTATGCACTATTTATTATTAGCTACACATTCTGCATGAATATGAACCCAGCCTTACAATCAAAAGAGTTGAGTAATTAATTAAAAACTTGAACTTGTTTCTTACACAAAACTTCAATTCATGGTCTAGTGGAGGACAATCACACTAGCATTTCCTGTTCAATTAATGATGGGCACAATCGAGTAATTCTAAGAATCGAGTAATTACTCGATTCTCTTTAAAAAGAAATGAATAATCAAGTAATTTTTAACGAATCATCTACTCGAAATGTCCCGTGGCAATTGGTTGGACAACATTACTCGGGAGTCTTGAATTGGAATTCGATACTAATAAGATATCAATAATTTCTTCCTGTACTGTAGGGATGGGAAAAAACTGCTCCTTTAGTGGAGCAGGAGCAATCTGTTACTGTTACTGTTACACCACTAGACCTGTTCCTTTTACCTGCTCCTTTTTGTCACAGTCACTATATTTGTACCTACTCCCAGCCTAGTTTTTTTTAGCATTGCGTCTACTGCCCTTTCAGGTTATACACATTTATGCTAACTATGCCAATGTGTTAGCGATGAAGATGGTTGATTCTAGATGAAGTGCACCCACATTTGTTTGGAATGAGAGTTGAAAACATTTAGGAAAAATCACCCTCAGTGTACCCAACCGAAATCGAACCTTAATCTTCCTGTCATCGGCAGTCCAGTGTAGTGCGAGAGTGAAGCCAGAGACTAGAGGTTGGCAACCTTTTTGATATCGCGGGCCAGGTGGGTTTTAAAAAAGTTTGACTAATTTGAAGAAAAAAAAAGTAAAGCAAAAAAAGTTCAAATTTACATTTCCCATGTAGTAATTATTTATTAAGTCCATGTTTTGAACAAACTGTTTGTTTGCTAAATATTCTGTGGGATAGATAAAATCAGTCAGTGGACCGTGGGTTGCTGACCCTTGCCTTAAATCTTTTATCACCAAATGGGTCCCTTCAATGTTAATTGGCAACGAAACAATTTATTGTGAGAATACACCACATACTGTGTTTGTATTGTGGAAATAATGTTTTGTACTACGAAAGCTTTCCCCTTCAAAACTCATTTGTGACTCCCCAAACCAACTCTAGACTAGGCCTATAAGGTTGCGCTGGACCTGATCTCAGCGCTGTAACAAGAACACAAAGTATCCACTTCTTTCTACTGTATGACTGCTCCAAAATATCTCCGGAGCATAAAGGAACAAGGTTGCTCCAGACCTGTTACAGCGCTGCCTGTGACAGAGAGACGAGGAACAAGTTTACTCCAGACCTGTTACAGCGTGTATTTGATCCGTGGACCAGTGACAAAAAGGAACAGCTCCTTTCGTCTGTCAGGAACAGTGACAAAGGAGCAGGTTGTGATTTCACAACTCATCTCTATCCAGCAGTAGGCAGTCAACACTGACAGTGACCTCCACCCCCGTTATTTTCAGGTTTCACTTTGCATGTACAGTCAATATGAGAGTATGCATTTTAAGAAGTGTCTCACAAAAAAAATATTATTGTGCGCTTTTTAATAAAATAAACTTTTTTTTATATGTTCATGTTGAAGAAATTTATAATAATTGAACCTTTAACACTGGAAACAGGTGTTTTTTTTTAACTTACTCTAATTAATTTCAATTTATAAATAATCATATTTTACTATGGAGAAATTATAATCAATAAAATAATTAGTTTCAGCTATGCGATTGTGGAAAATAAGACTGCCGAGGTGCCGAGTAAAAAAATCTAGTAACTTTCATCAAGTACTTTTAAAAAGAATCAGGATTGTGATACGCTTGGTTAGCATGCTTTTCGATTGTGCACCTTACATCTGCGAGTATATTGTATTGAAAATGCATGTGCAACATTTAAACCATAAAGGGTCATTTTTGCATAGCAGAGGAAACTTTTGGTGAAAAATTAGCTTTAAGGGAATATGCTTTTTAAATGGAAATAGCATGGTAAACAGTAAGGTCGATTCTCACTTAGCTGGTAATAAAAGAGAAAATAAAAAAATAACAAGGTCCGAGTAAAGTTACTCAAGTAATTCCGGAAAAATCGAGTACAACTGATTACACAACACAATCGAGTTACTCGATTATTTTTACTCGATTGTGCCCATCACTATGTTCAACTGAGTGAAGTCTCTCAGTGCATGCGCACATTCAAGTCTATCATAATGTTGTCACGACTCCATGACAGAATAATATGCTATGAACAAAAAAAAAAATTGAAAACCATTGCTCTAGACTTAAAGACTAATCTGGTTAAGTAGTTTTTAATATTCAAGTTGGGTGAGAGATGTCAAACATTTTCTGTAACGGGATTAAGAGGAAAAGATTCAAAATAAATTTTAATTGATAAAAAAAATATACAAATATTCTAAAAAGACACAGCCATTAAAATTCACACACATGATCTACAATATTGTTCCCTATATTATGATATAAGTACTTGACCACTGATTAATGAAAGATATATTAACAAATATATTCTATTGCATCTTCTTAACACAACTGTAAAGGCCGGTACACACAGAATGCTAAGCTAAGATTTGCTCTGCTAACTGTTTGGAAAAATAGCGGACCATAGATTTAAATGTGTTGGTTCACAAAGAAAACTAAGCTATGCTATGCCTTGCTAAGTTTTTTCTGATTACTGGCCGGGCAATTTTTCCATCTCCCATCTTGGGCCATTTTATGTTGCACATGCGTATAGCAGAGCTTGGGATCCTTGTTGAACAGACTCAGTGCTGGTTAGGCGAAAATAACCAGTGTTGAAGTTATGTTTTCAGTATGTTTCACGTGTATTTTGGTAATATATTTTTTAGGTTTTATAATTAGTAAAGGTTTTTATATTAAAATGGAAGCGTTAATTGAAAAAGTCAAACCTTCACCTCCTAAATTTTCTTCGTCTTCTAAAACAGCTGCTAATAGCATCAGCTCCTCTTCCTCAGTACTATCATCCGAGTTCAAAAAAGATATTTTGGAGAGCGCCATAAGCCCATAGCTAAACTTCACTGGAGCAGACCAGAAAGAAACAACACTGAATTCAGGGGGGGGGAGGGGGGGAAGAAGGACCATAGTATAGCTTAGCTGTGTGTACCTGCCTTAACTCAATGAAGACAACAGGGGGAAGTTTTCCTGGTTCTACTTCTTCGGACTGCATTTAGTATTACTTCTATATAATTTGTTATTAATTTAATGTCTTGTTTTTACGGGCAAGAGATTATTAATGTGTAGAATCACTTTTTTCATTTGTATAGAAAAAAAATCAACCTAATCTGAAATAAAACCAGTGCCTCAGAAATGGTTGGCCAACGTATGAAGCAACATTCTCAACCATGGTTGAAGCATAAATCAGTCTTAGCCTCATGCACTGCGTTCATTGTGCTTATAATTTGAGATCATAGTGATACACTGGTTGAGCATAAGTAATCGATTTCAGTTTACACCGTTCGGGTAAACTAGTAAGGTCCGCTACCACTTCTAGGAGAATCGAATTGGAGTGCTGCAGCCAGCACTGCTCACACCTAGACGAATCGAAGCACAGTATTTAGACTCACATTTAAGTGACGAAGAAAGTCGAAATGCAGGGGTTTTAAAAATAATAAAACCACAATGTTCTGTTGACTGTCCTCGAATTTAACCAGAAATTACCAACGACGCAAGACTTCACGGTGCGAGGCTATCAAATCAAAGAAAGTATTCCCCACAATATTTTTTGCTTCACTTCAATTAATCTAGGTTTGAGCTAGTTCATTTAAATACGTGGAAACAATATTTTTCTGGTTGACTTGATTCAGTATGCCTAGGTGTGAGCTGTCCTATGCAGTTCAAATAATTATACAAGAACATCTTAGTTCGTTCAAATAATTCTTCAAGACCATCTTGGTTAAACATAAGGATTCCAGTTGCTATTGTCTTCGGGTTGAAGTCCGTTGGTGACCAGTAATATGATGTCTACAATCCACCAAATACCGACTCCGCCTAGTGTAAGAAGTTTCCCGACAGCAGTACCAGTTTGGCCCAAGCAGAATCTGTCCATACCCAAAAAACCTAATAGTATACTGTATATCAGTGTCGTTGCAAAGAAGTGTCCGCTATACCTAAAATGACAACAAAAAAAAGTTTGGTTTGATGTGTGCATAAACTTAATTAATATTTTTAGTATTGTCTGAAAAGAAATATTTCATCAAAAGGAAAGTTATTATGTTTGGAGACCCAATGGCTAAATGATTATCCTATCCAATCCAATGTGTGTAACCCCTCCAGCAATTATAAAACATTTTACTCTCCTCAATAATTTAGCCATTGAGCCTCCTCCTTGTCAAACATTTTACACTAACCATTGTTTCCTAAATCATTTTGTTCCTATTTTATTTTTCTAATCTATTTGTAGCCTTTATATTTCTAATATATTTTCTAACTATTATGATCACATTAAAAATATACCCACAACTCAACAATAATGGATGAAGCAAATTTTTTAACAAATGCTTCTAAATTAGCATTCCTTAACTGTCATTTTAACTTTCTTCAAACTTGTATGAATTTGAACGTAGCTCCAAAGTGCATATACATCAAATATGTAATGTCTGCCATCCGTCCAACAATTAGTCAACATTTCAATCTCCTGGACAAAGAAAGTTTATTAAAAAAGCCTAGGAATGCTATTTTAGTAAACTGAGAATCACTCACCCCACTCTTTTTTAAATGTTTACATTTCAACCTCAAGAAGATTTGAACTATTCTTTCATTTGTGAATAGTTCACATCTAATGCTCTTGGTTATGCCAGGCAGCTGGAGCCTCAATTAAAGCTAATCACAAGCCAAATAACTTAGTCGATTTACAGGGTTGCCACTATTTTTATAGCCCCACATATTACTACCTGTTCAGGCTATAGGCATATGTTCTAATCAGGCTAATAAGTTAGGGATGAAGAAGGTTAAATTTTGGATGAAGTGTACCCACATTTGTGTGGAGGGAGAGTGGGAAACTAATTGGGGGGGAAAACTCGGTGCACCTGACCAAGTTTAGAACCCTGATATCCCTATCATCAGCAGTCTAAGTCTATAATGAGAGTAGCCCCTAGGTTTCTTCTTAGTATAAAGTTCCTCATGTTTTCCGGAGGGAATTCCCATTTTTTCAGACACTTTGTTGAGAAGTGAATATAATTTCATTATGAATAAAAGTGACTATTGTGGGTTGTATAATTTGTATGTATAACAGGATTATTTGACCTTGATGCAGAAAATATATATGCAGTCATTATGGAGCTCAACGTTTCAGGAAGGGAGCAGGACATGTGTTTGAATGAGTGTGTTTTATTCATTAAATTGTTTTTTATTCAAAATAAGGCTTTATTTCAATTTGGGGTGAAAAGTCTTAAAATTCACAAATACTCGAAAAACTCTTTTTTGTAAAATTCCCCGCATATTTTCTATTCTTTGCAGAAAGAAAATTCCCAGAACTGTCCCAGTTTTTCAGATATTTGGACACCCTGATCAGGGTTATTTTTAATGCTGAACTAAGAATAGGTGCATTTTTAAAACAAAATATGCAAAACTGAGCACACTGACCTGACACAAGGAAATCCACCGCGTCCAAATGATCGATTACCGTGGCATTCAATATCAGGAAGAACTGTGCAGTTCACCTTTGCTTTGTCAACGTCTTCATAAAGATAACCACCAAACTAACAACAAATAGCCAGACATATTTAAAACAACTTTTATAATGTTAGAAAGAATAAAGTTAATTTTGAGTGATGCCCTATTGGGTTTTATAATTAGTTTCAATAGTAATTTTTTTTTTAGGTATTTAACAAAAACTTTCTGGCCGACTGATGAGAATTTTCTATGAGTGAAAACCAAAGGGCCTAACAATGTTGCCTGGAAAGATATTTTCATATACCTTCCAGGGTTCTATTACATTCCCCAATCAACATGAGATTGATGACTTTAATTCACCTTCGAAGGAAGTTAAGCTACCTACTGATTTTCATCGCTCAAGAAAAGCCCATCAAACCCGGCTGGGTTTGAACCCTCAAACATCAAATTCTGAGGTGAGCACTTTACCCCAAGACCACTGAGGTCGACAAATATAAAAATAGACAATTCTTTTTAAAGAAATGCACTGTTTTGTTTAAAATTTAAATTTAATAAACAGCTTGAACTAACTCTAGGTTGAAGAAATTCTAATGAGAGTGAGCCTAAGTACCCTTAACAGTGAAAACATATTGGGTGGTATACAAAAATGAAGCTGAGCAAAATAGAAGGTGGAGTTGAGTCAAAGGTGAGTTAATTTTCTATCTACTTTGCGAAAAATCTACTCCATTCCACTTTTTGTTTCGCTCAGCCGCATTCTTGCATATGGGCCATTAAAGGGAAAAGGGTTTGAATTTAATTGCTATTTATAATCCAATTTAAATATGATACTATAAGTTACTGTATCATTTCTATCTAAATTATAAAAAATTCATGTCTATTTTTAAAATCTTCTTAGAAGAACCGAGTTATTTGAAATTACAGTCCTTAGGCCCCTTGTTAACAACAAGAATTTTCGCTGGCATGGTAAATCTGTCAGACCTTAAAAAAAAGGGTTGCTTTGTCCACCAGGATGGCAATCTAGTCGAGTCTTTGCTAGGGTGGCGTACCTACAACTTTTCAAGTGTGAATAATGAAGATGTGTGAATAGTATTGAATTATATTTGTATTTAATAAAAAGCAGCAAGGCCGTAGCCGGGGGGGTTTGGGGGATCAAACCCCCTCCGAAATTTTATGAACAGAATATATATGACTTTATTTATGGTTCAAACAATATCAAAATTAAGATACAAGTACAAATTACGGGGGCAGTGTTACCATAACAAGCACTTCAAAGAACAAGAAGTGTTTAAAATTCATAATTTTTCCTAGCCTTCGGCAGTTATGGTGTTATATTTTTTTTTAAAAGCACTTTAGAGAGCTTCTAGAGGTGTTTAATATTTGGAATTTTTCCTAGCCTCTGGCAGTTAGGGGGCTATGTTGCCATAAAAAGATTTCAGATAGCTTCCAGAACTGTTTATTATTTATAATCTTTTCTAGCCTCCGGCAATTGGGGGATGTGCCCCCCACCCCCGAAATTATTGACTGGCTACAGCCTTGAAAATCAACAATGACATTCAATATATTGGGTGCATTCATTGCTGTAAGAAAGATTTAAACATGGTGAATTTAATAATCCATGGCGTACACCTGCAATCAAGCTATATCAACACCTATACATGCCAGCACTGTTAACAATAATAGTGCCAACATTTGCTAATAGAGGGTGTCATGTGGTCAACACAATGAACCCTCCTATCAATAATCTTAGTTTTCTAGACAGGAGGTGCTAATTATTTATTTAAGAAGCTCCTCATTTGTCCTCATGAGGCTGAGTTTGAGCTTGTTCCAGACCCACCGGTTCACAGAAAAATTCTGGAAGAGCCAAGGAATCATGTAATGTTTTCTTTGATAGTTTTTAGATCTGATTTAAAATGTTTTTGAAAAGTGAAATAAAATGAGATTGTCTTGTTACACAAAATCCTCCTTTAAAATAAAATAACACCCCTTTTAAAAAACTTTTTTTAAATAAACATGAAATTAAGAAGAAATTAAGCAGAAATTTTGACCCTGCTGTGATATGATTAGTATTTCTAGTGTAAGCTAACTTTAGGCTACAAAAGTGTAAAATATGCAGACAAACTTGACAAAGAATTTTAAAGAGTGTGTGTGTGTGTGTGTGTGTGTGTATATATATATATATAGTTTCTATAATAAATTTAAATTTTGTATGCATTGTCTCAATATGTACACAATACTTAAACACCTCAGATGACATGTAATTTTGAATAGACATAAAATAATACTGAAAAGTGAGATTTAAAAAACTAAATTTAACTAAAAATAAAACCATTTTTACGGGGCTCTAGTAATACAATAATAAACATACATCAAATGTGAAAAAAAATCTTTGTTAACAGTGATTAAACTTTTTTTTGTACAGTCCCATTTTCAAAGGCAAGACAAAGCACATAAAAAAAATCACATTCTAGTATTCTTTAGAAATAAAAATTCTCTGAAACATTGGGTAAGGTAGACCCTGGACTAGTATAAGAGTCAATACACAACTCTTCATTGGATGCAGCCACAATACTAGTCGAGGCTTGTGAATGTTTGAAAGTGGAATAAGCTGGAGGGCAATTCTCTTGATTTGATGTTTGTGATGATAATGGACCTCCAACAGTTTGATATCCATGTAGTGTATTAAACTGACACCATGAAACTTGAGAGTATTGTGAATAAATTTGACAACATATTTTGATAGTTTGTCTTAATACATTCTTAATCAATTCCATCACCTTGTATTGAAAGTCGACAACATTTTCTACAATGCCCTTAAAAAAAAAAGACATTATTCTACTTTGGCCCTGTTCCAAATGAACCATGAGTAATCAATTTTTATCTAATTCATTGGTAGGCCAACAGTAGTTCTTTTGTTTTTTGACGACGGCTATTTATTATTTCTATAATTATTTTTTCTCTCTTGTGTCTCGTTTTGGGTGTCAACAATGACAGCATTATCGGAACTATTTGAAAAATTCGATCAATGAGTTGCTATTTTTTACTGAGATAGTAAGTAGATCCTCATAAAACATGTATATGTTCTTTTTCTTTGCTCCAATATTAGAGTTTTGCTCCTCATTTAATTTCTTGTGGCATTCCACCCAATTGTCCCTAATGTTATCCCATTCTTTCAGTACCCATTTTAAAATTTTTTAAAAAATATTATTTTTCATTTTTGTTTCAAATAGGCCTACTTGGAAACAGGAAATAGCCTACTTTTTCCAATCTCCATTCTACCCGCGTCTATTAGCAACTCAAGAGTTAATATTAAATTCTGCACTCATTTTTAAAAAATAAAAAACCTGAAAAACATGAGTAAACACACTATTTTCAAAGCAACTGCGAGTTTACCAGCTCGTGGACATGTAGACGAGTTGAGACATATCTCATTGCAAATGTGGCACACTGCCTAACGTATATAAAATAATGTAGTAGGCCCCCTATTGTTAATCCGGTAAGTTTGCCAGGACAGTGGACAATGAAAATTCTTGTCATTAACAAGGGGCTTTAGAGGAGCACAATTATTGTCATTGTTTCAAATTGGTGCATTTACATTAAAACTAAGAGTCACAAATAAATTGTTGAAAATTGTACTTTACCAAAACCTTGTTCTTGTTTGTGTATGAGTAAATGTTAAAATAATATTATTATTACTATTAGGTGTTCTGTCTTACGACAGGTCCATTCCTTTTGTCAGTGAACTTAAGACTGCCAATGCACCCTGTCTTCTGCTTCCTCCTCCAGCTTAATAATATATAAACTTAAGCTGTCAGAAATAAAACCCCTATGAAATGTTATTGGCCTTGAAATACAGGGTATGACTACGGTACATCTAAAAAGATCTAAGGGTAGCTTTTAAAAACTAGTAGATAAGGTTAAATAAGTGCCTAAGTTGACATAAGAAACTTTTCCATACCTTTAAGCAACCATAATTATTGGCTGCCTCTTTGGCAGACACATTTCTATTATGGTCAATTGGTTCCTCACATTCTAAGAATTCTATTGGTCTGTAAAGAAAGAAATTTTCACATGTAAGAGCATTTTATTAAAACTAAACCTTGGTTACTAACAAGATGGTTGTGTTATAGTCATTAATGAAAGAAATTTTTCCGAGAAAGTATCTGTAATAGACCTACACATATGTCTACCGCTATTATATTATTATGCTTTATCTGGACGAACATATTTGAAAATCTCAATTTCCAGCTTTCGAGGCACGTTAATCAATATGGGCGAAAGGTCACTTGAAGATGAATTAATCTTTTTCTTATAGGCCCTATAATCGTAAAGTTTTAACTAAATTCTTTTTGTACTGGTTGAGTCTCAGTATTTTTTCTATTTCCAAAAATTATGGTATTGCAAATATCAATATTTTGTAAAAATATTTATAAAAAAAACTAAAATTGGACAGATGATGTGTACCATCCCTCACTAGGCCTAGATGATTAAATTACCATAATTTAAGAGATTTTGTAATATACTTCAGTATTAAAATATAAGCCTATTTTGTGTGTGCTATATAAACACTAGAAGAAGTACACTAATCAAATTTGATGACAAGGATTTTACCGTCCCAATGTAAAGCCCTGACTACAGACTCCGTAGTCGAAAGGTGTGCAGTGGTTCATAAGATATCGACTCCACACTGACAGATTGCTCTGTCTACAAAGTCCCGATCCTTAAGTTCTTAGTCCTTACCACTCTGTGTAAGTTGGATCAACTAACTTTCTAACCCGCCTCGTTGGCGTAGTTGGCTAACGCATCAGTCGTGTTGAGCTAGATCGCCGAGAATGGGGGGATCGAGGTTCGAATCTCGTTGGGTGAACTGAGGGGGGTTTTTCCTAAATGGTTTTCCACTCTCCCTCCACGCAAATGAGGGTTCACTTCCTCTAAATTCAACCTTCCCAATTCCTAATCCATTAGTGTAATTAGTACTTAAGCGTATAACCCGGACGGGTAGTAAGACGCGGTGCTAACAAAAAAAAACTAACTTTCTAAGGACTAGATTATACAAATAACTCAGGACTACCAACCACTGCAAAGTACCGGTACATACATAATATGTGTCCGAACATTGAAATGAAAGCGGCAATGGCAGTGAAATGATCTGTTGCTACATGGAAACAAATACAAAATGAAACTATAATTTTACACACAAAGCTATCTCAGAAAATTTGTTCTGTAACTTTAGAAACCCCAGGAAATTCCACTTCTCAGAAACAGTTTTATGAGCAATATCAAGTTCTCAGAATGAGTGAAGTCCCTTTGGTAGATTAAAATTTCCATTAGTATTCTTAAAGGCCTTTACTCCACAGAACATGTCCGCTTGCGCTTGGCCCCAGAGCATTTTCTTCCAAAGAGTTCAAGTGGACATAGTCTCAGACTTTCTTATTGGTTGGCACAGTCATGGGAAGAATACAAACTTAGAATATACAAGATTTTAATTTCTAAGAACATTTGGACTATGCGGTTGTGGAGCTTACGAACTATGTAGACGATGCTTAAAGCCCCAGCTATAGACTCTGTATCCGTAAGGTGTGTAATACTCCGTAAGAGATCGATGCCACACTAAAAGATAGCAATGTCTAGAGAGTCCTTATCCTTAGTTCCTTAGTCCTTAACACTCTGAAGAAGTTTACTCAAATTTAGATTTCCAAGCACTACTTGATACAGTCAGCAAAGTAAGGGTGCACACTCGAAATGAAAGCACCAGCATTTTCATAACAATTAGACAAACCAGCTCATGTTTTAAAGGTATTATTTGTATCTTACGGAGTCTGTAGATGAGGCTTTATAGCTTTACATTCCTGTTTGAGTAAAAGTATCAAATTTATTTATTATTGTATTTTTATACTGAAATTCTTTTACTTAAAACTGTCCCCATTTAACTTGTGTAGGCTATTATTTTATAAACTAAGCGCAATGTTTACTGTTGGTCCTCAAATGTAAATACATATACCTTTGCTTCAACCATAACCTCAACATTAATTCGATACTTACAAAAATTTGCACTTTACTAGTGGGCCATGAGGTAAATATTCATTTTCACTTGAAGATCCCTTAGCGTCACATAAATGAGCAACATACAACAAAGCAAATGTTGATAAGTAATCAGCCTTTAATTAAAAAGGCCATTACGATGTTACACAATTATAAATCTCTTGAGTGAAGGTACAAGTAAAGGAAATTTAGATCGCGGTTCCCGATATTGCTTAAGTTGTTTTCCTTGGAGAGTGGCATACGATTAGACATTGGTTAAAATATTATATTGAGCACAAAATAATGAGAGAGAAAATTTTAAAAGCAGAATTTTATATATACGTTGGGTTTGGAATTTTTAAATGTTTTCATTTTATGTTTATTTAATAATTATCTTTAAACTTTTCCCTTCTAATTACAACTCACAAGATAAGACAACATTAACATGGACAGTTCTTCTTGTTATTTGATCCATGGTTTTTTTCTGTGCATTCCGCATGTATCATTTAGGTAATATCAAAGATAAGAATCATAAGAGTAGCTATATGTATCGAACATGGATGTTTTTCAGTGATATAGATAGTGGTGGCTGGATAAAGTACTAAAAGACATACCAAAACAATGGCGCCAAATTTAAATATAGTGTAGGAATTATTTTACTACCTGAGGAAAATAATCTCAAATATTGCCAGCCAGTATATACAGGCAAGCATATCATAAATTATGTCTTAGTACAAAACAAATTTGCTGCAACATTATTTTGGGGAAACCAAACTTATTCTCTTTTGCACACCCGCCATTTATTGTAACTCCAATCTCTACTATGAGAACAAAGATAATTAGTTACTTATTAATTTCTAAGTACCGTACTAATGGTGAGGTTTTATTTGGAGCTCAGACGCTTAAGAAGGGGGGGAATAGAGGAGAGGGAGAATATGGTGGAGATAGATAGGAATGTTTCTTACTCTCTCTTAGGAATGACGGTATGAGACATTCTCCACTACTACCCCAGACATTAAAGGTGCGTACAGAAATAAAGCAGGTTTCTTAATTTTTATTACCAGCGCTGACCTGCGTCAGCAATGAGAGTGTGTTTACAGATGGGACCGTTCATAGTGAAAATAGGTTCAAGATTGTCAGCGCTGGTACCCGGCACCAACAAGTTTACCGGAATGAACATTTCATTTCTTTTTAGTTGTCAGCGCCGACCAATGTGTTCAAGAGAAATGGTAGATATTTAAAGATCAATTACGTGTGTGTTACCTAGATGCTCTATGTACGCATACATATATATATATGTATACATACATAGTCTATATACACAATCCTTTAAGTCAAGCTAGGCTTATTTTAATCAAAACTCCTTAAAATTCATCATTTATCACCATGTGTTTCCAGCCTGTGGCTGTGTAAGTTTAGTAAAAATGTCTCTAGCTTCCCCTATTCTTCCACCATTTTTCTCCTTTAATTGCTTCCAATCTTCTCCTCCCACTGGCACACTTTCTTTTATCTGCTCTTCTCATCTGTTTCTTGGCCTTTCTTGTGCTCTTTTTCCATCATCCTTAATCTCCATAATCCTCTTGGGTATCATTTCCTTTTCCATCCTCATTAAATGAGCATACCATCTTGGCCTTGCTTCCTCTAATATCTCATGTATCCCTGGAGACCCACTCTTTCCCGGATAACTTAATTCATAATCCTGTCCCTCCTCTTAACAGCTAACATGCTCCTCACAAGCCTCATTTCCATGGCCTCCACTTTTCTATTCTCTCTTACATTAAGTGTCCATGTTTTTGCTGCATATTTAACTACGGGTACAAGGTAGGCCATATTAATATAGCACCTCCTTATATTTCAATAGCACTTTTCTTCTCCATAGTAGGTCTCTTAAACACCTATAAAACCACTCCCCCTACTGCCTTTTTTTATTATTAGATCCTCTACACTCCCAACATTCACCTCATTTACACTTCCAAGATCTTTTACACTTTGTACCTTTCTCAGATCTCCTCCAGCCAACTTTATAGCTTTACTAGACCTTTGTAAGTTAATTATGTATGATTGTGTTGGCAATATGTAATTATGTGACCATGGGGGTCACATGATACATCACCATGTGGAAAAATAATATCTGGCCAGAAGTGGTCCAGATAACCCAGATATGCCTAGAATTGGGGCAGATCTTGCCAATTCCAGTTCTGGCATTTTTCCACATTGGTATAGATGGTATTCGCTCAGCAGTGTGTGTACTAGTTGACAATTGTTTGTAACTGGCAATATACTAGGTGTAAGACCAATCTTCAATAAAATTGTAAAGTTTATTAAGCCATTGATATAATTGATCTAATGTTAAAACCTATAGCCCTGTCCTCATTCTTTATTCAATCACTACAACTTTACCGATGCTAAATTTCATTCCACACTTTTTCACTTCCTCATTCAATTACGTTAGCTGTTCTTGTACTTCCTATTACTTCTCCTCCCATACCATCAAGTGTCAGCAAACATCATGGCTTTCATTCTTTCCTCTCTGAGTTTTCCTGCCATCTTGTTCATGAATCATGACCATTTCCATTACCATTACAAATAGTAATGGTGAAAGGGCACTCCCCTGCTTTACTCCATCCTTCCATTCTCCGTCTTAACATAGCTCCTGTTATCCTCATACATGCTTTTCACTCTCATTACAACTCCTTTTTCCACTTCGGCTTACTCCATCGCTTTTCAAACTTTATTTCTATCCACGCTATCATGTGCCTTCTCCACATCCATAAATACCATTACCAAATCTTTCCCATATTCATACCTTCTTTCCATCAGCTGTCGTATGGCAAATATTAAGTCTATTTTAGACCTCTGTTCCCTAAATCGGTGTTGTTCCTCTCTCCAACTTTTTTTTTACATTTTCTCTTATTCTCTTTTCCAGTATTTTCTCATATATTTTTGTACAGTGGCACATTAGCGTTATCCCCCCATAATTTGTACAACTCTTACTGTCTTTTCTTGAAAATATGTATTTTAACTCCCTTTTTCCAGTCTCCCAGTACCTTGTTCTCCTTCAAAACACTCTCAGCATCCTGTATAACCATTATATACCTACTTCACATGCTGCTCTTATCATTTCCAATCATTTCGTCCACACCTGGTATTTCACTTGTTTCATCTTCTTTAATGCATCCTCCACGTCTTTCCATGTTGGAACTCTTTCCTCCACTTCTGCTTTCTCTTCCTGCTCCTCTGTTTAACTCTCATTCCTTTTCTCTTCTGGGTCAAACATTTTCTCAAAATCTCACATCCATAGTTCCTTTTCTTCCTCTCCTTCATTCTTCATCTATCATTCTAACGTATCTTTTCTCTCTCCTCTTGTTTTTAACTTGGCTATATAACATGTCCCGTTCCAGCATTCCGTCCATTTTTGCATCCAATTTTTCCTGGCTTCCCATACAACACGCTTCGCTCTTTTCTTCATGTTCTTCCTCTCCTCATTCCTATTCTTAAAACTCCTTCTGAATGCTTTATTCTTCTCCTCTACTGCTTCCTTTACTCTGTCGTTCCACTAGGGTGTCTCCTCCTACACCCTCCTCTGCAGCTCCCACCCGACTGTTCTTAAACCTTTCCCATTCAACCTCCACACTTTGCAGCTCATCCTTGGGTATTAAGCTTTTTTGCCTTCCTCAGGTACAACTATCTTTCCTCTTCAATTTTTAGCCTCCACAACCTTATTCTTTTTCTTGTATTAATAACTTTCTCATAAATTCCCATCCCTTTATGTCTGCCACCAACAACCTGTGGTCACTATCTAAGGACACACTTGGTATTACCTTGAAATTTAAGGTCTACCTTTTCATTTCTTCATCCATAATAAATATTACAGACTTTTGCTCCCCATCCCAACTGTATCTAGTTATCTTATGACATTCTCGTTCTTTATTATACTAAATATTTACCTCTCATTTTATTTCTTGCACATAACTTCAACAGCCTTCTACCTTCCTCGGTTCTCTTATTTGAATATAATACCAAACTACCAGACTCATTAAACACAATAAACATACGAAGTCTTAATAAGTACATTTTTATTTAGGAACAGGATACATTTGAAATATATGGGAGAGTAGTAAACAAAAATTAAATTCTTCAAGTTTCAATGAAATTGTAACAAAGCTGCAATAATACAAATTATATATTTTTAGAATGAAGGTGATTTATTTTAAAATTAAGAAGAGTAAATTTTACAATGATAATACCTTTAAATTGCTAAAGGAAATAAAATTTTCTCTAATAAAGGTAAAATTGTATGACTATGCTATAGGAAAATGTGATTTAGGCCAAATGCAATATGGCTTTCAGAGTGAAACGGCTACAGCTTACACTTCTGCCAATAAACAAAGCGATAGCGGCTACCTTTCCAAGGAAACCATCCCCCTACAGCAGATTTCATTCTGTAAAAAAACTCTGCAGTAGGAAATGTGATTAGCGCAACATAACTTCTCAAAGGCATGCAAGGAGAAAAGTAAAGTCAAATTCTGTTATCCTTTACAATTTTTCTTCATTTTATTTTGGTTTATTCTTTTAAAGAATTATGTGTCATGTTTCACATTCCGTATTGAATAGTTCCAAATGGGTGTATTCCAGATCAAGGGATGGGGGAAATAAAAGTATAATTTTGTTTAGTGGTAGTGTGTTGTTAATTTAATAGTGAAAATCATACTTTGTTTGTTCCTATTACTACCTATATCCTACACCCTCCTTAGATGCATTGCATACACATAATACATTTTGTGATATAATAATAATAATAATAATGTTTATTCCTAGTTGAATAAAGAAATATATTAATAAAATAAAAGTATCAATACTTTATAATTTAAAGTATTGAAAGAAAAATATCTTTACCGTATATATGATCAAAGAAAAGTATTGATAACAATAGATATCAGTATCAACGGGAAAAGAATAAGCAAGGCATAGCCGAATATCATGTTTTTTTTAGTGTTGTCAATAACTAAACTGTTAATTTTTTTTTCCTATATTTATAAATGTGATATATATTTAGACCTTTTGTACTGATCTTATAAAAACAAATAAAACCTTTACATTATAATATATTATTTCCTATAAAGTACCTATATTAAATGACCAAAAATAATAATGTTGTAATCATAGTTTCTGAACATAGTAGAAATAACTTTTGATTGTGCTACTAGAATGCAGGTTTAAAAATATTATATTACAAATACAAATCTATACAATATGACTTAATGATTGTTTCTTTTGATAATTCAATAACAGGGTTTAAGTACTTAAAGGAGTAAAAGTAGCAAAACAACAGTATCGAGTAAAACAGTATTAGTATTGAAAGGAAACGGTAAATATTCTTAAGTATCAATACTTTTCTACATTTCTGGTTAAATGTCTATAAACACAAATAGTACGTTTGACTGAGTGTTTGGATGTGCTACTATACTCTTACAACTTGAACAACTAGGTTAACTTTACTATTGCACATACTATGTTTTAATTATTTGCAATTTATATTGAAATTTATAATTTTATTTTTCCAATAAATCAAACAAAGCTTGTGTTATTTTCTTGTCCAAAATGTTCTAAATATACATTTGAAAACTTGTGAGATTTCTGTGTTCTAAACACACAAACAAGATATTTAGAGACGTATATAATATTGTTTAGAAAACTCGCTATTAAGTTCGCATTCCATATGGACAAATGGAATGTAAGAATGCACCTGTATGCCGAGGTTTGAATTTTACAAGAAGAGTGGATAAGAACAATATATAAAACACAAATAACTAGATTTATTATATTTGGAAGAAGATACAAGAAATGTGGATAGAAACATATAAAAGGAACAAACACAATATGGCTTTTACACTGAAGAGAACAACACAGTTCACACTTTACATTGCTGCCATTGGTTAAAGAGGTAATGGCTGGCTCTTGAAGAAATCAATCATTATCGCCCGATATCCTGACCTAGATTTCATTTTATCAGAACTCATCAGGGTGGGAGTGTGAAATGTACAATGCAACATTTTTTTTTGTGTTGTATTTTTTTGGTTTCCTCTTTTAGGAAGTTGCGTTGCATATTAGAGACAAATTACCTTACTCAAAAATAGCACAATGAATTTGTGATAAATGCAACAGCATTCACTTAGTAATTAGGGGACACCACACTTTAGAATCCAAACAGACATCTACTGCCATCTACTGCTACTTCAAGGTGTCATTTTTATGCTTTGCTTTTTTTCTGATTAAGGTTGCACAAACTTTTATTACACAAAACATATAAGTTAAATGTATGCTGAGTAGGTACCCAAAAATAAATGGTTACAAGTTAGCATACAATACACAAAACACAACTACTGTTTGGCACATGTTTCCAATTATTTTATGTAAAATTTGAGTGTATTTCAATTAAGAGTTCGATTCTTAAAATATCACTTTTATTTTGAGACATAATACAATACATTACCATGAAAAGTTATGACTTCTGTACACACATTGTGGACATTATGGTCTCATAAATCATGAAATTGAAACAGAACTCATCTTGTATGAATACAAAATTAGATTATTAATATTTTATTGAGTGAAAATTGCCGGCTTACAAATGATACATGTCATCTTAATCAATTGAATACTGGTATATAATATTTCATAGGCTGTATTCAAATTAGTCACTTATGTACACATTTTAAGAAAATGGTATTAAAAATATTTAAAGTATTTTTGTTTCATTATTTTAGTTTTAAGATGCCCTTAAAAAGAATCCGTTATTTTTTTTTCTTTAGATACTTAAAAAAAGTACTTCTTTTTAGTTAATAATATGTAAAATATTATATTATTTTCCATTTTAAAAACTATAATTAATTTTAGATGTATATGAAGCTTTGCTAAATTCAATTTTGCTCAAGTGTTATCAACTTTAAAGTCACTTAGAAAAAAATTATAATTTCAAGGCTTTTCAAAAGATAATTAAAAAAAATTTAAAAACTAAAACACTAATACATCTTCAATTTTCAACAGTTTAAGTTTTTATTTATTATAACAATACCTCGCTCTTTTGACGAAAGTCAAAGCATAGCTTATAATTAGCTTTCAAATGCCTTAGACACCCCAAAAAATTGATATAACTAATTATATAACTCTTTTTAATGCATGCAACAGTTAAGCACTATATGAACCCTGTCATTATACTGTTATCACAAAAATAACTATAAACTGATTACATTATAACCACAAAAATTATATAGTTTGGTTATTTTAATCACAAAATTAGGGAAGTGACATTAATATGTTTTATCACAAATAAGAGAGATTCAATGCTGACAATTTCAAAAAACAGTGCACATGAACGACCAAAGGAATTATATGGGGTGCAGTAGTGATGAAATGCAATGAAAGAACAAGGCAAGCGAAGAAATTTGGAAGCTTGGTTATAATAAGTGAAACCCGATAAAAGAGCAAAGCAACAAAAGGTGAGGTATTGCTGTACAATACAAATTAGTAATGTTCACTGCATAGATTGCAGTCATGTTCTCTAACAATGAGCATAACATAACAAGTATAAATTATGTTAAAGATGGATTAAAATGAATTAGAAGTATAGAAATATCTACCAAAGTTGAGAATACATTTTTTAAATTTTAGTTTCAGCTTCAGAAATAATATTTATTGCATTCAATTCAGCTTCACTTTGATTTTATGAAGAAAAATTAACTTAATAGATCCCGTCCGCAGATGTAGTTTTCACTTATATAAACAAATAAAAACTAGTTCACCAATTTGTTATGCTATCAATATATTTATGTTAATTAATATTTTTACAATTTTTACATAATAAAAATATAATGTATGTGATAATATAATATCTAATGATATTCAAATTCAAAATAAAGACTGAATCACTTCTAAAACCAACAATAGTTGGTTTTGTACTATAATAAAAAATTATAAAAAACAATAATTCATGAATGCAAAAATCACAGGGGTAACACTCACTGCAAGGATTAATTCATACATTTTATAACCATTCATCTGATCAGGTACTATAGACTAGCTGAGCTTTTAACAACTACAGTAATTAAAATATTTTTTTAAACGCTATTCTATATCTTAGTGTAGTACAGTGGTTTCCAAATTTTGCCGAGCTTGATCACAATTTTTGTCTCTGCGATCATTGCAACCCTTTGTAACTCGCAAGCGTTCAAATCCTAGTTTAAAAAAAATTACTGTGACTTACTACCCATCCAAACTATCTGTATTTAATTACATTAGTAGAGTAGTTAAAATTTAGAGAAAATATACCCTTCCTTATTTACTTGGAGGGACGGGGGTAAACCGTTTAGGGAAAATCTCCCTCACAGCACTCCGCCCGAGTTCAAATCCTGACCTCCCCGTCACCAACAAACCAAACCAAACAAGTCTGTACTTAAATCCATTGGCCCACAGCTACATTTTTATTTATTATAAATTGCTTGTATTGTGATTATACTAAATATACTAATGTGACTAAGATGTTGCAAAAGACAATCAAGGAGCCCTGCAGGTATTTTGGAAGTTATGCTAACACGAGAATGCTACAGTAAACTAGGTCAGAAAGCAAGTATCAAAGTTGGATGACCAAAAGGAAACTAAACAGTAACCTAACAATTTGTATAATTTTAATAGCTTACATAATGTCATAATCTCAACAAACATTGCGACCCCATTCAAAACATGCTGCTACCCATATGTTGGAAATCACTGGTGTAGTAGGAAGTCAAATCTACTAATAGAATTCTGGTAGGAAAGAGTTTAGAACGTATATACATATTTAAAAAAATTAAAACCTAAGTTTTCAGGTTTAAGTTGCATTGAAAAAATAGTCACTTTCGACATTTTAGCTGTAATTACAAAAGCCATCTTCTTACATGATTGACGAAAAAAGTTGTGCAGACAAGAACAAGTCAACTTAAAGACTCGACTGGTAATTCCACCCAAAACCATCAGAGTTAACCTTTCTTATGATTGGTTGGTATTGACCCCTCGTTAAATAATCAATACCGGTTAATCTTTTTAATCCCATATAATAATTTGTTATTGTGACTTTGCATCAATATTATCAATCAAGCCTATATATTGACCTCAAATTCTTGTCCACATAACTTTTTTAATCACTCAGTCTAGATGATGCCATTGAAACTACAATCGAAATGTTCCGTTGTTAATATTTCTTCAACGCGACTCACCTCCGAGAAAATTAGTTTTAATTCAAACACTGGCTGCCAAAGTCTCAAAACATATTTTTTGAAGTCTTTAATGTCAGCACACCCTTATTAGAAATATGTTAGAGGTATTGATACTAATTTATCAAAGTTGACAGCTGCTGATTGTAATACTTCATTTATGAATGTATGAAATTAGCTTGAATAACTGTTTTAAAACTATCACATGCTATCCTTCCTACTATAATCCTGCTATAGAACAAATTCTATTCCTTTATCCTTGTACATTATCCATTCCTTTGTCTAGTTTGACCAGGCAGACTACAAAAGAGTAAGGTATCCATCCGACCATAGTGTCCACATAACATAGGGCATGTAAAAACAGCTTTATATTTAAAGTTTAAACTATTCATATAATAATCTCAATAATAAACACAAATCATTGTGCGGAGATCAAATAGAGCAATATTCTTTATAGGGTATTTATGCCACTTGTCTTGTTTCGAATGCTGAACAAATCTTATCAATCTTCTTTCTGAAAAGAAACAAACAATAATTAGGCCTATTTACTTTTTTTTTAACCTTATTTTTCTATTAATTAGGGTTAGCCGCATCTTTACTTACACAAATAGGGTAGATATGAGGGAGGTAGAATTTATATTATTTATTTTAGGTATTTAACGTTCACTTTCTGAACTGTCTGATGAGATCAGCAAACAAGAATGTCTATGGGCGAAAGCGAAAGGGCTTACCAATTTTTCTGGGAAAAGTATTTTTATATACCTTCCAAGGTTCTCTAACATTCTCTAAAATCAACACGGGACCGACGGTCTTACTTTCCCTCTGAAGGAAATTGTGCTACAGATTTTTATCACCAAGAAAACTCCTTCGACCCCAGCGGGGTTTGAACTCACAAACATCAGGTCATGTGTCGAGTACTTTACCCCAAAACTACCGAGGTTGATGTACCCACATTTGTGTGGAAAGAGAATATAAAACCATTAAGAAAACCCACCTCCGTAAAATTGGCTGGGATTCAAACACCAACCTCATCATCGACAAACCAGAATGGGTGAGCCTAGAGTTTGATTCTCATACCCAATGATGCGAGTCTATTTACAATATTCATAAAGTATTTATTCCTCACATATTTTATCACTTCTAAAGCAGGAACTATTAAATCCCACAAATATTCAAACCAGTCTGTATAAGAGTGTTATCAAACAACGCGAACAATGATCTTGACCACAGTAAGGGCTATTGAGGTTTTCCAATGCATCAAAAGTTTGACAGTTTACAACAAAGTGGACTTGGCGATGTTGCCAAAAAGGGATGTACGAGAACAATTTTTTCAATTCGAGACAAACTTGAGACGGGAATATAGAAAAGTATCAATACATGAGAATGAGACGAGAAAACGTCCTTTAAAAGTACAAAAATGTAAATTATATTAAAGTAAATATATAGTTTATAGAGTTCCTTTTTGACATTTGAGCTGGCACTTGCTTTAGATTGTTTTATAGTCATACTCATACACATTTTAAATGCTATTAATAAAATAGTGATAGGGAGTTACAATGAACACCTTTTATAATATAATTTTGTAGTGTAACAGCTTATATAGTCAAAGTTTGATATAAAATTTTTTTTATAGCCAAAACATTTCTTAATAAAAGCTTTTTTCGGGGGGGGGGGGGGGAGGAGGAGAGGGGTAAATGCGGCCTATTTTTGGGTTATCACGTTATTATTGGAAATAATAAATGCCCGGTTTGACTTTTTAATTTCTTAGGGCCGTTATTTGCCTCTTTTTTTTTAAATTTCTCGTATTTTCGAGATTCATTTTTTAACTTTAAAGACGAGATTGTGATTTTTTTTTCTTTATTTTTTGAGATATTTTCGAGTCTTGCACTTCCCTATAATATAAAATAGGGCCTTGCGTTGGCTCCAAATATCACTGTGTTCCATACTAGCCACCATAGCCTTTAGAATATTTTTTAGACCTTATAACCTCTGACGCAACACTAATAGAATGTATAGTCGTTGACCTACTCTAATATTTATTGATTTTTTTTCCCAGTATGTACTTAACAATTATTAAAAAATATCCCTTAGCTCTAACTTCATAATTGATAATGGTGACATTATTATTTGTTTTCCAAACAATTTTAGATGGTCCAATATAGATTTGTTAACTGCCTCATTTTCATTAATATGGACACTTTATTTTGACTTTGTTCTATATACTCATTTTGAGTTTGAAAATTTATTTGAAAATTTCCCCACACACAATAAATCAAAATCTAAGATCATTTAATTTAAAAATGGATTGATGAATGATTATAATACTTCATCTCGAGAAATAACTATGAATTCACTCAAATGCATTGACCAGTCATCCAAACCAAGATATTAAAATTAATTTTTGTTTAAGAACAAAGTCATACTTTCAACTTGGTCGCAGCAACGAAAAAGCTGCTACCAGGATGCCAGATTAATTATAGATGAAGGGTACCATACTATGCGAATACTGTCCATTAACAGTCAGAGCCATTCAGAAGGTGAGAATTGCGAATTGACCTCTAAATCTCCAAACATTTCTTTTTTTAGAACAGAAATTCTTGCTGGAGCCACAATACATATGTATATGCATTTTTTAACTGATATTTCAACCTTGGATATTTTAAGATAAGAATAATGTAGATAAATAGTCTTTAAAGTGCCCACACCTATACCGGATTTGTTAATGAAGTGTATTAGGTCTGTTTCAGGTTTTGTGTTCTAAGAATGCCAAAGCTATTTCATCATTTCTGTAAGGTTGCACACGAAAAATCGTCAACTGTTATTTATGAAATGGTTTTTCTTATTGTTCTATCAATTTTATCTGCATACAGGTTGAAATTCTTTAGTCCGGCATTCTGTGGTCTGACAGGTTTCAAATCTGCCATCATTAGTCCGAGAGGCAGCCACCAGGAAGGTTCTATTAACAGTACAAAGGCACCAAGTTGTCTACATCGGCCACCAGGTGTTTTGGTTATACATACTTGTTTTGGCTTGCATCCGGCTATATTTTAGCCTTTAATTATGTCTTCTGAATGACCAAGAGTTGTGACCTGTTATTACCTGTTTTAAGCTTTATTCTATCTTATAAAACATTACAATAAGTATGTAGAGTGATATGCCAAGCTTAGGGATAGGCATATGTGGTATAGCCAGGGTTCTTAGGGGTAGAATTCTGTGGTTTGGTACTTGTCGGGTCTCAAGGGTTACAAAGGTGGGTAAGCTCACTACACTCGCAAAATGGTCACTGCAGCTATCCGTTACAAGGGAAGGTTTGATAAAGAAAATAGATTTTTGTAGTGATTTAAAGTTTAAAGAGGTCCTTAAAAATTGCACTGCCCCAGGACCCCTATATCCTCTAGATTTGGTCGCAGAAGTGAGTGACTTTGAGTTACCCAAATAAATAACGTAGCTTGATGTTCTGACAGTCTGAACACAAGTTTGGGGTTGCAGTAGTATATTAATCTTACTGGATTTTGAAGTTTACAACTGTTACCATATTGGACAATTAGTAGGCCTACAGTGTTTTTTAACAAATTTAAACAAATAAGTTACTCTTGGTTTTTTTAAACAATTCAAGTTGTATTAAACAAGTGGGTAAAGTTTTATTATTTACTAAGTAGTGCAGATGATACCCTATTAATAGCAGACAATGAAAGTGACTTGCAGAATGCATTAACTCGTTTGAATGTAGTGACAGACATAATGGATCTTCGTATAAATGTCTCCAAAAGTAAAGTGATGGTCTTTGATAAGGATGGACCAGAAAATGATTGTCAGCTTAATATAAATGGAAGGATAGATAGATGGCGAGTAGTTGGATGTATGTGGACTATTGCAAATTATTATTAGCACCGCGTCTTACTACCCGTTCGGGTTATACGCACTTACGCTAATGTGCAATGGTAGGGTGATTGTGAGATGAAATGGAGGACCTACAGTTTAACGTAGAATCCGAACCACGGTGGAGGCCTGGCATTCCTCACATTCACAAGTTGTGATTAATACACGTCTTGTCAGAGGTGAAGGAAGGGTTTGGCAATCAGATAAATCTGTGCCGGGACCGAGGATTGCGACTATTGCAAAGAATGAGGTAGTATTGAAAGAGGCAAAGATGGATGAATACAAAAGTGTGTTAGTTCCAACATTGTTTTATGGATGTGAAGTGTGGGTTTGACAAGAGAAACACAAGCACATGGTGAATGTGGATGGATTGAGATATATAAGAAATGTATGTGGAAAAACTTGTATGATCATGTAGTCAGTAATGAATGGGTGCTGAAGAGGTGTAGTTTGAGAGGTAATCCAATAGGTCATTACGAAAGAAGCGTCTTACATTGGTTTGGGCATGTTGAGAGAATGAGTGTGGTTCGAGTGAGGAAGAGAATATATGAAGGTAGAGTGTGTGTAACAAAAGGAAGGGGTAGACCATGTAAGACATGGTTAAATGTTGTAGACAAGTGTGTGAAAAAGAGAAAAAAGAGTTTTAAGAATAAAATAACATATATAACTCAGTGTATAGATGTTGTTAAAAGCAAAGGGAGTATGAAATGATTGGGAAGTGTGGAGAAAGTTAGTGAGGATGGATTAAGTACAAAGAAGTTGTTTTTTAAATTATATGCACCGTTTCTTGACTAACCTGTAAGGTAACAGCATGACTAGGTATGTTACATATGTATGTATGTATGCTAATAATAATTATGCCCCATTGAAATATATTCCTAACGAATACTTTAAAAAAATGTATTGACACAGAGAGCACCACTATACTGACCGAATGAAAGTGTTCAGAGGTCTTCACTTCTTTTACGAACAAGAACACTGGACGGCTTGTCTTGAGCTTCGTTCTGGTCCACTGCAACCTTCAAATAGCAGCCGTAAAATTAACAGTCTTCAAACTTCCAAATGGAATGTTGTTAGTCCTAACAGAACACAATGCAAACAAGACTCCCCCAAGGAGCAATTATTGGTACAAGTATCATACATAGCCTAGTGGCAAATTAAACAAGTATTTTGGTACACTTGACGTGTTGCGTTTTACATTTAATAATTCCAACAAATTATAGGTACTTGTAGCCTACCTAATAAACTTTGCTGTATGACAAAAGTCTTGTATTATATAGCCTATTTTAAATAAAATAAAGATAAACTGATTAAAATTGATAGAAAAAATATTGAGATAAAAAACACACATTCTATAAGAGAGTATTCTATCATAGGTTTAACGTCATACTTGAACAGGTGCCGTGAGTATCGATAAAACAAACAGTTTCTAGTTTAATTATCAAGATCATAAACTAATGTTTGGTAGATTACATTTGAATATTGAGCAGGTATAAGTCAAAAGTTTACATTAAACAATGGTCAGTCGAGTTGAGCCACAAATAAAAATTAACATTTTGACAACAGATTCAACCATGTTTTTCGGTGGGTATGTGATTAAAATTACATTTATAATTTAATTATGATCTACAGTATCTAATTACTTAAGAAAATAGCATCCTGTTTCTAATTAAAATGATAAATTATTAGGCTAGTGATACAGGTATTTCAAAACATACCTTAATCCCTATGTAATAAATGTAAATGGGATTGTTGTGAAACTAACAAAATGGTAAATAAAACATTTCTTCCTTTGCATATAGCAAATAAACACAATGTGTTAAATTATTGAAAAGACACAGCCATTTTTGATTAACATATCAATCAGTTACTTCAGAAGTACGCTAGATTTGTATATCAATCTGTTTCCTCAAACAAAAAACATTTTTACATTTCAATTAACGAGAGATAAGAATTTTTTTAGTTACAAATTAAAATAAAGTTACACTTTTTTGGCACAGAACTTGCGACTATATGGGAAATATAAATGTAATTTCAGCTTTTAAAAATCAAGTTTTCATTGCTGGTTGTTAATAAAGTCATATTTTAAATAAGAAACAGGATGAGCTTTTCAAGACAACTAATGTCTCTAAGATGTGCATTTAGTTCTAGTCTAAACATTAAATTCCATTATCATTGAGGATAAACAAAGAAACAGAGGATTAAACCTATCCCGCCAATTTGGTACGCTCCCCAGACGTCACAATCGCACGGCAATATTTGATGGGCTTTATGTAGCCCACTTGCTCTGTGAGGTACGAGCGTTGATGGGCTACACAAAGATGAAGCGCCTGGCGCAGCCTCATAAACGGGAAACCATGGCCGCGACAAAAATGATGAGAGGCCATCTTGACTGCGAACAAGACCCCAACCTTATATGAAATATTAATATTCATTACAAAGTGCTATATATATTTGTTTAGTAATAATAATGGCGTATTTGTGCTACATCAATCTGTAGCTCAATTTGTGCCCTGTGTACATCAGAATGTAGCTTACTATCGTACATCGTTTTCATGGAGGCTCTTTGCATGTCCCGATGAGATGAGAGGATGATGATAGTGAATATGATGGGGTAAACTCATTGAAGATCCTAACCTAACTTACTAACTAATTTACCAAACCCTGGTGACTATGGGAATTATTCCCCTTTCAAGAAAAATCACCCAGTACCAGCCAGGAATCGACCCCAGACCCCTATAGGTCAGCAGCCAGGGTCTCTGACCATTATACCACAACACTGGATATTTTTATAGTAGTAAAATTAAACAAAATTTTAAAACTGTTTTTATTAAAAAGTTTAAATGTAATATTTGCTATCCACAAGTGGAACCACACCAAGATCAAACAAGCTCAGCATTTCTCGAAAACAATTTTTCTATAATTATGTGTAAACTTTTAAGTATGTCTTAGATGGATAAAATGTGTTTTTTATCAACAATTATTCAATATCTACTGCCTAACTAAACTTATGCCTAGTTAAAGTTAACTCGATGTCACTTAACCTTTATTTTTAAAAAAAATTAATGAAACATTCAACTAGTCCTACTTTACAAGTTTTAATATTTGCCTAGAGTGAGGTTGTAAAAACAAAACCAGTAGGCTTACACCTAACTGGATTCGTGAAAAGATAGTAAAGAACACTATAGAGACGATCAAAATATTACCTTGTAATAGTAGGATTTTAAATTATATTTATTCAATATGGGCGAGTTTTGTAAACCATTGGCTTGTACACTTTGAATTTTGGTGATTTATGGAATTCATAAACACCTTCAGTTCTTTACTTTTCATGATTATCGATGTACAACATCATATTTCACTAGATAAACCCACATTTAGGCCTATATACAGGCATACCCCACACTTATGACAGGTTAGGTTTCAGACCACTGTCGTAACTCGAAAATTGTCGCATCTTGAACCAATGCATTTTTTCACTTAATTTATGTACTGCACTGCTATCGTCATATACAGACCTAACTATTGTAAATAGTAGGCTACATATGTATATAAAATAAACATTGTTGGTCTTATATTTTGATAAAGGGCAAGCATACAAATCAATTGACATTAGCCTCAGAGCTATAGGGTATTATTAATTTTTGCTAAGTTAGTAAACAAGTAGGTTTGTTTGCCCTTTAATTAAAGCTCTAGTCTTAAGCCTGTGATGTGTATTTAAATAGTATTGCTAGTTGGAAATTTTAATTTTATTTGGCTTAGCTAAAAGTAAGGATGTTATTTTGAGGTTAATTAAAATTATGTAGTCTCGGAAGCTAGTGGTCAGCTTTTAAGTGACTGATAAATTCACAAAAAAAAAAAAAAAAAAAATAAAGAATAAACTAGCAAAAATAAATATTGTCCTATGTTTTTTTGGTGTATAACTTAAAAAATATAATTACAAACTTACTTGGATATACAACTAAAATTAAAAGAATGGATTGGTTCCATTTGACTCATTTTAATGCATAGGATATTTGTCTCTCTTGGACATGAGCATCAATATTTTCTAGATTTAGAGAGTTACCGTATGAGACGACCTTGTTAAAATTTTTTGAACAAGATGCAAAATAGACCACCTGAGTCCTTTGCTATAGCAACTTTCTAATAGCAATTATTAAGGCGTGTAGTACCTAGCTACTGTACTGAAAATAACAATTTGTACTCTTCTCTTGCAAACATTATTTTGGAATAACAGTTATGTTAAAGATTGTACTAGACGGCTTGCCGCCCGCAACCGAAAAATCACATCATGGCAAAAGGCATTGCAAACATTAAAGTAACAGAAATAATTAATCGTGCTATTGTTCTGTATTAAGTATTGGACTATAAAATCATGCAATGACATAGACCAACCTTTTATATAAATATTATTTGTCCTGTCAAGTTTGAAAAGAACATTGATAGGTTAAGATGAATGTTAAAGACGATTAAATTACAAGAATGCGTTTTGTTTGTTTACTATTATAGCACTAAAAGGAACAGCTGATTTTTTTTATAAGGTAATTATTTACTTGATAAAAGTATATTAATACAAAAGAAAATACATACTTTTGAAGTTCCAGAAAACGGAATGTGATTGATGTACTTAAGAGAAAAATACGACTTTAAACAAGAATATTGAACTGGAATTAATACCCAATTTTACTCGGCGACCATATTGAACAAGCGATGTCGCGTACTATTTCCAAAAATATTACGCATGTTTTATCAAAATATAGATGTACTTGAATTTAAGCATTATAAATTAAATTAATATACATTTATTAGTGTTATTTAATATTATAATATTTTGCATTGTTATGTTTTGAGGTTAAGATTTAAAATAGCTTTATTTAAAGAACTATATTTCTCTAAAACATAGTACGTTTCCACCAAAAGTGATTTTCATGGATTCATGGGTTGAGTGAGTGTCGTGTTTCCAGTGTTAAAATTGTATGCATTTTATTCAAATAGTGAATGAAGAACAACTACGGTAGGTCATTTTTCAAGTTTATTTATTTAAATGGTTAGAAGTGATCTTTGTTTTATAATGTCAGTTAAATCGGGTTGACTTGCTAGTACGATACATATTTGTATGTGTGTATCACTCTCAAACGTCAACAAAATAAAAAAGGTACTATAATATTATTTTTTAACTGTACAAATAAAATATTAGTTTAATCGTTCAAGTGCACTGTTTATAGTTGTTTTATTTTCATCCAATACTAACAATAAATAATTTAACACTTAATAATAAATACATTGTCAATATAATGGAACCATCTTTTACCTGTCAAATGCACACATGATTCCTCTGAGATTATGCAACCAATTCTACGTTGCCGGCATGCTTTTTACTCATTGTTACTGTTTTTTTCAATTATTTTGAAGAGAATTCGAAAACAGTAAATCATTGTTTTAGAAGATTAAAATCTTTGAAAATATATTTTTTAATTATTAATTTCCTATTTATTTCTTTTCAAAATTGCTTTAATTTTTTTTAGACACATAATAATCTATTTCATTGAATATAGTACCTTGAATAACATAATTATATATATAGTCATATGCTGTAGTTTTAATTAAAAAAGTTTCGAAGCTTTAGTTAATGTCTTTTAATATTACCAAAACGTAACGTTTTATTTATTAATTTTAATTATACAGAATAGCTTTAAAATTAAACTCAGGCCTATATAATAAATATGCCCAGGACTATAAATTATTGTTTTCAACATGATTTTAAAATCTTGAAATAATCTGAAGTAATCTAATTTATACATTTATATTAAAATGATACAAATCTAAAAATATTAGTCCTACTACTTTTCCCTCCCTCTGGATACCTTGATTTTTGTAGGGGCACCAATAGGAATCGAACCAGGTCTCCGCAAATGCTTGATCTCATTTTTAAACCACTGTTTTACTGAAAATTTAGAGCTAGCATTCAGGCAGTTATAAAATTTAAAAAATATATTAATAATAATCATGACATAAATATTTTATTCAATAACCCCTATTAGCTTGTGTATTTTATTTAATGTTTATTACAATGCCATGCATGTTACTGTCTCCTAAAGATACCTGCAACTTCAGCAAATTTAAAGACACAGGTTGAGTAATGTGAAATTTTCATAAATGGACAAACAGTTGCCTGGAGAGAGAATAATAAAACCATCTTCATTAAACTCAGCCGGGATTCGAACAGAATTTTGACCTCTTGGGTCAGAGCTGAAAGTTCTAGTCAAACTGTCATTTTATGCCATTATTTTTTAACTCTACTTTGGGCACTTCGATGTAGTAGTACAAACGTGAGGTATTTTAAGTGTCATTTGTTATCACCAGGGGCGTTGCACTAAATATATTTGGGGGAGGGGGGGAAAGGGGTGAGACAATGAATTTCCAAACTGAAATTAGAAACATTTTCGGGTGACCGGTGAAAAGGGCAACGTTGAGAACAGGGCTAGCGGGTTTTCCCCCGGAAAAATGGTAAGATTTGAGGGGATAACATTGGGTTTTGAATGGAAGTATTGGTCAACTCTTTTTTAAGGTTATTTGTAAATAATGTTTTTTTTTAAGTTTCAAGTGTTTTATTTGTTTTGACAGTCACCGTTATTGCTTGTTGGAAAACTAACAAGTTTCGGGTCGTAAAAATTCCTGGCTTTATAAAGTGATCAACCTAAGACATTATCTCGAGTGTCTAGTAGTCTTAGTAGTAGAAGTAGTAGTATCCTTAAAACTAGTAGGCAATGACAAAGGCGCTACTAGCCAATTTGTTTAACTAAGTTTAATACACATTCTAATGCAGAAGGTATTTCCTTTCAACGTTTAATGCGTAATGAACTTGGGAACTTAAGAAGATTGACATATGATATATTTAAATTTGTTTTATACAGGTCTGTGGTAAATAGCTTTCATAACCGAAAGTACTGTGGTACACAGTAATTATATAATTTCCCAATTCAAGATCTCAACCCTACACAAAATTCCCAACATTGGGGGGATGATACCCCCTTTTCCCCGCGGAGCGTGACACCCCTGGCTCTCATCCAGCCTGAGCTTATTTTTCGGATAGAATTTTATACTGGTATAAACTTCCCTTGCTATCGACCTCGGTGGTCCTGGGGTGAAGTGTTGCCTCAGGACTCGATGTTCGTTGGTTCAAACCTGGAAGGGGTCAACGGATTTTTCTAGAGTGATAAAAATCTGTAGTACAACTTTCCGTCGGAGGGGAATAAAGCCGTCGGTCCCGTGCGGATTGTGGCATGTAAAATAGCTTTCCCGGTAAAATTGGTAGTCCCTTTCGTTCTCGTTCATAGAAATTCTCGTGTGATGCCATTGTCAGTCGGTTCAGAAAGTACTCGTCAAATATCTCAAATAAATTCAATACTAAAGACTGTACCACTCTTAAATTGCAGTACAGCCTTTATTGGATACTTACCAACAATCACTTTCTGACTAAATGGCTTTCTTTAACGTAGTCCTTTTAAACCAAGCAGAGTTGCCATTTTATAGCTTAAAAAATGAGCATAATTATTTCTATGGAATAAGTATGTTTTATTATATGACACTCACTGATATATCTGGCGAAAGCCATATAAACTACTAAATGTTTTAAACTACTTATTTTTTCAAAAATATAAAAAATAACATTATGTCTCAATTTCACAAGTTTCCAAACATATCTCGTCATAAGTATCGGTTCATATTATGTGTGTGGGAAAGCCAATAACTTTATGTTGACTGTTGTAATAGTCATGAACAACGCCTGCTTAGACTGTATAGATGTTTGTAACCATTTACCTGAGTATCTGAACTGCGGCCATTATTAGTATGAAACGTCCTTGAGAATAAGCTTATATCACCTTTTAATTATGATTATTTATCATTATTTAGCACCGAGTCTTACTACCCGTTCTGGTTATACGCTTAAGTACGAATTACACTAATGGATTAGGAATGGGGAAGGTTGAATTTAGAGGAAGTAACACGCATTTGCGTGGAGGGAGAGTGTAAAACCATTTAGGGAAAACCACCCCAGTTCATCCGACCGAGATTCGAACCTAGATCTCCCCGTCCTTGGTGGTCTAGCTCAACACGACTGGCGCGTTAGCCAACTACGCCACCAAGGCGGGTCTTTTCATTATTCTTTTGTATTACAAAACTTAACTTGTAACCTGGATTTAATCCTATAGGGACACATTTCGTCATTTTAGCTTGAACGTATTTTTTTTAAAACAAACCTAATTTTAAATAACAAGAGTTTCTAGACGTCTTCTGCGACATCTCGCCATTTCGACTCGTGGCCCAATATTTTGACAATATATACATATTTGTCGACATAGGCTTAGTAACATTTTGAAAATGAAAGCAATATTATATTTGTTAAAAAAATTTTTCTAGGGTAAGCTTTACGAAATCAATTTTTGTGAGTACAAACGAACACACAAAATACATATTTATATTCTTTATACTTAAAGTAGTTTTAAAAATATTTGACCCTCTACGAAATTAACTTTTAAAATTTTTTCACACTGGGCATTCATATAATATCTCAAAGTTGGGGTACAGGAGGTACATGAGATAGTAGAGGAAGCTAGGATGAGATGGTATAGACATGTAATGAGGATGGAAGGGAGAGGATTCCAGGAAGATTAGTGGATATGAAGTATGTAAGGAAGAGAGCGCAAGGAAGCCCAAGGAAGATATAGGAGGAACAGATAGCAGCGAGTGTGCAAGTGAGAGGAGAAGAGTGGAAGAAAGTGCAGGAGGGATAATGGCGGAAGGACAAAGGGAGATGGAGGTATTTTACTAAACGGACTTTGCCACAGGCTGAAAACGGTTCATGATGACGATGATGATTATAATATCTCAGGTGGACTCTCTATAAATTTTTTCAACAGTGTTTACCAGTATTTAGTTTAACAATAATTTTCTTGGAATATTCACAATACCTAGAAAGTCTTCGCACACAATGCCTTTATTCGACCTTGTTTTAGACATTTTACCGGTTGATAAAAGTAGAAAGGGCGTTATTGACTCATAATCTCTACTGCGAATGCGTTTGAATATTATAAAAAAAAATTATATGGAACTCCGCACGGACTTTCTCGCTCTATTGTTTAAAATGGAGATATTTAATCAAAACTCGTAATATACGTGAAACGAAATAGTCTACACTAGCAAACCCAAGCATAAATTGCATTATACTTGTGTAAAACATTTTTTGAGTCCCGGTTTTAAATTTTATAATTTTATTTTTAAATAATAATGTCCTCATTTGTGTGTTTGGACCGATAAAAAAGATAAATATTGGGTCCATAAGGGTCAACACTTTGTATTAAAAGTTCGACTTCCGGTTACAATTTTCGACATTTTATTAGGTGATGCACATCTTCATGTCATCGCATTGCTTTTAAACGCCTCATTTATAAATTTTGTCCAATAAAAAAATGTCAATATTGACTATTGAGTCTAAAATGAAGGAGATAGATCATTGTTGTACAAACATTTCTCCTAAGAGGTTTAAGGAAAAATAACAAACTTTTTGAGAGACTTACTTATATTTAATTACTCTATGGCATTGGAGAATATTATTGCGGTAAAACTTAAGTAGTATCTCTTTGCAACTAAAGCTCACAAAATTGTATTAATATATTTGCAAATATCTCAGAAACTGTTGGTTTTATAAAAATATATTTCATATAAGAGTTTTTTACTTTTAATAGTACTACAATTTTGCAATGATAAGCTATTTAGTATCTCAAATAGTTGCGGAGATACGGAAATTAACGCTTCTGTAAAGTACCCTAAAAGTCATCTTCATGGGAAAATGAAAATAGCCAGTTTATTTATAATCTTAATCAACGCCTAAATACGAATTATAATTAAAATAGTTTGAGCCAATTTTGAGAAAATCTATTTTTTCTCTTTTCGCTCTTTATTAAACTAATCTTAATTTTAAGTTTAAACAGACACACAGACAGACGGCATTGCAAAGACCACTTTTTAGGTTTCGGCGGGGGGGTCATGAGACGTTGACATCCATCAACATTTCAGGTTAGATTTTTTTTTAGTCGCAATACTTCACCCTTAGTATTCGAAAAGTCAAAAAATAAATATATTTGCGTATAGATTGAAAGTTATTGGTTTTATAAAAATATGCTTCGAATAAAATAATTGTATTATAAATAGATCTACATATTTGTAATGATAATTTTAATATCTCAAGGAATTACGCAGATATGATCAAAATGATAATTTACCCATCAGACCGGATCCCTTAAAGTCATTTTGCCGAAATATTGAGGGTAGCCATTTGTTTTTAATGTTTATAAATGTTTTAAAATGAAATTTAATTAAAATCTTTAGAGACAATTTTGAGAAAATCAACTTTTTCTCTTTTAGCTCTTCAGTAAACTACCCTTAATTCTAGGGTTAGATATCCAATTCCAAAAACCACTCAGGGCAACCCTATGAAAACCCTAAATACCAAGTTTTAGCCCAATCGGTAAAATAGTTTAGGCTCTAGTTGGAGGTACAGACAGACAGACGGAAATTCAAAAACGAATTTTTCGGATTCGGGGGATCATTCGGTTTTCTTGACGATCACAATACTTTCTCTACCTGTAAGATAGCGAGAAAGTAAAAAAAGGGGGACTGGCAACTATTTTAAATTATGCACAAGTTCTCATTATAACATTATTATGTTCTTTTCAACTTAAGTTTTTCTCTGATAGTTAAAAATTTGCTAGATTCGGAAATAGTTAATTTAGTTGAAATGTATCTTTAGTTTAACTTATAATTAATTATAAAGACATTACTATACTTTAAAACAACAAATCGTTTAAATACTTTTCCAATGTTTAAAAAATAAATTAAATATTTTTACATGTTTTTAATATTTACAGGATCATTGTAATTTTTAAATGTTTTCCAAAAATTCACAACTTAACATGTATGAATGCATTATAGTTTTTCTGACAGCCATGATAAATTATTATAATTATTGTGTAATTCGTGCGCAAGAGTGATTATTGAATAAGAAACAAAATGAGACTGGTTATCTCTGAAGCATATCATTGTAGCAAACCCAACCTGGTTTAATCTTAACATTCTACCTTGCAGGGAACAAACGCACAATTATTCCTCTTTTGTTGAATTCCCTATATCATGCGCATGCGCGCGAGACACCGCTCAACTCTACTGGGATCATTTGGTGTACAACAATCGGAAAGTTTTGAATTTTAGGGGAACACACAGAGGCGAACGACACAACAAAGTTTACCAGTAAATATACTATTTACTTAAATTTTTAATCTTTATCGATACGTTTATACAATTTTACAAACGAATTAATTCGAATAAAATAAATTTAGGGGTGTTTGGCTGGTTATGTTGGTTAAGGAACTCTTTCAAAGTGTCGATCACACAAGCCATGGACATTTTAATTGTTTGTTTTTGTTTTTTAGCTTTGATATGTAACGAGGTTTTTTCCTATTATAAGGAATATATTTATATATTATATATATATATATAAAAATATCAATATATATAATGAAAAAAAATAAGTTAAGGAGTATTTTTTATTTGGCTTTCTTTGGATGCGTGGATCATAAAGAATAAATTAAAAACAACAATTATTAGTGAAGATTGTCTGATTACTTATGATATAACACAAGGTAAACTTTAGTTGGTTATTTTGTATTATCAATACTTCCTGCCGACAGAATTTATTTTGAATATCACTTTTATTTTTTTAATTCTCTAACAACTGTCCCAGCTTTTTATTCCTATGCATACTTTTAGTTGAGGCTACAATCCTTCATGTCACATTTTTTCTCGTAAAATGCCATAACAGTGAACATTAGTTCAACCGGTTTTTGTCGATCATTATGAAAAAAAATACCTATCATAGACACAATACAGTCCATACCCTGACTTTGGTTGGAAGAACGATTTAGAAAATTCGAATTTAATATATTTGTGGCTAACTTTAGTAACTACCAGATACTATTTCATTTTTAGCACCGCGTCTAACTACTCATTTGGATTATACGCGTATGTACTAAATTACGCTAATGGTTTTGGGTATTAGGAAAGTTATAATTATAAAATAATTTTACCCACATTTGCGTGGAGGGAGAGTGGAAAACACTTTTTGGAAAACAACCATCTTCATTACACCCGACCGAGATTCGAATCTTGATCTCCCCGTCATCGACAGACCAGTCTTCTACGAGGGAGCGCTTAGACAATGCAGCCACCGAAGCGGTTCGGATACTGTTCTTTCTACCAAAGTCTGCGTATCTAGAATCACACTTAGAATATAAACACTTGAAAAGTTTAATTGCAAAGTTAGGTCACAACAGTTCCGAACGACATGACTTTGTGAAGTGAATCGCTTCTTTATTTCTCATCAATTTCTGACAAAGTAAAGATGCCAAAAGAAAACCAAGTGCCTTTGATGAATTAGTCCAAAAAGTCACAAAAAGTGGCGTAACTTTAAATTAACTGTGTCGTTGAAATTATTTATTTGATCTAGATCTTATTGTGATGAATCTTGACGTTTTATTTGCACCCAAACCCAAAAAGGTTGGGTCTTACAATCCTGTCTGACACGTTGTTTGTATGTCCCTGAGGATTGAGCCGAAACGATAAATTTTGTTCAAACTTGATATTTATATGTCATATTGTCTTATCTCATATGTTTTTTTTTAATTTTGATTTTAACTCTTAAATTAAGGCTTATTTACGTAATAATACTTGAAGCGTTGACATTTAAAAAAAAATGCCCTAAACGATTTGGTTTATAATGGATATCTTGGGAGTATTTTACATGAAAAATAACGTCGTATACTTGTTTTTTGGGGAAAATTCTTTCAGGTTTACTGAAAATTAAATTTTGAAAATTTTAAATATTTTCAAAAGGTATAAAATGTTTATGTTCAAAACAGGTATTCTTGGCGTAGGGTTTTACTATAAAATTGTTTGAGGGTATCTTACTAATAATTGATTTTTGAAAATTTGTGATTAAAAAAAAAAATAGTGTCAACAATTTTGTTCAAAGTTTGTAACTGAAGAATGTTTTATATAATTATCAAAATAATGTTTATTTTTATAAAAAAACAACTTATTGACGGGTAGTTTACTAATTATTTTTTTTAATTTGGTTCCAACTATAATAGACTATGAGAAAGTATGTACGATTGTGTCGTATCATTTATTTCTAGTAGTGGCGAGAAATATTAAAAATTATTTACTAGTTGGGCTCATTTAATAAGTTGCAGCAAAAGTAGTGTATGTAATAACGTTGTGAATTCCAGCCACTGTATGAAGCCTGCTTCCTCATAAAGATGTCCCTAGAGACAGTTTTTTTTTGCTAGAGAGGAAGGAGCAGAGAGAAATAAAAAGAGAGAAAGGGGACGAAATAAAATGTGTCACACTAATAGAGTAGTTATTTCTCCACCTCTCTTCCAAGCTCTCTTCATTCTCTCTTTGCCTGCCTATAGTGTGACGCCTCTGATTTAAAAAAATACACTTATAAGTTGCCACTTCCAGTTCATATGTGGCCAAAATAATTTGAGCACATTTTGCGCTCATCAAGAAATTTAATTTTTACCACCACATCTTTTTTTTTTAATCACCGCGTCTTAGTACCTGATCAGGTTATACGCATATGTACTAATTTCGCTAATGAGTTTGAGAAAGAAAGGCTGAATTTAAGGAAGTGTACCCATATTTGCGTGGAGGGAAAGTCGAAAAGCATTTTGGGAAAACCACCCTCAGTACACCCGAATGGAATTCGAACCCTAGATCCCCCTGTCATTAGCAGTCTAGTATTGTGAGAGTGACGCCTTAACCATGCGGCCACCGAAGCAGGTTTTATAAAGTTATACCATAAATATTTGCTTAAAATATTTGGTAGAAATCGGTTACAATACTGTTTTATATAGACTTTATAGACCACTTACTGTACACCCAATTAAAATAAATAAAAAGTTAGTTAAATATTGATAGGGACGAAAAAGGACAATAGTCGCATATCCTTTGAAATATTATCTTAACATAAATGAGAAGTTTTTTTAAAAAACTTTCTTGCGTTTACCAATAATATAATATTTTCACCATTTATTCTGATTTTATATCTGTATGGCCATTTTTACTGTTTGATTGTCTTTATTTTATAAAAAAAAAAAAAAAAGAAGATAGAAATAGTAACCAACTCAAAGTTAGATACAACTGAATCTCTGCCCCGGAAAAAAAAAAAAAATTCTCCCCTATATGAACTAGGCCACCCAAACGGAGCAGTTAGATTCGCATTAGGGCATTGGGGACGACAGCCTGGAGACAATCCAGCTCGTTCCATAACAATCTGGATAACAACTGGAGCCATTTCTTTGTATCCCACTGCCCCCTCCATTCTATCCCCCCCTCACTCCCACACACCCGCGCCTGCAGCTCGATAAAAAGTATAAACGTTAGCGTTGTTCTTAATGACGCGGGCTGATGGTTACTGCTTCACTAGAAGGAAGAGATTACCGCCATTTTCTACGAGGAACGACTATATTTGAACACGGTTGAGAAATAGCTTCTCGTTTGACGTGTCTTAACATTAAAGGGGTAAGAAGAGTGCAGAAATCAAATTAAGGAGGATTTAAAAAAAAAAGTTATATACATAATCTTTTATCCTTTATAATTGAACTGTAAAATACTCCTTTTTTTACTTAAATAATGTCTAAAATATATTACACATTTTAATAAAGCTGTTTAAATTGCCCGATTTTCTTTCGCTGGATTGTATTTTTGTTTGAAAAATTTATTTTATTTATTTGTTATATTCTATTGTTTATGAAACTCATATTCATTTTAATTTCAAATCTTTTAAATGACTAATACATAATTTATTTTTTTGGGAGAGGGGTGGACGATAATGTAATCCAGTTGGTAGAGATTGACGAGAATAATATGTGACTTAATGAGATATTTAGATGTATTTATTTTTAATATAAAACCAAACGCAATTACGCTTCTCGGTACGCAAGTAGTTTTAACGCTTTGAGCTGTAATTATATTAGTATGATGACATGACAGATTAACGATTAGTATGTTTTTACTTTTGAAAGCGTCTGTTTTAAGGGCTAAGGTCTTAAATACTCCCACCGGTAGTCACGTGGACAAAGGCGTCTTATCTTGTTTGCGTGAAAATAGGATAGGAAAACCATTCCCAGAAGTAAGTGTCAAACCAGGGCTGCCCTTAGCAGACGTGGGACCCCGGGTAGACTTCGTTTGTGGGGCTTTCAGTTACCTGCCTCGCTCTCGCTCTCAAACCCCCTCCCCCAAAAAAAAAGTAATAAACTTTATTTTTGTTTAGTGTTATTACAGTAATTTTCATCTATACACCAATTTTCAGCCATATACAATGTATTAATAAATGCCCTAAAAGGTAAACATAATATGTAATCATTAAAGCTAGAAGCCGTGTTTTATACCTATAAGGGTTGATTTCTCCCCAACATTTCGTTAGCTTTTCTTCCTCAATGAACTTGATCTTCTAAAGGTTCAAAGAACAACTGTGCCAAGTTTAAATTAATTCAATTAGTGGATTAAAAAGTTATCGCGAGACGTATCCACAACAGACAGACAGGCAAATGCAAATCGGTGGAGTTAAAATAGGGAACACTCTACACTCTGACAATATTTGCCAGATCACTTATACAAAGAGCCTACTTACTATACGTGCGCGCAGTTAAAAACTTACCGCTCCAATATTTTTTTTCTCCCTCTGTCACCTAAGTGAGCGCAGGGGCCCCCCCGAATCGCGGGGCCCTGTGCGGCCTCCCCGTTCGCACACCCCTTAAGGGCGGTCCTGTCTCACACGTCTATTGTAGACTTTGCTTTAAAATATTGAGTGATCACTGATCAATTGATGACACTAGACTCGGAGGGTTCCTAAATATCTCAGTGGTTTGAGTATCATAGCGCCGAGTTAAGGATTCCAGATTCAATCCCCGTATCCAGGTGTCATTTCTGGAGTTGTAATATACAAATTATGTTAATGTGAATGATACAGGAGCAAAACTAAATATTAACTTTATTTCAACCCGTCTCGGTGGCGTAGTTGGCTAACGCGCTAGTCGTGTTGAGCTCGACCGCCGAGGACGGGGAGATCGAGGTTCGAATCTCGGTTGGGTGAACTGGGGGGGGGGGGGGTTTCCTAAATGGTTTTCCACTCTCCCTCCACGCAAATGCGGGTTCACTTCCTCTAAATTCAACCCTCCCAATTCCTAATCCATTAGTGTAATTAGTACTTAAGCGTATAACCCGAACGGGTAGTAAGACGCGGTGCTAAATATTATTATTATTATTATTATTATTATTATTATAACTTTATTTCAGCGAAATAAACAAGTTCTATCCAATGTTCGTAATGCGCACTTCTTTTATCCTTACCTTGCTTGATCCTAATATGGTGTAATACGCCTCGGTGGCGTAGTTAGCTAACGCGCTAGTTTTGTATTGAGCTAGACCGCAGAGGACGGGGATATTGAGGTTTAAATCTCACTCGAGTGACCTGTGGTGGTTTTCCCTAGATGATTTTCCACTCTCCCTCCACGTAAATGCGGGGTTCACTTGCTTTGTATTCAACCTTCCCAATTCCTAACACATTAGCGTAATTAGTACTTCAACGTATAACCCGAACGGGTAGTAAGACGCGGTGCTAAATGATAAAATAATAATATGGTGTGAAACGTAAGGTATCGGCACATTGTTATCGATAATGATGGGAGTGTAGGGGACGCGTGAAAAGGCCAGTGTTTTTGAAGTTTTTATAACAACACTTTTTTTGGCCTGAATAAATAAAATATTGCTCCAGTAGAAACGTAAGAGTTTAATTTTCTTCACATGTTGATATCAATAGTGTGGTTGAATATCTGTCATGAGCATAGCGGCATTAAGTATAAAATCTTTAAAACGAAGATAAAAAGTTGTCATTGAATTCCATGACACCTTTGACAAGAATTAAAGAACTGTTGATATAATAAAATGAAGAAAATTAAGCACTTTGTTTCTACTGGATAATAATTTGATTTCTTTAAAAAAAAAAAGTTTAGCTCTAAAAACTGCAAAAAACACTGACATTTTCTCGCGTTTCTTACACTTCTAACCTCAAGGAAAGCCATACACCTTTCAACGTAAACGGATTGTACAGTTAACCAAAATCATAACATTCCATACCTGTATAGCCTGCCTCTTCCTCTCACCTCCCCCTCCTCATCACCGGTGGGCACACGGACAAAGGCATCAGTCCCGCCGATTATAGTTTGCTGGGAAGATCTGGATCTACACTCTGGTCGGGTGTACTGGGGGCTCTATTTCCTAAATAGTTTCACACGTCTTTTAACTTCATGTGATTGCGAGTATATTTTCTCTAACTTCTACCTTACCAATCATTATCATCCATGAGTATAGACAGGCCCGGATTTAAGGGAGGGTGACAAGGTATAACACCCCAGGGCCTCTACAAACTGAATGGTGTGATAGTAAAAAAAAAACAAAAAACAACAGGTTCTATAGATATATTACAGTCTTGGTGATATTTAATATATATATATATATAAATTTACTATATCAATTTTGATCTATTTCTGACAAAATATTACTCACTTACTTTTGGTACGTGCGGCAAACACACATTTCAGACTGGAATTTTTAAAACATAGCACCTCTAGATTGCAGCGATGACCGAATATAGTGGTTGTATATAGAACTATAAATTAAATTAGTTGTGCTGACAATATTTCCGTATTTAAATAATATATTCAACATTGAGCTATTAACAGTTAATTTTATAAAGAAAAAAACCAGTTATAATGTATAAACGTTAAAAATAATGTGTTTAATGTTGGGACCTCCAATTTTTTTTTTTTTACAAGCTTGAGGCCTCCACAGATGTAAATCCGGTCCTGAGTATAAATATGCAGCTATCCCGATTGGTTATTAATATATTAACTATGTAAAGAAAACATAACCTACACGTTTTGGAACTTATAACATTTTAAAGGTGGTAATACCCATATCCAATTTTTTTTTAAAGAAGTAAATATACTTTAAAACTTTCCCCTGCAATTCACGGAAGTTCGCGAATGATGACGGCATATAATAAGATTTCCCCTTTTTAAGTCCGCTTCTTTCATATCCTTCACGAAGCGTGATGTGATATTCTTTATCGACTCCCGCATGTTATATTTTATGTAAGGGTATAAAGCTCTTTGGTAAGAGAGACTTTCTTTTTTGTTCCATGCTCTTGGCATCAAAGTATTTCTATTACCTCTTCAAACGAACCTACCCTAATTTTACAGGGATTTTCATCTGACGATGTTCGCTCGCTAAGTTAAATGAAGAACTTGCAAATCGGTTTAGAATAAATACTTAGAAGTTGTGTACAACCCTTCTCGAATAGTTTGAAGACTTGTTTGCGGGATTGCTTTTTGAGTTTATTGCAACTGGGATCTTTTATTCACTGTGTGTGTACAGTCCTATTTTCATAGGAACAGACTTATCTGGTTGCTAGAAAAGTTACTAGATCTACGTTCACGTATTCATACGTCAAGTCAAGTGATTAGAAACTATCACTTTCGCTATATATTATCAATACCTATGAAAGGACAGTAATATAATAATAAAATGTTATCCATTTTTTGCCACAGCAAAATATGTTGCTTTTTGATCACCTGTTTAGTTTATACGCATACATGATAATTACTCTTATAAGGTCGGGATGAAGAAGGAAGGAAAGAAGGAGAGTGGGAAACCATTTAGGAAAAAAACACCCTCAGTAGACACGATTGGAACTTGAACCCCGATTTCCCCGTCATCAGCAGGTCAGTTTATCAAGAGAGTGATGTGTGGTTCTCAAACCTTTTTGGTTCACGGTGCCCTTAGTGTATCAGGATTTTTCACGGCGTCCAAAGTCAGAACATAACATGTGCACATATTTCAAATTCACAAACCATTTATGTAAAAAGTATTAAATAGGAACATATTTTGAACAATCAAATCATTGAATAAATAAATCGTAATTAGTGGGATGGGTGAGCCAATTGTTTACTGCACATCTTTTCAAATTTTGGAATCAAACTGGAAGCAGCCACCCTCATTTCCTCTTTCACGTTGATTTTCGAACGATACTTGGCTTTTTTTAACAGCGGCCGCCGAAAACCCAGCTTCGCACAAATATGATGTCGCAAATGAAATTAAGATTCATTTAGCTTCACCGCTTATCAGTGGATTTTTTTTTTAACTGATATCCAAAAGTCAGTTAGTTCCATGCTGTCGAATTGTCTCTTCAATGTACTGTCGCAAGCAGCTCAATAAGATTTTCTTCTACAGAAGTAAATTCTGATGGATCTTTGGTCCTGAATGGGTCTTGCATCCATACGAACCTTTCAATATATCTTTTTGAAAGTATTTCTCAAATCAGTTGATAAGCTGTGGTAGGTGCTCTTCAAAAACAGATTTTATGTGGCGAGATAAATCAACTTAATTGGAGATCACAAAACTGATGTAACAAGGGGAAACGATCTTTTCCACGGTCTTCATTCATTTGTCTTCTCCATAGCTGTAATTTCTTTTCTGAAAGCTGAAATCTTCTCGACCAATTTCAAAATGTTGCATGCTGTCTCATTTATAACTTTTCAAAGATACCACAAAAGAATGCTAGTTTTAAAAAAAATCTGTTTCTACGAAGTGTTTGGCATAATCTTGTTTTTCCTCTTCAATAAAAGTATACATTTCCTGCCGTAATTCAAACGTACGAGAAAATACATTGCCATGAGAGAGCCATCGCGAGGGGCAGTAGTACAACAAAGACATGTATTCGGCTCCCATGTCCTCACACAATTTTTTTGAAAAACCTTGCTTTCATTGTTTGAGTTTATATCAAGTTGACCACACTCACCACACATTCTAAGACCATATTCAGTTGAAGACTCGAATGCTTTCATGCGATGGCTTCGCTTTGAATGATGCGATGGGCCCAAAGTGAATCTGGTGCTTTTCTTCGAATAAGCGCCTGCATTCCTCAATAATGGCCGGACATCGAACAACCACCACCATCAATACAAACACCGGCGCACTTTTTCCCCTCCAAATTATTTTCAACTTAAGATGTGTCCAGGATCTCGAACAAGTCTTGAGCCTTTGTACTTGTAGTGATACTTTTACAAAAAAGGTCTTCCACAATGTCATTTCCATCTATGAACCTTACATAACAAATCAAATGTGCATTTTTATTACTGTCCGTGGCCTCATCCAGCTGCAACCCAAATTCCTTCCCTTTTATTTTCTCAATTACTTGATAGTTGAAATCCTCCGCCATCTGCTGTATTCTGCTACTGATAGTATTGTTAGACAAAGGCACATTTAAAAGCAGTTTCCCCGCAGACTCCTCAATCATAATTTTAACCAAATTGACAGCAGCCGGTAGAATTAGTAGTTCTGCGTTAGGATGAGGCTGTTTACACTTTGCGACTCTATATGCAACCTTGTATGATACTAGCAAAGCATTGTTTGGTATTGACACCTTCTGAGGGGGAAAAGTTACCTTTTTGTTGTTTTAATTATTTTAACTTTCTGGTGAAATAGGTTTACCAACCATGTTTTATTATTGGTTTCTAAATGGCGTTTTTTTTACATGCTCTCTGGTGCCAAAACTTTTATACACAGTACACACTGCACTTACTCTTTCTTGTTGACATAAGTCGTGTAAAGCCAAAATCCAAATAACTCGCCGTATTTACGAAATTTCAGCATCTTCACACACCAATCACAAGTTTGTGGTGCGTCATCTTTATTTTTACTCCTACATTGCTTATTAATGTCCAATAAAAATTTGCCCATTTTTAGGAAGATAAGAACAATAACTTTTAAAAGTTTACTTGATCCAACACCATTCACTTGGTTCAATCTTCAATAAATCAAGGCCGTGGAGACATCTATTTATATACATACATCAAGTACCGAGAAAATTAAATAACTAGAACAATCCGTTCACTATATTCAAATTGATTCACTGAGTGACTTACGTCTGTTTGCTCAGGAGGCTGAGAAACAACTGCCTTCTAGACTACTTTATACTAGAACAATCTAGAGTTATTAAACGACTCTATTAAAATTCTGACACCCAATGCCATCTAGTATTACTCTTGAGAAGTGAAACATTTAGTGGTTTGTACAGTGTCCGTTAGATGACCTTACTAGCATCGCATCAACACATTGATGGTCCTATTCTAAAACCACGTGGGCGTCATTTCATTGAAAAATTTCGCGGCGACCCTGTAAGCAAGACGCGGCGCACAATTTAGAGAATCACTGCCTTAGACCATTCGGCCACTAAAGCGGGTAAAAATATTTTGTACTTTCTAAAAGACCCATACTATGAAAATTGAATTATATAAAGGAGCTAACAAGATCAAAGTTGCGAAATGTGCTAAAGAGATATTGGGGGAAAATTATTTAGGACCGTTTTTCTAATCTGGTCACGTGGGTTGGTCAATTTTTAAGTGTATAAAATAACAACGCTTAGGTATAAAGGGATAAATTGGCTGACATACGAATCTCAACTGTAGACCTACGGCCCTTATATTGATAGTGCTCCAGATTAAGCATTTGGGGCCTCTCCTCTTTGTCTTACTACTCGTCCGAGTTACCCGTATATATACATTATAATATATATACACACTAACAAGGAAGGAATGAAGAAGTTACACTTCAAAAAAGGTGTGTCCACATTTGTGTGGAGAAAATGTGGGAAACTATTTTAAAACAACTGCCCTTCAATACACCCAACTGGAACTCGAATCTCACCTTCTCGTCAGAAATAAACCAAACCAGATGATCTTGACGTTTAGTCCACATGTCTATTGGTGCGGGTATACATTCTTATAACTCCAGTTTATTTCCATGCTGTAGGTGACCTGGCGGTCTAGGGGTAAGGTGTCCGACTTCTGTGCTGGGGGTCTGGGGCTCATTCCTCGGTACCAGCACAGATTTATCTGATTGCCAAACCCTCCCTTCACCCTGACAAGACAAAACAAGGACTGTTGAGATTAGCATGTGCAGAAAACTAAACTATATGTTTCTAAGAATAAATATTTGATTTATTTTGGCCAAAAATGTTTATGCGTAAAAACGTCAAAAATACTTCCCAAACTCACGCTCACTAGCACCCCATCTTAACCGACACAAGCTATCACTAGTCTACACAACACACTAAACTCACAAAACTGAAATCATTCACAAGTTACAGATCACAGTATTTATACCACGCACTTCACAGGCACGCACAGGCTCTTCTCAAACTGCAACCAGTTGGAGGGTTGATAGCTAGATCGCCCATCCTTTCCCCGCCTCTTGATTTTCATTTCTTTGCCGACTTATTTGCGATGTGTTATCGGGACTACAAATCGAATAGTTTCAAGCTGAAAGGTTTTGCTATTTCCTAATCTCACTTTCACAGTTCTCCCCCACATTCAATTATGCTTTTATTCCCTTTGTCAATATATGTCAGATAGATCTGTGCCGGGACGAAGCATTGAACCCCGGACCCACAGTATAGAAGTCTGACACCTTACCCCTAGACCGCCAGGTCACCTAGATTTAATAAAGTAAATTAGTTGTTGATTAGTTGTCTCACAGTAACTTGATGCGTTTAGTGAATAATAACTCTACAAAAACCTTAATATATATAAAAAAAAACACTAATATGTTTTTTGTTGGAAAGTTCTTTGTAGTTTCTCAAGGGTTTCTTCTTTGTTGAAAAGTCGCGAGATAAGTTATGTTTGAAAGTCTCCTAAAACAACGCAGTTCGTGAAGTAGAAGTCGAGCTTTAAGCTCTCTTCTTTATTCTATAGTTGAGAAACCTCATCTTGTAAACTTCGAGGTCCTAACTAAAGTTGAACAAGTTAACTTGAGATATTGTTACTGCTTCTCGAATAAAATATTTGTTTCTTCCCTTTTATTTTTAAATTTCATAAGAGTGAGTTTATAACTTTCTTTGAAATTTTTTTCAATACCGTACACTTTTGTGTGTTATTACTGTAATCCATTTTTCCATTTAACCTTTTGTCTTTCATTTTGATCATTTGGTTGGTTTTGTTTGTAAGGTTTTTTATTTTGTATTTGAATAATAAATTTAATACCAATGTAGCCAATCACGGGAAAATGTACAGTTGCAATTACAAAAAGTGGTAGACTCTTCAATCTTAGTTCCATTTCGGCATTTGTGTTTTAATTACGTAGAGTTTTGGCATGAACCATATTTTAAAATATCAAACCACAAAGTAATTACATCCTCATAAGAAATGTATATTCATAACAGAAAATACTGAGTAGCCTCTAAACTATAGATCTGGTTCTCTATTTTCCACTGCTTCGTGCTGCCATGTGAAGCAAATCTCATCACAACATGATTTGTAAAGTACAGTCAGATTTAAACAGGATAAAAGTTTAAAAAAAAAACCGTATATTTATATGTAAAGCTTTAGTCCAATTTTCATAGAAAGATCCAATTAGAAAATGCAAACATATTTTTTGCAGTTAACATTGGTAGCATTTTACTTTATTTTTACTGTCATTTTAAAGGTAATCTATCAAAAGTGACTTGACGTATGAATGCACGAAAAGTATATCTAGTAAATTTTCTAGCTGTCAGATAAAGAACTTTCCTATGAAAATTGAAAAGAATGTTGTCTTCTTATCAATGTTGACTGCAAAAAATATGTTTGTATTTTTTTTTAAAGTTCCTTCTTATCAGAATCCTACTACTTTATATACAGTAGTAGGATTTTAGTACAGGCTATCCAACTTAGGAGTGGTGGTAACTGATATCTACTAGCATGTTGCCAGATCTACTCTCATATTATATCCATTCGCCAAAACATATGAGCTGCAAGACCATAGGTTGAGTTGTAATTTAGAGCAATCAAAACTTTCACAACAAACAATTTGTTTTTTATAATAATCTTTTTCTTTTTAAGCGTTTTTTACATGATTGAAACACTAACTTGTGAAAATAACCGTTTGTATGTTTATTTGTAGTTTACTTAAAAATGCTCTACAAACGCGAGCTTCTAAAAGGCTGCCTTCACAAATTAAGATGGCGAACCGGACGGAATGAGGGCGGTTGATGTAGTAATAGGACTACTAGACATAGTAGGATTATAGTAAGGAGATACAAGGGTTACTATGACCATTTTAATTTAATCACATGTCAAGTCATGTGATCTGAAGATGAAAATTATGGTACTTAGTAGTGAGAAATTAAAACTAATAATATAGTAAAATGTTATTAATCTTGACGGTAAAAAATGTATTTGGATTTTCTAAACTTTTCTTCCTAAAGGTAGAAGGTTGCAGCGCTGCTTTCTGACATCGTTTTGAAGCGCTGCGAGCTGACAAATCTGGTTTACCTATTACGCAGAAGCTGAATTCTGACGAATGATCATCTTGCCGCTCAGTGGAAGGGGAGTTATTTTTATCATCCGCACTTGGTTTTGCTGGTTCAGTTTGTGCTAAGATGTCTCGTTAACAACAAGAAGATGAAGAGCTGCTTATATTGTACGGGTACTACCAAAGTTTGAAATATCGTAGTGTTAGAAAACGCAGAAAGTAAACGTGTGTGGAGTCGAAACTTAGTGTTAAAACGGAACACTATGTCAAATACTGTGACGATTTTATCTGAATTAGATGCTGATGACTTCCGAAATTACCTACGTATGAATGAAGACACCTACAAGCATCTTTGTCCATCGTGTCTCAGTGTTTAACCAAGAAAGATACCGTTATGAGAAAATGGCGATCCTCTGGTCTGGTACTACCTTATCTCTACCAGGCGCACGCATGCGCAGTACAACTTTTGACAAGTTGGAAGCGCAAAAAGCGATTACACGGCGAAGAAAGCAGTCGTCCGTTCAGAAAATATCAAACGAGTTTGATATTTGCGCTGCCAGCTTTCTGATACGCGCACCGATCATTTAGGTATATTACATGATCATCTTGCAGCGCTGCAACCTGCTACGTGTAATGCGGCCTTAACAGAATTGTTCTTGAAGAAAGAGCAATCTGGTCGAGGGTATATAAAGGGGGGGTGGGGGTGGTGGAAAGACAGGTCTGGCTGGCCTCTTTTCTTGGAACAACAGAGACTGGTGTCAGCGATTGGCGAGTTTTCGCGATTGGATCGGTAACTATGTTTACGACCTAAACTCCATTCACGTTAGGAATTACTCTCTGAAAGGTCTTTTTTCTTACCAATATCCTACTATATAATAGATTTCTGGTAGGGAAAAAAGCCTTTCAGAAAACAATTCCTACGGTGAATAGACTTTAAGTGGATTGGTGCTACTACTGTTTATGACCATTCGATACCAAATCTTCAGTTTCGTAACGATTCTTTTTCTTGGCTGCACTTTTTTTTATTAGAAAATTGATGTCAAGCTCATTTATTCTACTTTGCCGTTGACGGGGACAGTGGTGTGTTTGAAGAAGGGGAAGGGGTGACTCTAAACTACAAGTTTTTTTTCTGAACTTTGGATAGAAACTATTCAATAACTTTTTTGGCAGGTATAAAAAAATAGTAGAACAATTTTTCATAAATCCATAGTTATGTACACGTAATCTGTAACTGTCACTTTTTTTAAATAAATAATAGCAATATTTATAAAATAATACTAATTATAAAATAAAATATTATTAATGTTGACCACAAATTAGAATGTTTGTACTTTCTTAAAAATTCTTTCCTATTAAAATCTCACTATATTTAAAGGGTGTTTTAATGGTACAGTAAAAGAGGGTTTTAAGAGGGTGGTATTTAGCAACATGAAATAAACAAGAATATTTAGTAGTTTACGTTACTGAAATAATACTCTAATAGCAGATATTTTAAATTGTTGTTTTTATTCCGTGCATAATAATAATATTACGGTTGTAGTAATTTATTCATGTTATGTGAGTTGCAAACAAATTAAAAATTAATCAAAACAAAGTCATACAACTAATAGTGTGTATTTAAACCCACCTCGGTGGCGTAGTTCGCTAACGCGCTAGTCGTGTTGAGCTCGACCGCCGAGGATGGGGAGATCGAGGTTCGAATCTCGGTCGGGTGAACTGGGGGTGGTTTTTCCTAAATGGTTTTCCACTCTCCCTCCACGCAAATGCGAGTTCACTTCCTCTATCTTCAACCCTCCCAATTCCTAATCCATTGGCGTAATTAGTACTTAAGCGTATAACCCGAACGGGTAGTAAGACGCAGTGCTAAATATTATTATTATTATTATTATTAATAGTGTGTATTTCATGTAAAATTAGAAATGTTAAGAAATAATAGGAAAAAACTATTAAAATTGCAATTTTTTTATTCAAGACTCAATTTTTTGGGATAAAATAATAATAACAACAATAATAATATCAAGAGTAAAATACGGCATTCAGATATAGTTACAAATAGGTAGGTCTAAGGGAATCCACAGATTTAGTTAAAGGGGAGGGGAGTCTCAACCCCCCTGGTAGCTACGCTACTGGAATGGGAATTTGGGGTTCGAATCCTGGTCGAGTGTATTTATTATTTAGCACCGCGTCTTAATACGCGTTCGGATTGTTCGCCTTTGTAATAATTACACTAATGGGCTAGGAATTGGGAATGTTGAATACAGAGGAAGTGAACCCGCATTTGCGTGGAGGGATAGGGAAAAAGAGCCTTTTCAATTTCACAAGTGAGAATGGCCTTGTCTTTGAGTAATTATTTTTGACAATTTTTTTTCCGAGACCTTTTCGCGACGCGATCCTCAATTGGAGTCGCGACCCTCGGTTTGGGAACCACTGCCTTATACCGTGTGGCAATTGCGAGAAGAACAATTAGAAATTAGATATATTAATCTTGCATATTATATAATTATGTATTGGTTGTAATTCACATAACAATAAGATTTTTAAAAACTTGTAAATTATTAAAACTTGTAATGTTGGTATAAACTAAAATAATAAACACTTTATTTTCATAAAGTAACTTATTTGACTTTCCGAGTAACTCATGTCGGTAATAAACAGTTAGTTTCATACATCAATAACCTCCACTTGTGTCAATACGATTATTTTTCGCTGTGAAGGAGGATTGGACCATAAGTCTCTCTATCCAAAATAGGGTCCCTCTATATATTCATCTCCCCCACCCCTCACCCAACTGTTACCGTTATTCTTCTTCTCTTCTCGTCCGTCCGGACGCGGCCCGTAGCATTTTTCTAGTTTGATAAATGTCCTCTTTGATCACAGAGTTGATCATTCATATGCATCCTCGACAGAAATATAGCCCTGGAGTGGTATCGGGTAATTTGATTCCAGACGGAACAAAAGCGTCTCCTCGTAATGGGCTTCGTACCGCTCCACATGTTTCTGTTTCATGTTATTGAGAGCTTATACGTAACGTAATATCATATTGTTCAAAAAGAGGATTCTCTAACGTTTCCAGACTGAAGCGCTCCAGTCAAAGAATCTTATTTCTTCTTGTTTTATTAGTATTATTATTTTACTTTTTTTCCCTTCGTATTTTCATTTTATATATAATATATATATTATATATATACTATATATATATATATATATATATATATAATTTAGAAGAATAGTGAGTGCTCTTTGAATGGACACTTTTTGCTGTTGTTTTATATTTTAGTCTCTTTTGTTTGGTTTGAAAGTCTATATCAGCGTTTTACAACAGGTGTGCCGCTGTACATTGGTGTGTCGCAAAGGGTCGTCAGGTGTGCCGTGGTAGTTTGGGGAAAGATAGAAAAATTATGTGAGAAAAAAATTCAAGGAGTAAAAATCATTCTTTTAAAATCCAGAATAACATTTATTTTTGAAAATGTAATCAAACGGCCTAAATTATTGTGAGGCGTGCTTGTTTAATATTGTTGTGCTCTGGATCGTGAATGACAAAACGAGTGTTGCAAGGTGTTATGATTAGCTCGTAAACAAATTAACCTATGCGCTGACAACACAAACAGAGTGTCAGCATTCCTTATGGTAAACCAGGCCAGAAATCAGGTTAGATAGTAGTGTATCCAGGCTAACAGGGCTGACTAATCACCATCGAGTCTAGGGGGTCACTCTGCCCGTTTTGGGGCTGCGTGGGTTAGGACGCTGGCACATTAGTACCTGTGTTGGGCTACCGCTTGAGTCCAGGGTAGTCCTACTGGGGTTCGTAAACCTTGTAGGATCATCCACAGGTCAGTCAGGCCATTGGCTATTTCTTGCAATATTTAGTTCTGCCATAAGCTTCAGAATATACTTTTCAAAATTTTTATATTTTTAATATCACTTATCAACATCGCATTTGTAATAGACCTATAGTAGGGCCTACCAATAAAAAACATAAAAACCAGTTGAACGTCAATCACAAACCCACACAATCATATAGCCCCTCCCCCCTTATCCTCAGCCACAACACATCTTGGCAAACATTAGGCCCATGTCGATAGGTCAGAAGAGGTGTGCGGGGTGACAAAAATAACACAATAATTATTAACATTTTAGCTATTGAACATAGACACAATTATTCTTAGTACTGTTTTGTTAATGATACTATCTCTTTAAAAAATCTGGTGAGGTGCCTTGACCATTTTAACTCCTTGTTCTGTGCTTCGTGAGTTGGAAAAGGTTGAAAATCGCTGGGATAGATACTTGTATCCGGTGGGAACGTGGACAAAAGCGTCAGTCCCGTTTGGTATGGTTTGCTGCTGCTTGGGGAAGTTAAGGCCTTAATCACGGCCGGATGTACTGAGATTTATTTTCCTACGGTTTCCCCTCTATCGAAGCAAATGATGATACATTTAAACTAATGTATACCTTACTAGCTTCGGTAGCTGATTGGTCTAAATGCGTCGCTCTCGCAATATATTAGAATGCCGATGACGGGGAAATCGGGGTTGAATTATGGTCGAGTGTAATGAAGGTGATGTTTCTTAAATGGTTTACCACTCTCCTTTCAAGTAAATATGGGTACACTTCCTCCAAATTCAACCTTACTCCTCCCGAAAACATTGTCCTAACTAGTTATGCATAAGCCGAACGGGTGGTAAGACTTGGTGCTAAACTAACTAGTATGAGTTGAATCCATTTTTTTCTCTAATCTGACAAACAAAGAGGTTAACTTTCCCACTTGGAAATATTTATTTTATCTAATTCTGGTATTGTTCACATTAAGTGGTAAAATAAGAGTTTTGGGGTCATTTTTTTTACGATTATGTTTGGCTAAACAAAGAAAAAATAAATAATAAAAAAAATCCGCTGAAAATCAAAGTTTGGAAACCAGGAGTTGGAAAGCCATAAAGCAGTTCAAGTACTCCCTGGGAAGTCTGCTGACAAAGGATGCCTACTGCGCGAAAGAAATTAGATCGAGGATCGCCATGGCCAAGGAAGCTTTCAACAAGAAGACCAGCAAGTTGAGTTTGGAACGGAGGAAGATATTGATGAAATCCTATATTTAGAGTTCCCCTCTGTATGGAGCAGAAACTTGGACTCTCGGGAAGATGGAAAAGAAATACTCGGAAAGTTTGAAGTGTGGTGCTGGAGAAGACTTGAGAAGATAAGGTGGACAAACAGGATGGTGAATGAAGAAGGCCTAATAAGAGTGGAGGAGGAGAAGAGAACCATTTTGGATGTGATTCTTCCGGCAAAGCAAACTGGATCGGACACATCCTTAGGAAAATTGTCTGCTGTACGACGTCATAGAAGGTAAGGTTGAGGGAAAGAGGAGCTTAGGAAGAAGGAAGATTCAAATATTGGATGACTTGAAGGAAAGAAGAACATTCTAGAAGCTGAAGGAAGAGGCAGAGAACAGGACGGTCTAAGTTCATTGACAAAAGGAATGGATGAGTCGTAAGACAGAGCACATAATAATAATAATAATAATAATAATAATAATAATAATAATAATAATAATAATAATAATAATAAATAATAAGCTATTAGTAAGTACCATTATGGTTATAATTGAGTAGCTTGGAGTACAAATTGATGGGTTTTCGATTCACAAATCTCGAATGTCATCAAGCATTCATGGGAGGCAAAGATTCGAAGTGCCAATCCCTAATAAAGACGCGCAAAGTCATATCAGTATGTAAAGCATGACAGGTTTTAAAGAAGCCAATCCAAAAAGTTTTTGCCAGATAAAAATAAAATCTCTATAGCTTATACTTATCTGAAGCCTTCCAGCCCGCTTTGGTTTTACGCCGCGGAAGGCATCATCTATTTTGACGCGTACGTTTTTTTTTTTTTTGCCCCAGGGCAGATTCTACCGTTATGTGGGTACCGACGAGATTTCGTTAACGTTGCCATCGTTGTCGTAATCCAATAATAAAGTGTAGTTTTGTTTTTGTTTCGCTTCGCAGGCGGTTGCATTTCCATGTGAAGGTTGCTGAGCGTAACTCAATTAACAGGCAAGGCACAATTATTGGCGGGGCACAGATCCCTCTTGGGGTATCCTCCCGACCCTCCCCACACTCCTTCAATTCCCAAGTCCCCCTACCTATCGTACACATAGCACTGCAGTAAATTTTGACTATACGCGGAAGCGTAGTAAGTAGTTGAAAGTGGGAGTTAAGTCCCAGCTACTAACTTTACGAACTGCACGTAACTAACGCCGAATGTATGGCATCCATTCCTACTCCCCCCACCCCCTACCATTCGCCCCCTTCCGTACCCACACTCCTTCACCTCCGCCAACTTCTACTTTGATTAAAGTTGGCCAGAGTTCAGAGGAGTTTAAAGCCTTTCGGGGATTAAAGTAGGTCTTGCAGGCCGAGAGTTGTTTCCATTGGTCAGCTTTACAGGCCAAAGGTATGGGGCAATTACATTTTGACCACTAGTAGATGTAGGGAGGGGACGGGTGGGGTTGTTTGGTATGTCCTGAGGTTCGATCCCAGGTGTAGTGATGGATTTTTGAAAAAAATCATGGTAAAGGGACGGGAGGGAGGGGGGTTCTATATTATTAATACATTTTGGTCCACTCGGATTTTGCTCTAAAACAAAATAATCTACCCTTTTTAGGTTTGTGCAGTTTTCGCAGGTCTTAAACCCCTAAAAATGTAGGTACGAATCCTAGCGAGAACACAACGAATTAACCATTAAGGTTTGGTTGTTTAATGTCGCGTGTCTAATAATTAAGGCACTGTGTCACATAATTAATGTTTACTCGCTTAAATATTAATTTTGCGATTTTGTAACTAGAACTAATATCTACCCTGACTGGTAGACACATGTACAAAGGCGTCAGTCTCGTTTTATCTGGTTTTCCGTGGTGGAAAGGTCGATGATCGAATCCCGACATGGTACACTGAAGGTTGTTTTTCCTCAATTTTTTTCTACTTTTCCTTGACGCAAATAAGAGTACACTTCCTATAGTTTTTAACTTACTCTTCACTATCATATTAATTTAAATATTCGAATAAATCGGACGAGCAGCAAGACGTGGGGACACGCACAAGGAAATACTTATGTGGGTATGATTTGTATTAATAATTTTGGAACAATTGAAATAATTACGAATATAGACTTTTGTGGAAATGTATCGGCATTCACCTGCAGAGAAATAAACCATTTAGATGAACAAAAAAATAGCCTCACCACACCCAGCCCTTATTCGAAACCTGACCTACCCCTACACGTCACCGGCAAACCTGACGAGATGAGAGTTATGTCTTTGTCCGCGTGCAGATGTCCCAAATGTTGAACGTTAGATTATAGTTTTTTTTAAAATTATTTTTCAAATATAAGAAAAGTTTGACGCAGATGTGTCTGGCGGGATGTTGGGAGGGTCCCTGAAGTCAGAATGATCTTAACAGGGAAGGACGGACGATTGGCTGTAAAGCTTCTGGGATAAACACTATAGCCTAGGGAAGGTTTCTTTATTGCCGTGTCTTCCTATTACCTTTGAGTTCATTCTTTCTCTTCTTTTGTCTTTATTCCTGGTAAACAAGGTTTGTTTACCCAGTAGACGTTTACAGCATGGTTTGTGCCAGGGATAAACGCTGCTACCGTTCACTTGAGGGGAGATGATCGTTTATAAAGATCTAGCCAAGCTTTGTTCGTTGCAGTTCTTTGTATTTTTTTTTCAGTAGGTCTACCAGCACCTGCGGAGGTTCCGGAAACGTTTGGGACTAGTAAACTTTCTGTGTAATTTCAGTTACCTATACTATTGACTTGTTAATTTTCAAACCGAACACACGCAATAAAATTAATTGGAAAGCTTGGAAATGCTTTCTCTTTCTTTTAAACTCTTTGATTTGCTTGCCATTGACTGAACTTGATACACTTATTCATGAATTATATGCTATCATTAATGATATGGTATAATTTGCTAAAGTATTTAATATCACTAAAACTATCTCATCGTATTAATTAGCATTTCAATATTCTGTTTCCTATTCATAGGCACCGTGACTTTTTTTTTTTTGTTCAGGAGAGGAAGGGGTGGACACACACACAAAATGACGTTATGTTCAGGTTAAGTTATATTGAATAAAAACACTAGTGAAAAGGGGGGATGAATTACATTATTTCCAGGTTAAGCTAGGTTTAGTAAAAAACACAAGGGGGCTGGGGGCTGCGAGAGGGAAGAGATTAGAAAAAAATAAATGGTATGAACTCCGCACGGACTTTCTCGCTCTATTGTTTAAAAATGGAGATATTTACTCAAAACTCGTAATATTTGTAAACGAAATAATATACACTAGCAAACCAAGCATAAATTGCATATACTTAGTAAAACATTTTTGAGTCCCGGTTTTAAATTTTATAATTTTATTTTTAAAGAATTAATGTCCTTATTTGTATGTTTGGACCGATAAAAAAGATCAATATTGGGTCCACAAGGGTCAAAACTTCGTATTAAAATTTCGACTTCTGGTAAAAAAATTTCAACATTTATTAGGTGATGCACATCTTCATGTAATCGCATAGCTATTAAATTCCTCATTTTTAATCATTTTCACCAATAAAAAAATGTAAATATTGACTATTGAGTCTAAAATGGAGATAGATCATTGTTGTACAAACATTTCTCCTAAGATGTTTAAGGAAAAATAACAAAAACTTTTTTGAGAGACTTACTTATATTAGAGAATTAATGTGTTAAAACTTAAGTAGTATTTCTTCACAACTAAAGTTCACAAAATTGTATTAATATATTTGCCACTATCTCAGAAACTGTTGGTTATATAAAAATATATTTCATATAAAAGTTTTTTATTTTTAATAGTACTACAATATTGCAAGGATAAGTTATTTAGTATCTCAAATAGTTGCGGATATACTCAAATTTCAGCTTATGTAAAGTACCCTAAAAGCCATTTTCATGGGAAAATGAAAATAGCCACTCTATTTATAATCTTAATCAACTCCTAGATACGAATGTTAATCAAAATTATTAGAGCCGATTTAGAGAAAATAAATTTTATCTCTTTTCGGCCTTTACTAAACTACTCTTAATTTTAAGTTTAAACAGACACACAGACAGACGGCATCGCAAAGACAACTTTTTAGGTTTCGTGGGGGGGGTGGGGGGGGTCATGAAACGTTGACATCCATCAACATTTAACGTTAGATTTTTTTTTTCAAGGTCGTAATACTTTATCTTTAGTGTTCGAAAAGTTAAGAAATATATATATGCGTATGGCTTGAAAGTTATTGGTTTTATAAAAATATGTTTTGAATAAAATAATTGTATTATAAATATATCTACATATTTGTAATGATAAGTAATTTCATATCTCAAGGAATTACGCAGATACGATAAAAAATTGATAATTTACCCATCAGACCGGATCCCTTAAAGTAATTTGCCAAAATATTGAGAGTAGCCATTTTGTTTGTAATATTAATAAATGTTTTGAAATGAAATTTAATCAAAATCGTTAGAACCGATTTTGAGAAAATCGACTATTTCTCTTTTAGCCCTTCAGTAAACTACCCTTAATTTTAGGGTTAGATATCCAATTCCAAAAACTCCCGGGGCAACCCTATAAACCACTAGATACCAAGTTTTAGCCCGATCGGTAAAATAGATAGGCTCTAGTTGGAGGTACAGACAGACAGACGGACGGATATTCAAAAACAACTTTTTTGGATTCGGGGGGTCATGAAACGTCGAGATTCATCAAAATATCGAGTTCGATTTTTTTGACGATCACCATACTTTCTCTACCTGTAAGATAGCGAGAAAGTAAAAATATATATCGTCCATGAAATGGCAATATGTCGTAACCCACAAATTTTGCAAAATTGAGATTTTATTATTTTTAGGTTTGTGGTTACTCACAAGTCTAAAAATAATAAAATCTCAATTTTGCAAAATTTGTGGGTTACGACATATTGCCATTTCATGGACGATATGTAAAAATTAAATTAAGTTATGCTTTAGGATTTAATAGTTTGATAAAAAAAATACTATTGATAGTATGACAAGATAAGTTAAAACAATGCAATTTATATATTTGAGTATCACCAAACACACAATAAATTAATTCATAACCTTCACTATGTCAACATTATCAACTAATTCTGGGTGAGCTCTAATAACAAACATATGTCCTAAACGTTTTTGTGTCATGGTTGTTCGGAGGTATGTCTTTACTCTGCGTAGCATTGAAAATGATCGTTCAGCTGATGCAGGTATAGCTGGGAACACCGTTTGTATTCTTAAGAGGATCCGTAATTAAGGAGATAGTTTCTTCGTGGCAGGGTGCATTTATTTGAATTTATTTACCAAGTCTTCAACATTGTTTGGAGTTTGAATTAACTGTTCGAGAAATTCTTTTTCCCCTTTAAGCTAGGCCTTATTAATTCTAAATTCAAATATAGTTTTTAAGATGTGTTCATCCATGATACTGGAGCTATCAGAAAACTCTTATCCAATTGAAGATATTCTTCAAATCCAGGCTGTTCAAACCTACATTCTATTTCATTCATAATGTTGTCTAGAAACTCATAATACATTTTTCTGTAGCATACTTTAGCTGACTTAAAAAGGACTAGAAGCAGGAATTTGGTTATATTTTAACCTTTTGGGACATTTTCTCTTTCTTGGTCATTATTGATTCTTTGTAACGAGGGGAAACTTCATGCTTTTTAAACTTCTGAACTGATTTATTCCAGATGCTGTATCCTTTTGAAGTCAGTTAATTCATAATCAACATGTTTTGTGTTCACAGCTTGTACACAAAATAATCAAAACACTTTTGCCTGATGTATATTAAAATCAATCCAAGGATGATCTTTATATCAATAGTTTTGAAAATTGTGGTTTCTTCTGCTTTTATTTTATGCTATAAAATTTTAAGGTTGATGGAGCTTTCAACAGACGCAATATCTTCATGTTCAATTTGAAACGGTATGGGTTGGACATTTGAAGGTTGATGGTTTTTTTAACAGACTTATTATCTTCATGTTCAATTTGAAACGGTATGGGTTGGACATTTGAAGGTTGATGGTTTTTTTAACAGACTTATTATCTTCATGTTCAATTTGAAAAAGTGCATTTGGACATTTGAAGGTTGATGGGGATTTTCAACAAACGCATTATCCTTAATGTTCAATTTGAAAAGATACAGGCTGGACATCTGAGACTGTACCTGAAGAAGATAAATAAGATACAGGCTGGACATCTGAGACTGTATCTGAAAGAAGATAAATAAGATACAGGCTGAACATCTGAGACTGTATCTGAAAGAAGATAAATAAGATACAGGCTGAACATCTGAGACTGTATCTGAAAGAAGATAAATACAAATCACTGTGAAACAAATTTGCATTTATTCATTGCCTGGAACATTTAAATTCATTTAGTATCATTAAAATAAATAAATGGTACGACACAATCGCACGCACTTTCTCGGATATGCCCTAATCTGTTATAGCTAGAATCAAAATTTAAAAAAACCCGTTATTAGTGAAAGTCCCAGTATAAGGTCCACTGTTTGGATGGTAACGTTTTGATATTATTCAACACCTTAGAACCAACGACCAACATTTGTAGACATGCATAACAAGGCCTCATTCTCGTTATGTCCGAGTTTTAGGTTATTGGGAACCCCAGTAAGATTTACGAATATGTTTCCTCCCCACTCTCTCTTCACACAAATGAGGGCACAACTTATCAAAACTCTGCCCTCCTCATCCCTACCCTGATTGTTTGAATATGCGAGCATTTGTATGGATAATTAGACGTAGTGTTAACATTTAAAAAATGCCAAACTCTTTAATACCAGTTCATTGAAAATGAACATGATTTATGCACGTTAATCTAAATATCAATTAATTAAACTAGATAGGTATTTTTTTTAAGGAAACAGGCTAAAAAGGGTGTATTTGAGAGAATTGCATATCTGTCTAACTAAAGCCTTACGACTGTTGAATCCCGTTGAGGATTAATGACAGCACACATATATTTAAGTAATTATTAAATTAGTTTTCTTTTATATTTTACCTAAGCATTAACATGGGTTGGTTTGAAAATGGTTCATTGCGCCCATAACATAAAACGTATTTTCATCCCCCTAGTCAGTTGTAGCGCTTAAGTATTTTCGTAACGTTTTAGTGGCTTTGCCGAGCCTTTTGTTATTGTTACTTGTTTGTTTATTTGAGGTCTTTCGTTTCTTTCCTCAATACCACTACTACCCTTTCATTTTTTTTTTCACTCTAAATTTATTTTGCTTTTCATTTTCCACCAGTAAATCTCCGCTGTAATCCGGCTTCCCCCTCCCCCCTCCCCGCCTCCCCCCCCCCTTTTTGAAACATTTTCGCACGAGTCCGCTCTCCCTCCCCTCCTACCGAATGTTTGTTTTTTCTAACAGCTTGGAATTAGATGCAGCGCGTGGTTTATCGGGCCGTGTTTTTGTTTTCTCCTCTCTCGTCGTTCCTCTCCCCCCCTCCCCCATGCATTCTTCCCCCTTAGTGTAACTACCATTGCCCTAATCTCCACTCTCTATTTTTGTTTTTACGTTCCAGTCATCATCTGCTTCCTCTAATTTTATAGGTACGATTTCATTGACTTTATATAATTCTGACGGAATCAAGAAGGACTCATCGGAATGCTATCAGTTTTGTCCAGAGCATGGGGAATAAAACGCACGCGGACTAAACGTCAAGCTCGTCTAGTCTGATTTTCCTACGACCGGTAGGTTCGGGGTTTTTTGTTTTTTCATACCCTCTTCTCTGATGCGGTCGCACTTCCTCGGAACTACTTTTCTTATCCTTAACCCTTAAATTAGTCCGTTAATAACAATTGAGTTGAACCTACTAATATAAATAAAGATTACAATATTTCTTTTTAAGATGATCTGATATCAAAGTGGTTTTCCTGCCCTTAGCTAAGTACATAATATTATGTTTTTCTATACTTTTAGAGGACTTTGGTTCAATTTCGGGTCGCGCTTAAGATATTTACTAATTTTATACAGGTTTATCCCGCTATCCAATTAATAGATACATAGACACAGGGGCTGGGTGTGTTGTATCAGCCCTACTGTCCTAGGTCAAGCCAGTTTGTAAGTCGTGTGATGCAATCTGTTATTTTTAGCAAGTGAAAGTTAAATATCTCAATCAAAAAAAAATAGCACTTATTTCTCACACCAAGTCTTACTTACCGTACGTGTCCTACGCATTTTAATCACGCCAATGAAGTAGGGTTGAGGTAGGTGGAATTTAAAAATGTATCCACATTTGCTTAGTAGAAGTGTGGTAAAACGTTTAGGAAAAACCACCTTGTCAGGATTTGATCCCCGACTTCCACCCCTTCCAAAGGAAAGCCAAACGATACTGACATTTAGCCCACGGGTAATTTCGCGTTTAAAAAAGACGCCTGTCAGTTCTGCCAAGACGCACGATGCGAGGAGAAGAAACGACGTCGAAAAGAGTGACAGGGACCAACAAAAGCATTCTAGTGCGCGCCGTTTCGCGAGACTATGGCGTCTCCTCAGAATTAAAAACCTTGTCGACGTCTCTCTTTCTTCCCGATGAAGACCGACGCCTGCTCGTCATCTGTTTTGTTTCTCTTAATATAATGCGTCCCTTGTCAACTCAGGGGCGCTTGATGTAAGCTGTTCAGTGGCCCGGCAAACAATGGTCGTGCAATGGTTAGCGGTTCCTTTCTTCCCAGTCACGCGTCACTTTGTCAACGGGATGGCTCTTTTGAACGAGTGAGGTAATTTTATTATTTGATATGTTTAACACAATGGCGATTAGTATACTTTTTTTACACTCATTATTGTTTTCAGCGTGTGGGCTGGAGCAATTTTTTATTAAAGTGAAATATTTCCACTACTAGCTGGTTAGGCCTGTCGTAGCTTCATTTGCCTTAGGATCTAACTTAAGACTAGGAAAAGCACAACATCCAATACCCGGCCGTTAATTTATCAATGTTAGAGGGTAAACCCATATTTTCATCAATGATAAATTTTCTGCCATGCCGGGAATCGAACCCAGGACGCCTAACACGCTATCGACTGAGCTAAGGTGTTGGATTGACTATTATACAGATATATTTAATGTTTATTGGCTTCACTTCCATACGGTTACTCCACGTTATTAATTCTAAAGGAACACAAGATGAATTTTAAGGAAACACACCAGGAAAAAATATTGAAAAACAACTTTGAAAAAAAAAAGAATCATCTTTAGAGGTAATGCTGAGTGCCCTATCGACCGTCCCGTCAACGCTGACAAACGCCTTAAATCGCTCGGACATCACCGCGTACGTACTGTAGCAATGGTATTCAACCTTCTTTTCGTTCGCGTACCCCAAGATATAAATTCTCTTCAACGTCATACCCCCAAAGTTGTTGCTGCATAATACATGACTTTTATCACAAAAAAAAAAAAAAAAAAGAGCAAAACTCAAAGAGAGCTATTCTAGGTGGGGTTGTAGGAGACGCGAGAAAAGTTCAGTGTTTTTGTAGTTTTTATAGAAAAACTTTTTTTTTGGCCAAAATAAATCAAATATTTCTCCAGCAGAAACATAAGAGTTTAATTTTCTTCACATTGTGACCTCAACAGTTGTTGAATATCTGTCATGACCATAGCGGAATTAGACGGAAAAATTTTTAAACTGAGAGAAAAAGCTGTCATTAAATTTCAGGATACACTCGACATATATTCAACAACTTTTGATATCACCGTGTGAAGAAAATTAAACTGTATGTTTTAACTGGAGCAATATTTTATTTATTCGCGCAAAAAAAAAGTTTTGCTATCTCTAATATTTAAATTTACATTATTATGTTTACTTTTTATTGTATTTTTGTTTTTTAAATCATATTAATGTTTATTTTCACTACTAATATTTATTAGTTTATTATTATTCTTATTTTTAAGTACCTTTTTATCTTTACGTATCATTACTTATCAATGATTGTTTATTTAATTTTCTTATGTAATTATTCTTGTATGTAAGGTACTTGTGTACTTTTTAGTGCTGGGCTGTGGTAAACAAAATTGAAAATATTATTCTGCACTAGTGGACAGGGGAATGGAGGTCTGAGTGGGGATGGTGGAACCCTGAGTACCGAGACTGAGGTGGCTTACTATTAATTCTACTCTCCTCATCTCTACCTCGTTGTTTTCACAACTAAGCGGATCGCTCGGATGGGTTAGTAAGACAAAAAGTGAGAGACAAAAAAAAATTGTCCTTCTAAATATCTAAGAAATAGCCTGCATCGGTGGACACGTGGACTAAACGTCACACTCGTCTGGTTTCAAAGTTGTTCATCACTCTCTTTCCATTCAATTGTGAGTACACTTCCTCCAATTATGTCTCCCTCAACCCTACCCCCACTTAGCATAGTTAAATGCGGATAGCTTGGACGGGTAGTAAGACGCGGTAGAAGAAATAAGAAATCACTATGTAGTCTTGGATCAATTTTTCAAACTGATATTTTTAAATAATAAGGAAAAGAGAGAAAGAATAAATATTAAATACAGGTGAGAATTTGCTTTAAGCTGTTACTTAATTCTTTGAAGAGCCAAATAGAGAGAGAAAAAAAAGAGCTGTTGGTATTTGGGGGGATTTTTCATTCAAATCCTTTCTTCTTGTTTACGGGATTCATATTTCTCCTAGCTTTCCTATCTGAGAGTTTGTAATAACTTTTTTTTTTCCTGTTTGTGTTTACGTGGGAAAATTGCTTACACTTTGTGTACCCATCGTTCTAAAATTCTCGACCACTTTTTTTTTTTTTTTTTGCCCCTGTAAGTAGTCAAGTTGAGGAAAGAGTAGGAGGGGTGGGATATTCCCCAAATTCTCTTCGCTCCTTCGCCCAAACCTGTGCATATAGAAGGGGGTCGGATGGGGTATGGGGGTCCTCCTCTCTTGGTATGAAACACTGTCTACGGGGAAATGGTGTGTAGTAATGTTTATTGGTCTGTAGCTCACGCCACGCCACGCTGAACAGAGAATAACATCCATGAAAACTGTTCTGCTCTTTCCTCCTTTTGTCGTCGCTCCCGGTGGTGGCGTGGTGACGGAGAGTCTCGTAAAGGACGCCACGCGTCGGCATCTGCGCCTTTTTATTTTATTTATTTAGTGCGCTTACACACGAAAACAAGCTTGGCATGGTATTTGTGTTATTGTTATTGTTGTTGTTGTATGAATACTCTTAGCACCAAGACTATTAACGAATTAATTTAAGGTGGGATGGATGGGGATGCGAGAAAAGGCCAGCGTTTTTACAGTTTTTATGGCAAAACTTTTTTTTGGCCAAAATAAATAAAATATTGCTCCAGTACGAACATATACTTTAATTTTCTTCACATGTTGATATTAAAAGTTGTTGAATATCTGTCATGAGCACAGCGGCATTGGATGAGAAACCTTTTAAATGAAGAAATAAAGTTGTCATCAAATCTCGGACCCGCCTCGGTGGCGTAGTTGGCTAACGCGCTAGTCGTGTTGAGCTCGGGCGCCGAGGACGGAGAAACCGAGGTTCGAATCTCGGTCGGGTGAACTGGGGATGGTTTTTCCTAAATTGTTTTCCACTCTTCCTCCACGCAAATGCGGGTTCACTTCCTTTGTATTCAAACTTCCCAATTCCTAATCCATTAGCGCAATCAGTACTTAAGCGTATAACCCTAAAGAGTAGTAAGACGCGGTGCTAAATATTATTATTATTATTATTAAATCTCAGGACATCCTGGACAGATATTCAAGAAATGTTGAGGTCACCATGTGAAGAAAATTAAATTCTATATGTTTGTATTGGAGCAAGATTATATTTATTTTGGCCAAAGATATGTTTCACCATAAAAACTGCAAACACGCTGGCTTTTCCTCGCATCCCTTTATGTCCCACCCTAAGGGATAGGAGTTATGAGGGTGAAGTAGAGGAAATGCTCGCATATTTGCGAGGAGATAGGATGTGTAAACTTGAGTGATAAATATGAATACATATAAAACCACCCCCTAAACGTATCTACAATTCTAACCTAGACGTTCCCGTCACCGGCAAACCAGAAATGTCTAGATTAACGCCTCTGTCCTCATAGACAAACGCGCTGGTCTTTTATTTTTATTTTATCTAAGCATGGAAAAAGCTTTTATTTCGTGTGTAGTGCCTCTTTTCAAGGAAAGAAAAAAGTGTGTGTTTTTTTTTTCTGAATACTTGAGAATTATTTAAACCCTAAAGTTAAATGGCAGGTGTATAATTCGTATGAGTAGCAAACCCGCACCAGTGGGGCACGCAGACAAACGCTGGTTTTCTGGGTATGGGGAGGTCTAGGTTTGAATTCCAGCCGGGGTAGCTTATTCCTCTTTAACAGTCAAATTCAAGAACATTTCATCAAAATTATACTTTTCCTCATCCCTACCCTGTTAGTGTGAATATTCTGTTGACTGTTCTGTTGACACGATGCACACACATACACACCCATACAGAAACATATACATACACATACAGAAATAACGCTAAATACATTTTTGTATTATCATGTTCTTAAAAAATCTGGACTGGAACTTCATTTTTAATCAAACATTTTTTAGCACCAACTTTTATTGTCCGTTCGGGTAATACACCTATGTACTTGTTACACTTATGTGTAAAGGATGAGGAAGATTGCATTTAAAGGAAGTGTACCCGCATTTGCGTGGAGGTAGAGTGTAAAACCGTTGAGGAAAAACCACCCTCAATACATCCGACCGGGATTAGAAGCTCGATCTCCCCGTCATCGACACTCTAGTCTCTTGTGATAGTGACACATTAGACCATGTGGCCACCGAAGCGGGTCTCATTATTATTAGCTTCGAACCACTCTACTTGAGCCCCCTTGATGGGATCCGAACTTGGGACTCTCAGAAAATGAAGTTGCTCTCAATAGCCAAGCGTCTAAACTCAAATCAAACAGACTCGCGTAGTGAAGTGCGTAGCGCTTTCACATTTGAGGTATCCGCTGAAAAGCGATAGCTCGACTGTAAACTCTAATAGAGAAGGTACGTTTATTGACGGTCCACTTTGTAAAGGGACCTTTCTTGGAGATCTTGGCTGTGATCAAGAACTCAAAACTGGCGATTTCGTTGCGACTGAAAGGTGTTTTTTGTATGCGCTGCGTCTTATTACCCATCCCAGCTATCCGCATGTTTACATTAATGGGGCATTAATGGGATAGGAATTAATATAATTTTAGAGGAAATGTACTCACATTCACATAAAGGGAGAAGGGAAAAAATATGAACAAAAAACCCAACTCATTACATTCGATAGGGATTCGAGCCCCTACATCCCCAGATATTATCTCATCGCCCGAACCCCGCCTCCTCGCCCCCTCCCTCCCCCCAATAAACCTGACATTTATTCCAAAAAGTTTTGCTAACAATCATTATTTGGACATGGAGGACAAATAAACCAAGCATACCATTTTCATGTTTTCTTATTTTGTAAATTCACAGCTAGTTTGGCTTTTTTCTGACAGTTCGTTTTATTAATCGGTTCTGAGTACCCTTTTGGTTTGTAGGCATTCATTAATTACTCTAATTAGGTAGGAATGAGGAAGGTACAATTTTAGAGGAAGGTCTTACACATTTGCGTGGAGAGAGGAAAAAGATAAAAAAAGATTAAGAAAAAATATATACAGGGTGTACCATAAAATATGGGACCCACTTCACTGATGTTAAGGAAACACAAAAACAATGAAAAGGTTCATTTAAACATGTTTCCCATTTGACCTTGTTACCGAGCTATATTAATTTGAACTCCAGTAATGTGGAGCTGCCTAACATTACAGGAAGTGCTCAAAATGGCCACCTTTGGGCTGAATACAAGCATTGTGATGCGTTGTATTTTTGAAATAGTGCGGCATTCTACAACACGACAACAGCAGACTTGCATTCAGTCCGAAGGTGACTGTTTTATTCACCCCTATAATGTAAAGCATTACCACATTACTGGATCACATATATGACGGTAACTCGGAAACACGGGACACATGTTTATATGGACTGTATTCATTGTTTATGTGTCTCTTGTCCGCCACTGAAGTGGGTCTCACATGTATATGTTAGGAAACCAACCTTAGTACACCGGAGACTTTATCTCTCCGTGCCATCCAGTCAAACATGAGAGTGATGCGTTAGACTATTGTTTCTCAAAGTGGGATCCGCAGTATCCTAGGAAGTATCGTAATAAAAATAAATTAAAGAATGTTGATCACATGTAATAGAAAAAATTGAAATGCAAAACTATGCTATATTTCTTTTTCTCGGTATATACTAGGCCTACTCACTTAGAAAAATAAATCTTTATCAACCTTTAGTAAACATTTACTCAGAAAAAATTATAAAGTTTAGAATGTTAATAAAATCAAAAAAACTATTGCTTAACTTTAAGTATAGAATCGTAAAATAAAATTGCAACCTAGATAGTGGAATGCACCTTCCAGTAGGAAGACCTTAAGTCCCATTTGACTCAAATACCACCGTTACTGAAAATACCTTAACTTCCAAGGTCATAGACCTACTATTTCCACTCTCTCTGGTTTTCCATCAGTGACGTCATCCCCCTCTCGTTTTACCCCTAGCTTAGATCATTGACCCTAAATGACTTTATCAGAATATTGCAATCCTGACGATATGATATTTTGCCCCATTTTATTTCGGCCCCATTTGATTTCTTACCCCATTTGAGTATTACTGAGAGGATTGGTTCAGTATAAAGTGTGTGTCCCGATATTTTTTTACCCCATTCGGAGTATAACTTTTGGCTCGAATACAAGTGTTTGTGTTTCAATTTTTTACCCCGAGTTAGAATCTTTAGAAGCTTAGGGCCAGTTTCATAGTCAGATTTAGTACGCCTCAAGTGCGGCGCTATACTAAATACAAGACGTCACCTACCTGAAATTGAATGGAATGGGCCAGTTTCATATGCTAAACTGGCCCATTCCATTTTGGTCTAGGTAGGTGTCGTCCTGTATTTAGTATCGACTCGCACTTTAGGCTCACTAAGTCTGACTATGAAACTGGCCCTTAGAGACTGAAATCTTAGCGCTCATGTCAAATTATATTGTTACCGTAATTACATGTTACCTCAAGTGAAACTCTGGCTCATTAATTATTATAAAGCCAAGTCCTTCAGTTTAATATGTTTCTAATATTAATTAGTTTGGTCCACATATTCATTTTAAAATGTTTGAAACTAAGGGACCTCATATTTGCCTAATCTCCTTCATTCAAATGAGGGTTCTTTTTTTATTTGCTTTTATTATTGTTTTTTTACTCCCTTTTGCAACAACGATAATGGTAACATGGTCTAAGGCGTCAGGCCTGCAATATATGTTGAATAGCTCTATAGATTATATTTCCGGTCAAGGGGGTGGTTTCCCACGCGCTATATATCATGGTTGTTTTCCCTTCACTTCTCTCTACACTCTAATTCGGGTGCATTTTCTTTGATATCCTCTCAATCCCTAGCCCATTGAATGAGTTGTTACTAGCCTTTATATTGGACGCACACTTAATTTTATAGTCTATTAATGCTAATCTCGATTTTTATCTTTTATTTATATAACAACGTTGCTACTCTTCTATTTGTAGCTATTGAGGTATTCATGGTAGTAATAAATAAATAAATAAATAAATAAATAAATAAATAAATAAATAAATGTCATTAATTACCCGCTTTGGTGGTTGATCTTTTTAAGGCGTCGTTCTTGCACTAGACGAGATTTCGTATGATGGGGAGATAGTGGCTCGAATCCCAGTCGGGTGTACTGAGTTTTTTCCTAAATGGCTCAACACTAACCCTACGCGAAAATGTGGGTACACTATGTCTAATTTCAAGCTTACTCATCCATAACACTTCAGCGTAATTAGTTTATATGCGTACAACCTGAACGAACAGTAAGACATGGTGACAAAAATAAGTAAACATATTGTTATTGTAATAGTTAATGTGTCATTTTCAAATAAATTATTACTAATTTACCGTTGTAGCTATGGCTGCAAATTATCTCGCTAGAATTTATTCAAAACTTTTTATTCGTGCAAGTTATATTTGATGAGGCCTCACTCTATATTTTAGATAAGGGTTTACTCTTCAAAGGCTATCAAATGTCTATGGAGTTGGAGCGTTCGGTGTTTAATTCTAAGCAAAACGTTTATTTTTTCCCCTTCACACCACGATGATAACTTTAAAACTGCCCCTTTGAGAATTGAGAATTGAGGTGATATTATTTTTAACCAGAGAGAAATACTTTATTTATCGATAAACGATCTTACACAAATCAGGGTTTCCGTGGTGATGTAAGCAAAGAATGATCGTACAGATGAGCCGCCGTACACGAAGCAAAATAAGCTGGACACACTCTATGAAAACTCTATAAAAATCGTATTTTCGTTGGAAGATACTAATATTTTTGCGATGTCCTGGACGCTTAGCTTTAAAATTGAGTGTTCGTTTGTAACAATAGGTTCATCCATTTTCTCATAATTTCATTTACCATAAATGGTCTTAACTAATTATATATCCAGGGCTGTTTTGTAATTAGGGTCACTCTTAATTCATTAATTAAAATATAGCAGCATTCTGGTATAAAATAACTTATTTGGTCAACGTTGATAGCATTTTACTTTTTTGTTATTGTTATTTTATAGGTATTGATAATATAAATCAAAAGTGACAGCTGAAGATCACATTACCTGACGTATGAATACGTGTAAGTTGATCAAGTAACTTTGTGGCTATCATAAAAGAGTTTTATTATGAAAATTGTACTTTAGATACATTATTCGAAGATCTCTTCTTCACCCTTGTGCGGTTTTTATGTAAATAGCGCGCTAGCTTCAAAACTATTGAAGTGCGCGGTGATCGATCAAAGAGAAGTCCTTCTAAAGTGTTTCTTCACATAGAACTGAAACGTCTAGTTTAAATATTTATACAGAGTTCCTTGAGAGAACATCTGCATGCCATGCTGTGTTATAAAATATTTCACAAAGAAGTTGAAACGTTCTGGTAAGTTGAAATTTAATCACTTATGGAAATGGGTTATATTATATAAGTTTAAAAACCCCGTGCTAAACGTCCAAATAACCGTCTTGGATATCTGCATAGTTTTACAAATGGGGTGTGAATCAAGAAGACAGAATTTAGATAAAGTAGGCCTATACCCTTATTTGCTTAGAAGGGCTAAAGGTGAGCTATTTAGGAAAAATTGCCTTATCACACCCGGCAGGGATTGGAACCCCAACCTCCCGTCACCGGTAAACCAAATAAGATGGAACAGACGCTGTTGTTCGCATTGCTACGTTTAATTTTTATATTCGCAAATAATTAGAGAATGAACAAAGGTAAGTTTGTAATAGTACACTCCATTACCATTACTACTGTGACTTAAGAGGGCCGCCTCGGTAAGCGAGAAATCGCCGTGCCATCGCTCAGCTTTGACGCATTATTTAACTACTTGATGCTTAGTTCCAAAATATGGCTCACGCCATAATAAAGTCGAAAGATCACGTAAAAGCTCTTATTCCTTGTTTGAATTTTATCAATTGGAAAAAATATGCTAAAAATGCGATATTAGCTCATTTTCAACGACTTTTTAAGCATAGTTGTGGAGCTATGAGCCTATGCTGGATGAAAATGGATTCATTTAGGCTTTGTCTAACAAATATACTAATTTTTATTTTCTCTCTACCTTAAAGGTAGAGAAAGTATTGTGATCGTAAAATTTTTTTCGATATTTTGATGAATGTCAACGTTTCATGAGCCCCGAATCCGAAAAAGACGTGGTTTTCGCAATGCCGTCTGTCTGTCTGTACCTAGGAGTAGAGCCTAAACTATTTTAACGATTGGTATAAGACTTGGTACCCAGGGTTTTCATAAGGTTGCCCCGAGGGGTTTTTTTGGAATTGTATATCTAACCCTAAAACGAAGGGTAGTTTTCGGGAGAAAAGAGAAAAAAATCGACTGTATCAAAATCGGCTCTAACAATTTTGATTGAATTTAATTTCTAAGCATTGATTAATCAAACAAAATTGCTACTCTCAATTTTTGTCAAAATAACTTTAAGTGTTCCATACAGATGAGTAAATTATAAATTTATATCATATCGCCGTAGCTCTTTGAGATATGAAATTACTATCATCGCAAATAGGTAAGTCTATTTATATTAAAAATCTTTTATTTGAAATATTTTTTTATAAAACCAATAGTTTCTGAGATATTGGCAAACATATTAATACAATTTTGTGAGCTTTAGTTGTATAGAGATACTACTTAAGTTTTAACGTATTAATTCTCTAATGCCATAGAGCAAGTAAATAAGTAAGTCTCTCAAAAAGTTAATGTTCTTTTTCCTTTAACCTCTTAGGGGAAATGTTTGTCACCAATGATCTATCTCTATCATTTTAGACTCGATAGTCAATATTTACCTATTTTATTGGTCAAAATGTTTAAATGAGGAATTTAACAGCAATGTGATGATGACCTGAAGATGTGCAACCCCTAATAAATGTCGATAATTTTAACATCAAGTTAAAATTTCAATACGAAGTATTGACCCTTGTGGACCCAATAGCGACCTTTTTTACTGGTCCAACCATACAAATGAGGACTTTAATCCTTTAAAAATAAAATTATAAAATTTAAACCCGGGATTAAAAAATGTTTTACCTAAGTATAGTGTAATTTGTGTTCGGGTTTACTAGTGTGTATTATTTGGTTTCACATATATTACGCGTTTTGAATAAATATCTTCATTTTTAGACAATAGAGTGAGAATTCAGTGCGTAGTTACGTACCATTTAGTTGATAGGTTAACAACATACAATTTTAAGATTTTGACATGACAAAGAATGGTTGTAGTTGAAGGGTCCAAGGGAGTATACGTTTATACAGAATAACGAAGTAGTTCCAGGAAACAACACAGACCATTGTATTTTAAGTCGTGTGGCCTGACAGCGATTGATTCTTTATCGCTGACCAAGGTGGCTGACTTAAGATTTTTAATACAACATCTTTCACCTGTGAAGAGGATGACCTGACGGTCTAGGGGTAAGGTGTTGTATTTCTTTGCTAGGGGTCTGGGGTTCAACACTCAGTCCCGGCACAGATTTATCTGATTGCCAAACCCTTCCTTCACCTCTGACAAGACCGCGTGTATTAATCACAAATTGTGAATGTGTGAAATGCCAGGCCTCCACCGTGGTTCGGATTCCACGTTAAACTGTAGGTCCTACATTTCATCTCACAATCACCCTACCATTACACATTAGTGTAAGTGCATACAACCAGAACGAGAAGACGTGGTACTAATAATAATAACCTGGAAAGAGGATAGAAAATATCTTTCTGGGGGTCAAAATGGCACCCATTAGGGAAGCTGTTAGTCTCCGGTCGACCTATGTGGTTTTAGGTTAAAGTGCTCTTTTCAGGACCTGATGTTCGTAGGTTTAAACCCAACCGGAGTTGATGGATGTTTCTTGAACGATGCAAATCCGTATCACAATTTCCTTCGGAAGGGTAGGAAAGCTATAGGTCCTATGTCGATTGTGGCATGTATAAGAATCCTGGAAGGAACATGAAAATATTAATACATTATTTATTATATCCTTCAAGTCTTCCAAAATTTGAGTCCTCCTTATTCTTAAGCTCCTCTTTCCCTCAACTTTGTCTTCTATAACGTCGTGCAGAAGACAGTCCATCTTTATGATGTGTTTGATCTAGTTTGCTTTGTACCGAAGAATCACATCCAAAATGGTTCTCTTCTTAGGACTTCGTCATTTGTCACCCTGTCTGTCCACCTAATCTTCTCAATTTTACATCTTCCTGAGAGTCCAAGTTTCTGATCCATACAGTGAAATGCTCCAAATGTAGCATTTCTTCAGTTTCTTCCTCAGTTCCGAACTCATCTTGCTGATATCATCATTATAGCCTTTTCTTGTTTTTTTTAGCACCGCTTCTTACTACCCATTCGGATTATACGCTTATATACAAATTACACTAATGGTTTTAGAGATTATGAAGATAATATTTAGAGTAAGTGTAGAGACTTATCCGCATATGCGTGGAGGGAGAGTGGAAAACCATTTTGTAAAAAAAAAACCACTCTCAATACATCCGACCGAGATATGAACCTCGATCTCCTCGCCATCGGTAGTCTAGTATACTGCGACAGTAGCGCGTTAGACCACGCGGCCACCGAAGCTGTTCTCTTCTTGTCGAAAGTTTCTTTGTCCATGGCGATCCTCGACCTAATAATTTCTTTGGTTCACAAGGCATCCTTTGTCAGCAGACTTCCCAGGTAGGCTACTTGAACTGCTCACTGCTTTCCAACTCTTGGTTAACAATCACAGCTTTTTTTTAAGAATTAAAAACTTTGAGAAATTTTCTAAATAATCGATATTGATTAATTTGATTCTAATCATAAATAGCCTGAGAAATAAATAAATAAATCCCAGATTTGTTAAATATAACTTGTTTTTTCTTTTTTACAAAACATTTCTCTACTAAGAAAAGTGCCATTGTTTGAAATGTTTGCAAATATATTATAATCCTTTCAGAGCGCTAATAGGGACGTTGATGTAACTGGCCATATGAACTAGACCAGATATAGCTTTTTCAGAGTCTAGGAATCACATACAAGAAGGGCTCAAATAAGTTGAAAGGGTATGTGGATGCTGATTGGGCAGCTTGTAAACAAGGCAGAAGATCTTAGGCAGGGATTGTTTTTGTTCTTGCAAATAAAGCAGTGACTTGGGAGGCAAAGAAACAGCCTACTCTGGCATTATCAACTACTGAAGTTGAATACATGGGATTAACTGAAATTGCAAAGGAATCGATTTATTTAAACAAATTCCTGAAAGAATTGGAAAAGTTAACAAATCATTCCAATTTACACTGTCAATCAGGGAGACCAAGAACCAAACATTTATAGATTACGTCATCATTTCATCAGGGAAGCGCTTGTTTTTTTTTTCATGTTTTTTGAACCCCTCTTCCCCCACGCAAGGGATCGTAAGAATTTTTGTACAACCCCGCCACCCTCTTATGTTACCCAATTTTTTATGATTTGATAAATTAGATTATTTTAATCATTTAGTTATGTTTGATAATAAAGCGAGTGATATTAAATTTTATAATACTTTAGTTGCAGTAAATAAGTGAACTATAAGTGAAATTTTATAAATAATGTTTTTATTTTCTGACAAAAAAAAATCATTTAGGTTTTGTCTCATCATAATCATTGATAATAAACCTTAAGATTCTGCCCCCTTCCCCGCCTTGTAAGAAAATACTGTACCCCCCACCTGTCCCCCTTCCCCGCCTTGTAAGAAAATACTGTAACCCCCACCTGTCCCCCTTCCCCACCTTTTAAGAAAATACTGTAACCCCCACCTGTCCCCTTTCCCCGCCTTGTAAGAAAATACTGTACCCCCCACCTGTCCCCCTTCCCCGCCTTGTAAGAAAATACTGTAACCCCCACCTGTCCCCCTTCCCCACCTTTTAAGAAAATACTGTAACCCCCACCTGTCCCCCTTCCCCGCCTTGTAAGAAAATACTGTAACCCCCACCTGTCCCCTTTCCCCGCCTTGTAAGAAAATACTGTAACCCCCACCTGTCCCCCTTCGCCGCCTTGTAAGAAAATACTGTAACCCCCACCTGTCCCCCTTCCCCGCCTTGTAAGAAAATACTGTAACCCCCACCTGTCCCCCTTCCCCGCCTTGTAAGAAAATACTGTAACCCCCACCTGTCCCCAAAAATCCTTACGTAATTTAAAGGCAGCCCCCTATTCTTTATTCTTAGACTAATGTAAATTGCTGTTGACTATAATGATCGGTAAAACGAATATCACTAAAGAGAGATGAGGAAAGATGAAAAAGGTAATCAAAGTGTGAATGTAGGGGACGCGAGAAAAGGACACTGTTTTCGAAGTTTCCCTATGAAAACTTCGAAAACAAATCAAATAGTTTAACTTTATTCACATGGTGATATAAACAGTTGTTGAATATCTGTCACGAGTATATTAGTATTTGATGTTAACTCTTTAAGTGAAGAAAAAAATTGTCATTAAATTCCAGAACACATTTGACAAATATTTAAGAACTGTTGATACCGCTATGTGAAGAAAATTAAACTATATGTGTCTGCTGGAGAACTATTTGATTTATTTTGACCAAAAAAAAAGTACAAAAAATCCGGCAAAAGCACTCGTCTATTTTCGCGTCTTCTTTAATCATACCATAATAAAAAAAACTCATGAGAATTAGCATATGTAATGAATTACAAGCTAGTTTCTCAGAAAAAAAAAACAACCCAACCGCAGTTCATTCATCCGGGATTTGAACTTGAATATCAATCTTCCGGGCTAGAGTCGGTCACTATGCCGGTTCCTATTGATAATCTGCCATCGCTTATCGGTGAGTTGTCAAAGTGAATGCCGGGTTCTAATGAGCGCTGGTTTGTCGCGCTCTGATGCAACCTGCATTGCATGGTTGCCTCCGTGTTTCAAGCTCCACCGGTTCGACTACCGATGTAAAACAAGTGGTTTGTAGCTGTTACTGACACAACTCGCCTCTGGGACATCCTTTACAGAGATTTTTTTTTTTTTTTGCGAACTTTGTAAAACTTTCGTATGAATGGTACAGGGGAAAAGGGGGAAAGTCCAATTTTAGCTTAAATTGAGTTAATGTTTCCATCTGTTAGGCAATCATGAGATCTTTCTAATGCACTTTACGATTTGGTTAAAAGAGATCTCTGTCCTAATTAAAATAATTTAAAAACGTATTTGCTGGGGTTCTTATGGGATTTGGGAAATAAAAGTTGTCATAAAAAATGTGTAAACTGTGACTTTACTCCTTTTCCCCATGTAACTTTCATATATAAATACTATAATACTTAGCACTGCGTCTTACTACACACTCGAGCTGTACGCTTAAGTACCAATTATGCTAATGGGCTAGGAATTGGGAAGGCTGAATATAGAGGAAGTGAACCCGCGTTTTTGTGGAGGGAGAGTGGAAAACCATTTAGGGTAAACCACCTAACCTTGATCTCCACGTCCTCGGCAGTCTAGCTCAACACGAAACTAGCGCGTTAGCTAATTACGCCACTGAGGCTGATGCAAACATTATTACTAAATGGATTGTTGCTAAATAATCCCGGCGTGCTTTGAGTCACACGTAAGTATCGTCACTTATATGTCCCTGCCGTACTTCTGCCATGTTACTGCCGTATCATGTGTCTCGTCAGGCCTTGCATTCGTACTATCGATACCCTAAAATAATGCAAATGTTGGCTATTTTCTACATTCTACTTGACGAACCTTTGGTTCAATGCTATCATTAACTATTTGTGGGAAGCTATTTTCTTGCAAGCATCTTTTTAATACTGACCAAACGATAACATATAGTTTTAATGGTCATGGTTGGGATCCACCGTTACTCTTTATTTGCTATTCCTGAAAATGCTTGTTTCAAACCGAAGGCTAGAAATAATACTTTAGTCCAAGCTTAGCTCTATACTGAGTCTTCCAGAATAGGTATTAAAATAAAGTAAATTAATCAAAATATATTTACAGCATCTTTTTTCAAGGCATTCTTATTATGGTATAAATAAACTGTGGGCGTCCCCCTTAAAATCAGACTTAATACACTTAGACTGCGCATGTTTCCACTGAACTCATCTTTATTTGTATCTGTGACGTCAGTTGAACCACTGCACCCCTTAACTTATTGCTTACTACTATCCAGTGCATACGTATCCAATCCCCGTGCCTAACGATATAACTGTGTTGCAGTGACGCCATTTGTGGGCAATGTGTCACGGGTTGCATTACAGGTTGATCCTGTCGGCTGTAGACTTGATGTGTAGTCTAGGAGTAATAACTCTACTTCACCAATACAAGGAGAAGAGGAGGGTAGAGAGGGTAATGGAGGGGGGTAGAGTGGGTAATAGAACAGAAGTGGGTCGCTAGAGCATGAAACGCGCGCCAAATGACAAGACCGTTCTGCTTGGGGTTGTAAAGAGTGGGCGGGGGGGTGTGAATCTGTGTCCAGCGCTGTGTACACGCGCGCGCGCGCGCGAGTGGCTATATTCCCCGCGCGTGAAACTTGGAGCGTGAAGGGCGGACGGCGTGTCACGCGCACAAAGCAGGGTGGGGACCACTGCTGGTAACACCGGAAATCAAACATCCCTCGCAGTGGGGGAGGGGGGTTAAGGAGAAAATAAACTACGTGAGCGTCTCGCGAGAGGGGAGCGGCTGCACAGCTTGTTTCCTCTGTACACTTATTATACCATCTCCCGCTCACGTTCTCCTCAGCGCATGCGCATTAGCATTATTCCTATCATGCGCGTTTCAGTAGATAAGTTTCATTTTCACATTCAATTTTTAATTATTTTGAGATCGACTACATTCGTATTATTATTTCTTATGTTTAACGCGCACGTCCTTAATTTACTCATTAACTTACATAAGTATACGACTTAAAACAAACTTAAGTTTAAAACAGACCTCGAATCCAGTCACCCACCCATCAATCCATCGCTGTGAACGGAGAAGCCTCAATTTAGGCAATGATAAACTTTAAGGGAATCTAACCCGGGACCCTTTTCTTAAAATAAATATGCACTACCGACTGAGCTTGTGTGTCAGAAGAGATTAATTATAAAAAAAAAACTTGCAACAATCAGTCTAATGTGAGCCTATCACCTTATACCACGTGAATCCATGTGAATAGCCTGGTTTCAGATCCAGGCTGAGGCAAGAGTTTATGTGAAGCCTTCATTAACGTATTATTGGGATCTTTTAAGTAAGAAATTCCCGGTAAACATTTATCCTATATACAACTACAAAGTTTACAACCCTACGCCAGTCCTCGGTGTACTGGGGTAAATATTACCTGGACGCCATATTCGACCGTTTGAGAAGTAATGGATTAGAGTGCCTACATTTTTGTTCGCCGCGTCTTACTACCCATACGGACTGTACGCATATTTACAGTAATAGCGGGACATATGGGGGGCATATTTACAGTAAGAGATGAGGAAGATAGAATTTAAAGGAAACGTACTAGCATTTTCGTGAAAATAGAGAGTTGAAAAACCATTCAGTAAAAAATACCCGACTGGGCTACGAACATCTATCTCTCCGTCATTGGCAATCTAGTAGAAACCTAAATAGCTATATTCACTTTAAATTTATCCTTGAAACGGTTTAATTAGTTTTTCTTCCACTCCACAAAACAAGAAAAATATATACATGATTACTCCTCATTTTATGATTGGCCGGCTTCTTAATTTAGTGGTCAGCATTCCTGGCTACTTATCTATAGGTCTCAGGTTCGATTCTCAGTTGTACCTTAGGTATTTTTCCCGAATGAGAATTGCTCTCATGGTCGACTTGGTCTGATTAATTAGCCTTAAGTTAGATCTAAGACTTATACTGGGACCACATAATCATCATCATCATCATCATCATCATCATATCTCATCTGTGCAAAGTATCCGCCCCTTCATGGTGTTCCAACTGCCACTGCCGGTAGAAGACCAGGAATGTCAAGCCGAGATACCCTGGTGGCATAAGCTAAAAAATAAATAAAATAATAATGATTTTTATATTTATTTCAGGATATTTTTTAACGTCCCTCATGCATGTTTCTTCCAGAAAGGAAGCACAAGACCTAATCTAATAATGTACTGACACTTTAGGCCACACTATTATATTTTAGTCAGGCAGTTTGTCACATTTCGTGAAATATACCTAAGCGAACGTAATAAACTAAATACATAATATAAACTAAATTAATTCACCCTGGTTTTAAAATCTATAATCTACATATTACTCTACGGGTGACTCGGTGAGAACCTCCCACTGCTCACTGGTGATCAATGTCTCACTCATTTGAGAGCAGGGTTTCGAGACGTTTGTGAGTCCGCCCCGAGTAGATCATATAGTTACCAAGCTCCTGGATGAGAATATTAGCGAAACCCGGTATCTTGTAATTGAAAGGCCGCAAAAGTTTCCAGAAGTGTTATTTGATGCACAATTTTGTTGACTATTCATTTCCAAGCGTGTACAGTTTTTCTTAGCTTAACTAAACGCCGTGAGATAGATCAGATAGGCAACTTGTCTGCCAGCCATGTAGAGCGGGTGGTGATGTTACTATGGTCACATTTACACCATTTCTAACACACAGAACTAACAACCCTTTTTGCCCTGAATAACTATAATTTTAACACTGAGAAGAAATGTTAAATTATACACATAATATTTTTTTCTTACATAAGAGTTTTGATTATAGACTCTGATGCGCTTGAAAATTATATTGCTCTCCGTGTCTTTCTGGTTCGAATATAGACTAAATACGCTCAGTGGACATGTTTATAGGAATTGAAGTGAAGGTAGAGGTACACATAAGTAAAATAAATTATATAATGAAGAGGCCCTGGTCTCTGATAACTAAGTGAATCATAAATACAGGTTTCATGTTTATATTTAATCTAGTACTAAATTTTAAATAACGATCATTTTTTGGAATGACGTGGAAAATATTAGTACTTGGATTATTATATTCGTTTTAAAATACACGATTAAACAAACATTGTCCCGGTAGTAATATTTTTGTGTAGAGTAATTTCTGGATTATTTAAATTGCCTGGTTAATTAATTACTAGGCAATGTGATATTGTTTTAAATAGGTCAAATACTATGATCAATTTATTTTTAAATACAGTACCTTAATAATATACCTGACGCTTACAAAAGCGAAACTAATACTATTTTCAGTAATTACAATAATTAGCCATTTAGAAATAATTCCAGTAGTAGAATAAGGAGCAAATGATATATTTAAGAAAATAAGTTGAAAGTTTGTTATATAAACAAAATATAAGTAATTTTTTAATAGTGAAATGATTTTAAAAATTCGGTACAAAGCTGAGAAAACCAGTCAAGTAAAAACTATATAGTGTAATTTAAGTTCAATATTGAAAATTGATAATGCCAATAAAATTGAAAAAATAATATATATACTACAGCTATTAATAAATTTTCAACATTCAACTTTAATAATTATATAACATTATTTTATATGACTGGTTTTCTGAACCTTGTTCTAATTATTTTAATAATTTTTTACTAAATAATTACTTATATTTTGTTTATATAACAACACAGTTTAAATGTTATTTTCTTGAATACATTACAATAACACGAGCTAGATTACAATATATATTTTTAAATCGCAACGTTATTCCCGTCCGAAATTTCCATGTATTTACACTAAGGGGGTAACTATGAGGAAGGTAGAATTTTAATGAAAGTGTACCCTCGTTTGCTTGGAGGAAGAGTGGGGCATCTCAAAAGACCCCGACATTATCGTCACTGGAAACTAAACTAGACGAGACTTATGCCTTTGTGCTAAGGGTCCGGGGTTCAATACCCGGTCCCGGCACATATTTATCTGATTTCCAAACCCTTCCTTCACCTCTGACAAGACGGGTATTAATCACAACTTGTGAATGTGTGGAATGCCAGGCCTCCACCGTGGTTCGGATTCCACGTTAAACTGTAGGTCCTCCATTTAATCTCACAATCGCCCTACCATTGCACATTAGCGTAAGTGCGTATAACCCGAACGGGTAGTAAGATGCGGTGATTAATAATAACTTATGCCTTGTTCCGCGTTCTCAGCTTTGCAGGTAAAATTGTATATTTTAATTTAGTCTGCTCTGGCAGCCATTAATGTTATGTCTACTGCACCCCTAAAATAATGTCAGGGAAAAAAAAGATGGAACGGCTAGTGGTTATTCTCCAAGGGAACGATTGTGGTTTTATTTTACTTCTAACGGCGTCGGGGTGCTTTTTTTTTTCACCCCACTTGACTGTTCTAGAGAAGCTCCCAGCTTGTGCGCATGCCCTACTAAGCAGAAGTGTCCGGCAAATGGTAAGAGGCGTCTGCCGCTGACATCTAGCGAGGGGTCGACAGCATTATTCATCCCGTTGTTTGCCTCTTCGCCAGCCAAGCCACTTCTCTAGGCTTCATTTTTGTTCTCCTAGGAGGTTTGGGAAAACACACCTCCTCCCTATTCTACTTTCCCCCTACCCTCACAAAAAAAACACATGACAATAACAACGAAAAACTGTCATGCAGGATGGCCGAAGTGAAACGGCACATGAAAGGCAAGATGTTACAGTTGTTGACACCTCAACATAACACCCACTTTCCGTTGCCTTGATCAAACTACCCGTCTCATATCTGTCGGTTAAATTGCTTCCCTCTGTGAGATAAACATCTCGCGACTGTTGGGATATTTTCCTTTGAAGGAAAAATACTCTGCGCATTCCGAAACAATAGCCTGTTTTTGTGTTGTATATTTTGTCGGGATTTCCAAATATTTTCACTAATGGGGGTCATGATGAGGGACGTATAAATAATTCTGATGAAGCGTACCCGCATTTTCTTAGAAAAATAAAATACTTTCAGGAAAAAGAACACATTTCATTACACCTGCCCGGGATTATAACCCTCACCTCCCTGTCACTAAAAACCAGACCAAATGAGAGTGACAACGTACTGTAGCTATAGGTGCGGCTTATATATATATATATATATATATATATATATATATATATATATACAAGATGTAAAATAAAGGATTCAGAAATTTAGGATATTGTAGGCTACTCATTAAAATGAGTAATAAAGTATTAATAAATATAGGTACGCGAACCAACTCACACATGTACACAAGATAGGTTGAGAAGGCCTAATCGAAATCCCCCCCTTCCCCCCTCGGTCCCCTTATGTCAATCCGTTGGACTTTTTTGTATGGGATACTTGAAGAGATTAGTGTATTTGTTACCTTTTTTAGTGATAAGGAAATAAATTTGGACCATGTAAATCCAAATAACATTTAAGTTTTTATCCTAATTTTCTTTTATTAGTGAGATACAAAATTGCCAGTATCTCTGTGAGTTGGTTTGAGGACCTATGTTTACTAATAGTTTTATTTCATTTTAATGAGTACTACAAGATAATTTCTGAACCGTCTACACAATCGGTGCGTCAAATATACATACTCGCCATCTGAGAGTTGGCACAACGCATTTGTGCACAATTTTGACGTGTTAAAATTTTTCCTTGGCTTGCTTTTCAATTTTGTAGTCGTACCTTTGAAACGTAATGAGACCACGATGTTAAAGCTATTTTCCTAGGGTTTTTCTAAGACCCCAAAAGAGAAAAAAATATATATATAAAAACACTCTAAAATAAGTCCAAACGAATGAGCTCTTGTAGTATCTTTGCCTGAAAGTGGTACTGTGACTAACGCCCCATATCTTCCAAGTAGCGCCTAAAGGAAATAGGTCCCACGTGGAAAAAAAAAAAAGAAAGAAAGAAAAAGAAACGACTTGCAGTTCCGTAGAATTAAGCTCCAAACATTTCGTGCAGTTGTTGTTGGAGGGAGAGATGGGGAGTAGAGGGTTAAGTAGGGGGGGTTGGAATGGAAGGGGGGGGTTGTAGACTTCTTTTTATCCACCTGATGAGATTGTTTCGGTGATTGCTCTTATCAGCTTTCACGGTTGACGTCACTCTCGTTCCTTTCTCCGGAGTCGTGCGAGCCGACGTTAAAAAATAAAATAAAATTGTTTGCGAAGATTTAGGATGGTCTGTAACTTTTACTAAATAATACTTGGAATGGTAATATCTTCTTAGACAGAGATAATTCTTTGAAGTTATTCACTGGATAAAAACTCTGTGCACATTTTGTTTCTCCTCTTCTTCTTTTTTTTTATGGCGGGGATTTAACGAAAACTCGAGGTTACTAAAACAAATAAAAAAAGATAATCTGGATTGGTGATTTGATTACTTTTTTTTTTTTTTGTTCTGGATCATATTATCCGTCCGGGTTTTGTAAGAGAATGAGGAAAGTAAAATTTAGAGGGTTAACCTGAAGGGTGATTAGAAGAGTATGGATTTTTATTTAGTACTAACTTACAAAATATTTACGTAAATATGTAGCGAAATCATTTAAAATATGTGATATGTGAAAATGTGTAACATTGAATAATAATACATACATATATATTATTGAAACGAAATTTAATTTTAAGACTGCAAATTTCCGAAGGGAGTAATAGAAGAACACTTTTATAAATATACAAACGTGCAACTACTTTTGAGTTTTTTTTATTATTAGTTTGCTAAATACTACTTAAATTTTCCATGGGGCTGAATCCCTAGAAAGTGAAACATTTTATCACCACTTGAGATTTCTCGGCTACACATTCCCCCCTGACCTCCCCCCCACCCCCCCACTGATTCTTACTGATCGTTCAGTTCATACGTATTTTAACTAATATGATGGGTTAGAGATGAGCTATATTGAATTTAGAGGAGATACACACGAATTGGCATGGAGAGAAAACGATAAACCATTTAGGAAATAAAAGAACCCTCATTACACCCTGCTGGGATTTGAACCCCAAACTTCCCATCATTGTTAACTCAGACCTTAATAGTATTGGATAAGAAATCATTAGAATAATATAGATAGGTTTAGAATAATTTAATTGATAAATTAAATAGGTAAATTATTAAGAAAGAATTAGCTGTTAAATTAGATGTTTACCTACACTTAGTATTTTTATTAAATTTCATTTATCTCATTGATTTTTATAATGAACTACATTAATCTGCAACTTGTTAGCTTGTATTTGCTATATCTTGCAAGTCAACTCAGTTTAATATTTATTTGTATAGAATTTTGACTTGTAATTCAATTAACTTAGTAATATTATTTTATTATTTTTGGATTTATCAGTTTTAGCCTTTTGCTGCTAACTGTCCAGTTTACATAGTATTTTCTAAAATGTAACCCTGTATGTGCCTTACGTTTAGTCCACGTATCCCCCAGTGCGAGTGTTACTATTTCACTAGCACTCTCATTATCTGGGTTTCATTCCTGTCTTTGTCTTGAACTCTCACCTCTGGATCAAACAAAGGGAAGGACATCTTTGAATCCCCTTCACGGTTCCTTCCCCCATTACCTTGCTGTTCCCTCCCCTCTCTTTTAGCTATCGTGTCTCAGTGGAACTGTCCCTCTGGTGGTAACTTTGCCCGTCGAGTTGGCTCTGCTTTGAAATGTTCGTGCCCGATGTGTTTGAAACTTCACCTTACCCCCCCTTCCATCTACACCCAAGCACGTTTCTGGTGTTCCGTAGTTCGTGGCTTGGACCTCTTATAACGGTGTGATGTGATGTGATGTGATGTGATGTCAAGTGTCACACCCCTCCCCCCCCCTTTGCCCCTTAATTTTCACACATTTTAATAGTACTATTGAAAATGTTATAGGAACGTGGTAGGAAGAACAGTAGCTGACAGTAACAGAATAAAAAAACTTCTTTCATATGTTCATACGTGAACTCACGCGATCTGCAGCAAAAAAAAAAGTGTTTGTGTTTTTAACGTATCATTATTATTAATTAAAAAAAAATACATTATGTGAAAACTACTCTAAATTCAAATCACTATTATGTATCTTACATACATACATACATATATATATATATACATACATACATACATACATACATACATACATACCTACGTACGTACGTACATACATACATACATACATACATACATACCTACCTACGTACGTACATACATACATACATACATACATACATACATACATACATACATACATACATACATACATACATACATACATACATACATACATACATACATACATATCTAATCACACTGTGCATATAGCTCAAAAACAACAACTCCGACCTAATCCATCCTCTTTAACTTTCTCAACACTTCTCTAACCTTGCGTACTCACTTCGCTCCAACAACATCCATAAACCATGTCATACATGCTCTTTTATTCTTAAAACTCTTAATGTTTCTCTCCATCACACGCTCGTCCACAACATTTAGACACGTCTCACATGGACTAGCCCTTACTTTTGATTCATACACTTTACCTTTATATGTTTTCTCTGTCTCTCGATCCACACTTATCCTCTAAACATGCCCAAACCAATGTAAGACACTTCTTTCACATTGACCTATTGTATTACCTTTCAGATCGCACTCCTTCAGCACCCATTCATTAGTGACTCTGTCCATACGAGTTTTTCCACATACATTTCTTAGATATCTCATTCCAGCCGTATTCACCTTGCTCTTGTGAATCTTACGGCTGTCAAAATTCACACAATCTGTTAAATTTGATGGATGCAGAGCCTAATACCTGGTTTATAACTCCATAAAGATGAAATTGTTTGGATTTTATTTAGTCAAAAATATAATTTGTATTGTTTTATCAACTACTAAACTGAGAGATTGCAAAATCAGAATCACCTATTTGGATGCATAGCTATTTAAAATAAATAAATTTGAGGAGCACTTTATAAACACACATATTACACTACCCTTTAACAATTTTATTCAAAGCACGAGTCTCTCAACCACATTTCTGGTCAAATGAGTCAAGCTCTCAAAAGACTTGATGGAATGGAGAGATCGAGATTCGAACCTCCCTGGATTAACTGGAGATTTTGTTTTTAGCACCGCGTCTTGCTACCCGTTTGGGTTATACGCCTATGTACTAGTTATACTAATGAGCAAGGGATTGGGAAAGCTTAGTTGAGAGAAAATGCACCCACAGTAGCGTGGAGGGAGAGTGGGAAACCATTTAGGGAAAACCACCCTCATTGCACCCGAGTGTGATCGAACCCCGATCTCCCCGTCTTAGGCAGTCAAGTCTAACACGAGAGTAGCGCGTTAGACCATGCGGCCACCGAAGCGGGTTTCACTGGAGATGAATCTTGATTTCTGATTCATTATGATTTTCCCAACCTCTCTTTACTCTAGTGTAGGTTACATTAAACCATTAATTACCTTTATTGTTTTTGATTTCTCATAAAAATAAATTGTATTTAAGAAAATTTTTAATCTCGAGATTTTTATGGATATTTAGATTGTATATACTCTCGAATTAAAAAGGAGTGGGTTTTACAATTCCCTTTGTCCTCTATGTGTATGTTTGTCCCTGAAGCTATAGCGGAAACGGTGTGATGGATTTTATTAAAACTTTATAGTTATTTGCTATATCATTATACTTTGAGGCCGGATAGTCATTTGAATTCTAGATTTATAATAATTAAGGATAGCCAACTGATGACTTATTTTTGAAAATTTAAAGTTATTCAAAAACAATATTTACGATTTCGTTCAAATTATTTGTCTAGGGTTTCTTTTACAAGCTAACAAACGTTGTATAACTTTTTTCAAAGAAAAAAATTACATTTATGAGAATTTGTCTGATTACTTATTTTTGAAAATTTGTAATATAACCTATTGGTTATTTGAGAAAGTATGTACAATTTTGTCAAACCATTTATTTTAATTAGTCCGCTAAGCACCAAGGATTATAACGACTTACTCTAAGGTGTAGGTATTGTGAAGGTGGTTTAGAAAATTGAGCCCACATTAGCGTGGAAAGGAGATGGTGAAACTACAGGGATAAATCAGACGTGTGAAGTCCTCACTCCCTTCCTCCAATGGACCCGTCCGATATTCAAACCTCGGCCTCTCCGAAGTCAGTCCATTGCGAGCCCGATGCCTCAGACAATACAGACATACCATGATGCTAGACGTACTACTACTACTACTACTACTAATATAATACTATTACTACTATAATACTTCTACTACTACTTATAATATTAATAACAACAATAATAATAAATAAAACAAGGTGACCACTGGTCCAAGTCAATTCGCTAGTTGAAAATTGGCAATTTGGGGTTTTGTGATTTTTTTTAAACTCTTGTACTTAATTTATCGCATCATTGGGAGCGTTACCGCCAAACAGGATGAATGTACAAGCGTTGTTAAGAAGTAAAACCAACGAGCTTAGTCCAATAATGCAGCGTAGGCAGCATATTATACAGCCCGCTACTAGTAATTCGACAGTCGGGTCAGCATTATCCGATGTAGTGGAAGTCTTGTAAGCAAAGGGTTTGAGAGGGCAGGGGGTAAGTTCGGTGTTGAACAAATTGGGTTCTGTTAACATAAGGGTTGATTGACTGGAGTCAGGGTAAGAGGGTGGCGGGTGGTGTGTTGGCGTGGATTTCGGATCACATGCCCTTCGTTGGATATTGGGGGTGGGGGGAGGTGGAGGATGGGGTCTTTTCTGTAGCACTCAACAAGGAATAAGACTGCATCGGGAGAAAACTGTGCTCAATTACGAAACAGGATTGCCAAAAAGCGTGATCCAAAGGGAGGAAGAGGAAGACAAAAGATAGAGCGAGAAAGATGAAAGAAAGCGCGGATGGAAAAGGAAACTTTCCCAATTTAGAAGTTAGACTCTGTACATTCTCCGGGAAAACAAAGAAAAACCAAGACGAGAATTGGATCTTTATTTTTTTTCATCCATCTTCCAGTTATTCCACTTTTTTTTTTACCTCCCCCCTCCCCCCCATACCTCTTATTGTGACCAATACGAGCTGGGCTCACGTCAAAACCCTTGCGTGCGATGACGTAAACGAGATCCAAAGAGACGCTTGCCAAATAACGGACGTTGTTTCTTCCCCAAGAAAAAAGTAAAAGGAAAACAGACGTCTAAGTTTTTCAGCAGCATTGAGAAGCCACTTTGTTGCCAGGGAATAAATGTCAGGTCCAGTCAAGGTTTCGGCTGTTTTTGGTGGGGGGGTAGAGTGCTGTCCTCTCCTTTTATTATTCTTACTCTTTCGTTTCAGCAGGTTAGAAAGACGTGCGCAGCTTTATAGTCACGCGTCTACTTATGAGACTATTTTATTTTATTGTATTTGTCAAGGCCATAGCCAGGGGGAGGTTTTGGGGGTTTAAACCCCCCCTGAAATTTTATGAAAAAAATATATACGGCCTTATTTATGGCTCAAACAATATCAAAATTAAGATACAAGCACAATTTAGGCCGCTTAGTTACCATAAAAAGCATTTCAGATAACTTCTAGAGGTGTTTAATATTTGGAAATTTTTATATTCCTCTGTAGCTAGGGGGCTATGTTGCCATAAAAACATTTCAAATATCTTCTAGAACTCTTTAATATATAGAATATTTTTCTAGCTTCCGGCAATTGGGGGATGTGCCCACCAAACCACACCTGAAATTCTTGGCTGGCTACGGCCTTGGTATTTGTAAACTCTAGTTTGACTACCTGGCTTTAGTAACAATGGCTTTTGAATTAATTTGAAATCGTGCATCTGTGTTCACCTGCTCTAAGAATAACTTTATGTCGTCAGCCCACATTCGAGCCTTACCGACTTAGCTGCTGTCGTCTGATGGTAAAGCTAGTACTAACTTCTGCGGATAGAGGGTTTCATTTGGTCTGAACAACGAACTCTCCGGCCGTTAATCTCACTTTTCTAGATCGGAGCTGCTACTTTATCATCCATTTCGTTTCTAATTTGCCCTTACGAGTCCGAGTTGACCCCGTTACAGGACCACTGCGTCACAGAAAAACTGGAAGCGCCGGGGATTTAACCCAGGACCTCTGGGTCTGTGGCCGGGAATTCTGAACACTAGATCATAGAGGCGATCATATTGTAAGGAGTCAGGTTATAAATATGCTGCATTCTGGGTGACGATTTGAGTAGGCCCCTATACCGTGGATCATTCCGTTGATAAACCCTGGTGATAAACTTACAATGTTAACTTAAAGTAGTGCACCTCTCAAGATCACATGGGTTCATATTCTTTTTCTCTCTGTACTTCCGAGCTCAAACTTTAATGAACGAGGGAAAGATGAGCGATTCAATTTTATTTTTTAAATTTGTACCCCTTAAAAGTTTTTATAAAAAGAAATAGTTTTGAAAAAAACCTTTAAAATACTGTCTTTCTGATCGATGTACACAATCTTCGCTAACATAATTGGGACTATAATATTTTAGAGTAGATTGAAACACATACAGTCAGCTCTGGTTATAATGAACCTCCACAGACTCAGATATTTTGTTAATTATGTCTGAAGTCCACTATAACAGATTTTTTTTTGTTAGATCTTAAAGTAGTGGGTTAGTGACAAACAAAATAAGAGTTCATATACAATAGCTCTTTATTGAAATATATTAATTAATCTTAAAAACATCGGTTATATGCTGCTGTTTACTGTATACTGTTTTAGTTCATATTTTTTCCAGATCCTTCTCTAGAGTCTGTGCTTTTTCCACACTTGATTGCACCCTATCCATGCATTTGAAAAATTAAACTGAGTAGAAAAGTATAATTTTTTTGAGTTTCATACACCCTCTCTAAGAAAGTAATTAGTGAAAACAATTACTAAATGGCCACAGTCCTGTAACTCCTGTCGTATTAATACAACTCAGAAGGCTGTCTTCTTTTACTTGCCGCAGACAAAGGTATTAAAACTTAAGCCAGGTCAATGAATGCACTGACTTTTTAGGCTCAGTCCTCCCAACCCACTTCCTCCTGTATTCCTTTTCCACATTCCGTATTTTCAGTCAAGCTTTGTGATATCTAAACAAGAACTCAGGTAGAATCGGTGTCTTCAAGTTTAAACAACCAAAAAGTTATGTTTTTAGAGAATTAAGATGTTAGAATGATAATTCTTATTGAAAGTTTCAATTTTTCTGTTCACTAAAAGCGAAGTTGAGGGATCATTTATAAACGAATTTTCTAACACACATTGAAATGTTTGTGGGTTGGGACCAAAAAATTATTAAACTGATCATAATTTATTAATAAAAATAAACGTTTATGTAAAAATGAAATATTTTTTTAAGCTCTAAACAAAATGTATGTATGTATAGAACAGCCTACATACAATATACATAATTAGTTCGTACCTACATTATGTATCTTATAATTCGTTCTTAAATAACATATCAAGGGTGGAGGCTGTGGAGGGGGGGGGGTTTGCCACACTATTTAAAGGGGAACACCTCGATAATTCTCGTAAAACATATACTAATAAAAGTCCAAGCTATTATATAAATTGTTATTTGGGAATGTAAGTCAGTGGCGCACCAATAAATTTACTTGGGGGGAGAGGGGTGGAGGACATAAGGAATATAAGCTACTGTTTCTGTAATTTTTTTCCAATTGGGAATTTTAGGGGTACTTTTAATGTTTACGGCGTTATACCTTTTTAATTTATAGTTAACCGCTTCGGTGGTCGAATGGTATAATGCATCACTTTTGTAATAGACCGTACTATTATGTATATTGTGATTTTTTTCAATTACCTCGCACATTTTAAACATTAGAGAAGACCAATCATCTGATTCTGTTCCCTCATTCAACTTTGAGAAAACCTAGTATTGAACCACTGTCTAATTTTCATAGAACGAACCTTATTTGACTGAATTACCAGATATGCTTTATGGTTTTCATACGTCAAGTAATGTGATATTCAGATGTCACTATTGCTAGATATTATCAATGCGTTTTAAATAACACTAATAATATAGTAAATATGTCATCGATTTTGACTACAAAAACTGTGTTTTTTATTTTCTAAAATCCTGCTATAATTTGAGTTCCTCACATCTCAGATATTAACTGGAGGTGTCGGCGGCAGGTTAAGTACTTACGGTGGCTACTTTTTAAGCTCATACATTTTAACTCAAAAGCTACTTGATTAATATCTGGGGTTAGAATGAGGAGGGTAACTAAGGATGACGAGGGTAGTTGGAGGAAATGTGCTGGAACTAAGGATGACGAGGGTAGCTGGAGGAAACGTGCTGGAACCAAGGATGACGAGGGTAGCTGGAGGAAACGTGCTGGAACCAAGGATGACGAGGGTAGCTGGAGGAAACGTGCTGGAACCAAGGATGACGAGGGTAGCTGGAGGAAACGTGCTGGAACCAAGGATGACGAGGGTAGCTGGAGGAAACGTGCTGGAACCAAGGATGACGAGGGTATTTGGAGGAAACGTGCTGGAACCAAGGATGACGAGGGTAGCTGGAGGAAACGTGCTGGAACTAAGGATGACGAGGGTAGCTGGAGCAAACGTGCTGGAACCAAGGATGACGAAGGTAGTTAGGGGAAACGTGCTGGAACCAAGGATGACGAGGGTAGTTGGAGGAAACGTGCTGGAACCAAGGATGACGAGGGTATCTGGAGGAAACGTGCTGGAACTAAGGATGACGAGGGTAGCTGGAGGAAACACGCCCGTGGTAAGGAGGAGGAGGATAGCCAGAGGATATGCACTGCGCTAACGTTGAAACGGGATGAGGAAACCACAATGGTGATATAAATATAAATATCACCCACATCGGTATGCTCGCGGGACAAGACGTAAAAATATCTTCTTGTCTGGTTTACTGGCGGGGGAGTGTTTGGAGTTGGAATCCTCTTGGTGTAGGCTAATGAAGCGCTTTTTCCTAAATCATTCCCTAATCTACCTCCAAGTAAATGCGGGTACGCTTTTTATACATTTTCCATCCTAATCCCTATCCTTATAGTGTAAATATATGGATAACCCTGACGGATAGTAAGACTTGGTGCGCGTAAAAATAGTAATGTATATATTTAAACATATGTATATATAGTATATTAATATGTAACTGTTTCACTGTTGCACCCATCATTATCTCTCCTAACGGACGAAGTTATTTGTTTCTGTCACATAATGTGTATATTTTGAAAACGCATCACTAGTAGCATTATGTAAAATAATACATACCTACATCCCATGTGGGGATGTTTTATTGTGACAGTAATGTTAGTTCTGGTGTGAGGGTGACGTCGGTAGAGGGTGGAACACTCCCTCGACCGATGCAAAAAAACAAACACATACACACACACATATACATGAACGTACGTCAATATTTGTTACACGAGGGAGGAGTGTTTTAATACTGTAAATCACGGTTTAAATGAAATTATTTATGTTGACATAAACCAACCCCCTTACTCGCCTCTCCCCTGTTTCATCCCCATCACGTTATCATATACTATAGGTATAGTACATTTCGTATGTTATTAGTGTAGAGCGCGGGGCATGCCGTGTTGATTACTAATTGGCAACATCGTGTTAAAATTGTCCTAAATTCACCACAGTTTTCAATTATATTGAACACGACTTGGTTTGGGGAAGGAAGGGAGGGATGGCGGGGTTTGGCGTTCCTATACCCCCTCCCCCATCTAACTCTTTCCTTTTTTTCCCCCCCTCTCTCCGGAGAGCTAAAAACACACTCTCATCTAATTTTTATTCATGTCTGAACCTTGTTCGACATCGTAAACCTTCCCCCCCATTCCTCCCCTCGAATTCTCCCACAGCTCGCTGACAAATGTATAATTTCAAATTCAAGAGAGGAGGGGGGGGGGGATGAAACATTTCATCCGCAAAATGTTGGAACAATACTGGACTGACGAAAGTATCGCAACCCCCAAACTTCTGATAAAAACGGGCCAATTTGTGATTGTGAAGAAAAAAAGTTTGCTTTCAATAGCTTCAATTTATATGTTCTTAATTTTATTTTTAGATTTGAGCGTTTAACGCAATGATTATTAATGTGTGTTTTTCAGCTACGTCTTATCACCATTTCAGGCTATCAACATTAAATTACTCTAAAAGGGTAAGGATCAATAATGTAGAATTTATAGTAAATATACCCCTATTCAAGCGGAGTAAAAGTGGAAAATCATTTAGGGGGGAAAAAATAAGTAGAACTTACCGGAATCCAAACCCTGACCTATATCCATCATCTTAGAGCCAGCTTAGACTAGCTTGACATCTGTTTCGTGTGCTTGCGGGTACCGGTGCTAGCTTGATAAAGTGTTGAGGAGGGGAAGGGAATTTTATAGGAAATTCACCCGTAATATACATGAAGAGAGGATTTTGGAACCTCAACGGTAGTCACGTGTGGAAAATCACCCTAATTTTTGCTGACGGGGAGGTTGGTACTAGAAAAGAAGGTAGTTTTCTATCTACGTATAGTTGTGGTTATCGCATCCTCTCTCTACCAACTGCTGTTGAATTTAAACTACACTCTTCATCCTTAGCTTTTCGAATAAATTAGGCTGTTAATAACCCTTGTACTAGTATTTCTGTTAACAGTAGACCTCGCCCCTTCCATTCAAAAATTCTAAATATTTAATTGAAATGTTAAGAATTATTTCATGTCCTTATCGTTACCCCAATCTTAGCATCACTCTTTTGAGTTTCAATTTGAAATCAACCCTATGATTTCTCTTTGGATTTAAGTTAAAATAATGATTTCTCTTTGGATTTAAGTTGAAATAATGATTTCTTTTTGGATTTAAGTTGAAATATCTCCTATAATTTCTCCTTGGATTTGAAGTTGATATTTCTCCTTGGTGATCAAGTTAGACAGAAAACAAATGAATCTCTATTCAACACTACATTATAAACTTGAATAGTAACCGTTATTTACGCGTTTTAAGATGTTATTCTCTCAATGTAAATGTCGAAATCTAAACATACACCCTAGTTATTAAATAGATTTCTTTTTTAAATCACTCGAGATGAACTCTTAAACGAAAAACTTGGGTATTAAAACTGTATTTTATTACGGGGCATCTTTTTATTTAGAGTTTTATCATTGTTGATTTCAACTATACAACTTAAGTGTGATTGATTAGTTTATGAGTCTGAACAATTGGGATCCATGATTAATTCGGTGATTTCGATGAAAATATATATTTATTATGACGGACTAATGCCTGGACAAGCTCGGCGACTACCAAGCTAGTAACGAAGCCTACGCTTGCCAAAAGGATACTTAACTGTCAGGATTCAGCCGGATTGTTGAGGAATTTCAGACAATGTCCAAACATACCTGAGATTTTATTCCTATTTGGGGTCGTCGATTGATTCCTTGAATTATATAATGCGAGTAATTCCAAGCTCACTAGATATGGCATCTCAACTCGGGCTAAGAGTCTAAAAGTAAAATAAAAATGATAAAATTTAATGAACCTAATAAAATTGAGAATTTTTTTAAAAAATATAATATTTTCACTTTTTTCTGCAACTTTTAGTTTAAATTCATAGAACATACTATCATAATTCTAAAACTGATATAAAATTATATTGTTTTACAATTTTTTTTAAACTGTTTCCTAAACAAGTTGATAGCTATTTTCCATTTGGAGTAAAATAAATAACTGCTCACTAATAAAATAAAAAAAAAAGAAGAAAAGGAACGATTGAATATTTCAAAAGAAAGAGGACCAAAAGTACTCTACCGTCCAGATCTCCAGCAATTTAATTGGGGATAGGATGGGGGGGGGAGGAACTCACTTTGAAGGGTTATGACCATCATATCCATATATACCGGTACCCTCTTTTGTATCCCTCTCCGCGCTTTAAGGGGTGGAGGGAGAGGGAGGAAACGCTGACGTAACTAAATTTACTTTTCATGATAAAGTCTCTGTACTGTAACATGATTATTGGATTTGGCTTGGCCCAGCTTTTCTGTGACTGCGCAAAGTTGCCGGGAAGACGATAACTTACGGACGGTTGAACGGATTAAAAGCAGATTTGGACCCAGAGCTCTCTTGTAGAGAGAGAGAGAGAGAAAGAGAGAGAGAGAGAGAGGCCTATGCGAGCGATATTTAGTAAGAAGATAGAAGGGATCCTCTTAGTAAAGTCATTCCCCTCTTCTACCCTCTCATTCTCCCTCTCTCTCTCTCTCTCTCTCTCACCAGTTGTGTGGACTATTGCTTTTTAACGACCTTGTTAATTGATAAAAGATTGTATGTTTTTGTAATGGTTTTCTAATGTTCTCTCGTGCCTTTTCCTACGCCTCTGTCTTCGAGATATGACCATTTGTCTACTTCATCACCAATGAATTGTTTTTAATCGCTCTAGGTTTATTATTTGTTTGAAACTATTATTGATTATTTCAAGAACAGTTTTATGCAATTATTAGTTGCTGTGTGCTCGCTCGGGTGAACTGGGGTGGTTTTTTCCCTAAATGGTCTTCTACTCTCCCTCCACGCAATTGCGGGTTCACCTATTCTATATTCAACCTTGCCAATTCCTAACCCATTAGAGTAATTAGTACTTAAGCGTGTAACACGAACGGGTAGTAAGACGCGGTGCTAAGTATAAGTTGCTGTGTGTGTACATATATAAAGTGTTATCAAATCAAAATGATAATATACCTTCTAATATATATTTTATAATTAATTAAAATGGTTACACTCGCATTGGTGGGCTCGTGGACTTACAGTTTCGTCTAGTATGATTTAGCGGTGACGAGGAGGTCTGGGTTCGAATCACGTCCTGCTGTACTGAGGGCTCATTTCTTTAATTGTTTACTCACTCTCCATCCACGAAAATTTGGGTACATTTCCTCTAAATTCTACCTTCCTTATTCCTGCTACATTAGTGGAGCTAATATTTTATGCTGGTACTAAGGTGCGGTGGAAAAACAAACTCTGCAAAAATGTTGTTTAAAGGATCACCAAAATGAAGGTTGGTTATAAAATAAGCTTGACACATCAATTTGACATGCCTGTGAATTTAAATACAGAATGTTAGGGTTGATTGATTTATGGTGCCTATTAATTTAAAAAAATAGTATTCATCACAATTTTTTACTCTACGTATTTGAGGAAAAATCCGTTGATATTTTTGTTATTATTGATTTAGTAAACCCAAAACACTGAACAACTATAAACTCTAAGAAAATCGTTGTTTCCTTTCATTAGTTTACGTATACAAATAAGAACTAGACAGTAGTTTTTTTAAATCGTCCTTGTTAAAAATTGTGAACTTTTAAATATTTATTTTTATTTTATTCCCCTTTTTACTCGATTCTTTTTGTATGGAGTTCTACAAAAGAATTAAAACCTTCATTAGCCAAGGCTTCAATTTTCTACGCGAGAGATTATTTATTTATATAATAAAAAACGTTAGCGCGTTTTTTATTTATTATTATTACTTATTTGAAAGGCTGAATATAGAACTGGTCCACTACTTAATGGATGACCTATTTGTAGTGATTGGCTTTTGAAAGTGTTCTGTATGGCCGATGAACTAATTAGTTAACACATCTCATCTCTCGTGGACAGGGCTTTTGATGTGGTGGAAGCGCCCCCCCCCCCCCCCCGTCCCCCCTGCTTTCATCATGAAGCAACGAAGAATCCCTCTATAGCCACACTTTAAAAAATGTCAGAATATCTACCCAAATTTGTATCAGTTATCAATAGATACATTTGGGCTAGTAATAATGCCCTAAATCTCTGCTTCATCAAACGACTTAATAAAAATGTTTTGACACATACATACATAGACTCTAATTTTTTAGGTGACCTGGTGGTCTAGGGGTAAGGTGTCAGACTTCTATGCTGAGGGTCCGGGTTCAATCCTCGGTCCCGGCACAGATTTATCTGATTGCCAAACCCTTCCTTCACCTCTGACAAGATGTGTATTAATCACAACTTGTGAATGTGAGGAATGCCAGGCCTCCACCGTGGTTCGGATTCCACGTTAAACTGTAGGTACTCCATTTCATCTCACAATCACCCTAACATTACACATTAGCGTAAGTGCGTATAACCCGAACGGGTAGTAAGACGCGGTGCTAATAATAATAATCTATTTTTTTTAAATAGGAAAGTCCGCTTTCGACCACCAACATTGATTAAAATTCACTAAATTTGTTCATTTTAGACATATGTTTTATTTGACTTATTAATTAAAAAGCTCATCTAAAAAGTTATACAAAACAAAGTCCATGGTGTCAGCTCACAATCGAGCTATACCGATCGAGCGGCCACCGTTTGTTGGCAATGATAGTGCCAACTTCTGCTAATAGAGGGGCTAATGTGGTCAGCACAACAAACCCACCGGCCGTTAATCTCAGTTTTCTATATAGGAGCTGCTACTTTTTCATTAACGTAGAGCTTCCACTAATACTTTTTTTTATGGGTGACTGTATAATCTCTCTTGACATTACTAACTAAACGGACTAAGAATATAAACACAATTGTAATATTATTTTATTCACGCCACTATGGCAGCACGAGTTTCCAGTTTTCAAGTAACGAGCTTCCTTTAAAAATAAGACTACATTAAAAGTTTATTTAACTTATTTTCATGGTGTTATTTCTTTTAACATTTTCTTAATATTTAGATATCTTATTTTGTGAAAGCATTTTACTTGCCTGGTTTTTATAAATTCTGAAATTTTTCATTTATTTGGTTATGTTTGGTTCCATCATCTTTGAATGACATACCTTGGTCTTATATTTGGGTAAAGAATGAAGAGGCGATCAATCGTTAGTGGTTCATTTCGTAACTATAGTAAATATATTATAATTAATATCGATTATTTTCAAGGAGGCGATGCTGGCGCGATCTGGACCTTGTGGTTAGTCGGGTGAACTGATCGTAATATTATTTTAAGAACACCTGATTAATTTCAAACAATATGATGTTTATAACCTTAATATTGTATTACTTTATGACTTAAACTGTTTCTTGTTGTTAATATTTCTGTTCCATTGTATTTATCTGGTGTATTATACATTGTTGTTAAATTTGATTAATTTAATATTAATTATTGGGAGTTTTCCAAAGGAATATTTTTTATAGGTTTATGCTTAATAGAACAAATACTTTTTAATTGTGAATTTAGAATATTTTAAAATTAAATTTGGGTATTTTTTTCTTTTTTGAAAATGGCTAAGAAGTGACCATACGCCAAGTATCTTAAAACACTGAAATATAGGTTCATTTCTCGTTTAGAGAAAGTATAGTGGTTTTAAAAGAAAGCCAAGTCCTCAAGTGACATTTGAACAAATAATTTATGGAATGCTATACTATATAAAGGTCAGAATTTGTAAATCATATCTGAACCAAATATTTTCACTTTGAGAGCTGGAAGTTTCAACTTTGGTGAGACCTGAACATTTTATCATACACTAATTAAATGTTGTCATTGAAGACATTAATGTTGACTTAGGTTACCATTAGGAGAGATTCCTCAAACATCACCAGAAGATATTTTTTAACATAATATACATATAAAGTTTTGTTAACACTACATACATTAATCCGTCAACAATAACATTAGACGGTAGTGAACGTGTCATGAGAACAATATTTTCGGTTGAATTATTTTTAATCGGAGTCTTCAGATAAAACCTTTTTATATTAATTCAAACATTTTAATTACCTTGTTCTGTATTAAATTTTGATTAGTAAACTATGATGTTTAATTTTATTTAACTATTGTTTTATTTTTCTAAATACAAGTTTAGATTATATATTAGGAAGTAATGCCATAGGGAAGATTGATTATCAATATTTTTTTACTATACAAAACTAGCTATAATCCGTCTTAAAATGTATTTGTGCCATTATTATTCGAGTGTTGTACCTTATTGGTGATGTAATTTGTGTGGTCTGTGATAGCTACTGGTGTATCACTGATGTAGGTGTTGAAAGCTGCTCGAGTCCTCGGTGTAGTCAGTGATTAATATACGTATTCATTAAGAACTGAAGGTGAAGGACAGAGGTCTTGGGAATTGGAGCTTCTTGTCAGATTGCTGAGTCTATCCCAAATTAATTTTATACTTTTTCTGTCAATATTTTATGTGACAGTGGCGCCCACAACATAATTAAATGTACATTAAATTTGTTCAATCTACTCAAAAACCATTGAGGTGTTACAGTCCGAGATTTATATATATATATATATATATATATAAACTGTAACACGTCATATATAATTATATAACTATAAAAATTGAGTTCAGGGAAAGGTTAGATACTTGGAGATTATAAAGATGAATATATAAAAATAAGATAATAAATAAACTTTTTTTATTATCACATACACTCTACACCCCTAAAATTATTTTAGTTTTTCTCTGGCGTCTTAGTACTCGTCCGGGATATCCTTATTCTATTAAACTATGGAGTAGGGTTGAGAAAGGTAAAACTAAGAGGAAATGCATTCGTTATTGCGTGAAAGGAGATTAGGGAGTTATTTGAGCAGAAAAACATCATAAGCACACACGTTAGGGATTAGAAATTAAGCCTCTTCGGAAGTCTGGACTCGGATCCCGGCCGAATGTACTGAAGGTGTTTAGTGTTTACCCCGAATTGTTTCCCGCTTTTCCTAGACTCAAATACGATTACATTTTCTCTAATTCTTCATCATCCATAGCACACTAACGTAATTAATATATGAGCACTACCTAAACGTGTAGTGAGACGTGAAAGATATATATATATATGTATATATATATATATAGGCCTATTTTCTATTCAATAAGAAAATATTTGTTATGAACAAGAAACATGCTTTAAAAATTAACCTGAATTGAAAATCAACATTTTGATGAAATTATGGTGAAAATTGCTACTTAAAAATAAAATATATATTATCTAATTGTTGCAGTTATCATTACTTTAGTGCTTTAATAATACTATTTTAAGGTAGTGGGAGTTAGCATAGTCGACCTTTTCCGTCTCGTTCCACTAGAAAGTATCAATCGCTGTTAGGCCAACTGGATTAAAATATAATATGTCTTTTTCTGGAAATATTTCTCTATTCGGTCTAAATTCATACTCCCTTTCGCCCTTTACCTACAACCATCCTTTGTCATTTCAATAAGAAATATTGGAAATAAAACTAAGTAACTTATCATCTCATAGTAAAAAGGAAAGATTACTGCTAGTTCTCAAATATCTTGCAACTTTTTGTTGTGAGCCTATAAAAAAATTACTGTATTTATTAGAGGAAGGCTAAATCTACAACCCTTTTTCATCAAGCCTGGTCTCATAGCTTAGTAAATATGATCAAAAGTCATTGAAAATAAGCTAATGTCATATCTTCACGCATTTTTTTTCTTCTTTTAATCAAACTCAAACTATAGGATTATTAAGGAAAACGAACCCTGTTGGAATCTTTCGACTTTATTTTGGCGTGAACCAAATTTTAAAATAACACATCATAAAATTAAATATTGCTTTAAAGCTGAACGTCTGCACGGCAATTTCTCGCTTACCGAGGCGGCCCCATTAAATGTTTTTTTTCTTGAAAATTTATTACATTTATAGCGATTTATTATTATTATTATTATTATTATTATTATTATTATTATTATTATTATTATTATTATTATTATTATTACCCGCCTCGGTGGCGTAGTTGGCTAACGCGCCAGTCGTGTTGAGCTCGACCGCCGAGGACGGGGAGATCGAGGTTCGAATCTCGGTCGGGTGAACTGGGGGTGGTTTTTCCTAAATGGTTTTCCACTCTCCCTCCACGCAAATGCGGGTTCACTTCCTCTAAATTCAACCCTCCCAATTCCTAATCCATTAGAGTAATTAGTACTTAAGCGTATAACCCGAACGGGTAGTAAGACGCGGTGCTAAATATTATTATTATTATTATTAGTAGTAGTAGTAGTAGTAGTAGTAGTAGTAGTAGTAGTAGTAGTAGTAGTAGTAGTAGTAGTAGTAGTAGTAGTAGTAGTAGTACCGCATCTTACTACCCGTTTGGGTTATACACACTTACGCTAATGTGTAATGGTAGGGTGATTGTGAGATGAAATGGAGTGACCTACAGTTTAACGTGGAATCCGAACCACGGTGGAGGCCTGGCAACGATTAAATAATGAATTTAAGGGGTAAGATGGGGATCGTAATTTGGAGGAAGTGCACACGTATTAGCATGAGAGGAAATGATAAAACCACATCAATAAATTAAATGTGAAAAACTACCCCTCAATGCGCTAGCCAGAGATTAAAACCACGTCACCAGCGATTCATTATAGTGCGAGACTGATGACCTTGCACCGTGTAACCACTGATATGGTTTTGTTAAATGCTGGTACTTCGCTGTGAACGTACCTTAAGTCATACACAATGCGCCCTCAACTTTATACAGAGGCATCACTCATGTTCTAATCCTAGTTTTCTCACGTAATCGCTGGAGTGTTGCTTGCTATAAATTATTCTGTTCGTCTTTCTCAATCTCCCCGGCCTCTCCTCCCCCTACCCCACCATCAGAGCTCTTACCAACAGGCCTGTGCAGGCAGTATCCATTCCGGACACGAACTCGAGACCACAATATCATCCAAGAAACTCCTATTGCGCTGTCCATACGTACTGCCGTGTTATATATCCCGCTGCTGTTTCAATGTTGCGGTGAGGAGTTTACCCGTATTGTTCGCACAAAAAAAATATAAAAAAATCGAACGATTTTGCGTTTTTAGAATACAAATGATTCGTATGTTCATCCAGGGGATACAACTTTCTTTATTCACTACACCTCCGAGAATAGCTTGGGATAATTGATTTCCTTTTTATTACTTTGGTTGACTGCATTGACTTTAAATTTATTTAGTTGAGGTATTTAACGTTCACTTTATGAACCGATTGATTAGGCCTATATTAAAACACGAGAATTTTCTTTGAACAAGATCCAAAGTTCTTACCAATTTTTATGAGAAAGGTATTTTCATATATTATCTTCTAGAGTTCTTTTAAAATATGCCATAATCTATATGGGACCGACGGCTTTACTTCCCCTCCAAAGGAAGTTGTGCTACGGATGTTTATTTCTTTAGAAAAATCCGTCGACCCCTGCTAGGTTTGAACCCATGAACATCGCTTCCTGAGGCGAGCACTTTACCCCAAAACCACCGGGTCTCTACAACGCCTACAAGAATATCCTCGATTTGTAATTTGAAACAATTTTTATATTTAGTGCTTATCTCCTTAAATATATTATTGTTATATACTTCTACTTATATTAATCAATCCAAAGTAGAACCGTTATTTAAAAAAAAATACTAACTATCAATGTTTGGCACTTATAAAGTCAACTGCATTTATCAAAATGTAAATTATTCAACTAAAAGCAACTAAAGCTAAAATTTGATCTCATAAGAAAATACACACAAACCTAGCAAAAGTCAAAATATTTATTTAATGCAAAAAAATAATCAAAGGATTTTTACCCATTTTCTCAAAACTCATATCTCTATTTTAGGACATCATTGCTCTATACATATTTTTTTCTTGCGGTTAAAATTACCATAACTTCGAAACATATATATATATATATATATATATACTCACCATATTTGGAGGCAATAAGTGACATACAGAGTTGAACGTTGAACTATAACCATAAATATGGAAACTTTGTACTAAAGATGTTTCAATAATAAAGTGAATATAAAACTTAAATAATAGCCTACTTATGGGGAAAAAAAATTCAGTGGAGGAGTGAATTAATAGGTTTACTCTTTTTAATACGATAGTTAAATATTATACTTTTTTCTCTATGGTGTGGGAGGTTTTTTTTTGCAAAGAATTTTTAGAATATATTATTTAGTTTAGTTTTTGCAAGGTTAAGTTTACGGTTTGATTTAAATATGCGTTTGTTAACTATGTAAATTGCGAATATCCCTAACGGATGGCATTAAGACGCTTAGCACTTAAAAAAAAGTGTGTAGATACTGTTCACAAAATATAAATGTATGCACATACATAAGAATTATATAGCTAACCAAATAAGAGTTAACTTTTTAAATATCTTCTAACTCGGTCGTCTACAGAAGTGAAAAGGGAATTAAGGATTAGATAAAAAAATAATTCTATCTCGACTTAAGAAATGCTTAGCATATTTATTTTGTTATGTAGTCTGTTCGCTCCTCCACGGAATTATGTGCGCTGTGAAATATTTAGTTCAAACTTTCATAAAACCCTTAATAATTACAAGTTAAGACTTTCTAGATCAGCAGAGATTGTAAGGGGATGCCAAGTTATTCATTTAGTGTGCGCCGGTTGTCGCAGAAAGGGAATTCACACATAACTGAAAAGAAGAAGAAAGGAAGAAGAACCTTAAATGGGCGAATAGTAAGCGGTTGAGGGGGAGTTTAGAGAATGAGAGCATCAAAAGAATAAAATGTTAGTAAAGACGAACAGATAAATCTAAAAAAAAAGAAGATAGAATTTAAAAAAAACCTTTCTCTAATTGTAGAGTTAAGTGCTTTTAATTCCCTTGGCGAATAATAATAATAATAATAATAATAATAATAATAATAATAATAATAATAATAATAAATAATAATAATAATAATAATTAATGATAATAATAATAATAAATATAAAAAGGATCCTGTCAAAACAGGTTTTTTTTAATCTTTAAAAGACAAACTTGACTCAGATTGAAAACTACTTAGAGTAACAAAAGGAGTAAAGAACGAACTGCATAATGAAATAGAATTAAAGAGTACAAGAGGAATGAAAGCCTTGGTATGGGTACATTTTAATTCACAAAGTATGTATAGAACTATTAAATTTAAAACACTTAATTTATTTATTTTAGTCTTGTGACTAAAACTTTTCACATGATTGGAACTTTCGGACAGCAGTTTTCGTTTGAGAAGACGTCACGAGAAAATCAGTATTTTGGATGGTGACGAAATAGGTGTAAACTATTTTCCTTTTCCTTTTGTACCCTAAATTAGTAAATTTTAATATAATTATAGAAAAGTGCATTAAGTGTAACATACGACTCTCAGCAATTCCAATAATTAATTTTAACTTAAACTTTATATAATTCACTTCCAAGTCGATTAGCTACAGCCCAATTTTCGTAATAAGAACTTTGTCTAAAGGCTAAATAAACTACCAGATCTATTTTCACATATTCATACGTCAAGTCATATGTCACTTTAGTAGGTGGCCTGGCGTCTCGTCACAATTTGACCTACTTATCTGTGATTGGCTGTCACAATTTGACCTTTTCTGTGATTGGCTGCTATAAATAGCCCTCCCCCACCCCTCCCCCTCCCAGGGAAATCCCGTTGATTACGAAATTTCCCCCGCTGATTACGAAATCTCCTGCGTTGATTACGAAATTTCCTCCCTTGACCTACTTATCTGTGATTGGCTGTCACAATTTGACCTTTATTGTGATTGGCTGCTATAAATAGTCCTCCCCCACCCCTCCCCCTCCCAGGGAAATCCCGTTGATTACGAAATTTCCCCCGCTGATTACGAAATCTCCTGCGTTGATTACGAAATTTCCTCCCCCGTCTCCCCCTCCCCCCTTCCCGACATTTTGGTTCTTGATGATTAATTATGGTTAATTGATGATTTCTAATTAATTATTGTTAATTGATGATTAATTATTAATTATCGGGATGGACTATGGAGTTTATTTATTTATTTGGGGAACATACATCTTGTTTATTTGGATGGGAAATGTAGCTCTCCCTCCACGACGGACCTCTCGCTACGGCCGTCTTGTATTGAATGACAGGGTCTGCAGGGACTTCCCTTTCACTAGCGTAGAGCGCTACCTTGAATTACGAAATCACAAGGTCGGGGGAAATCCAACGCTGTGTCTTTCAAGCCCCCCGCCCCACCCCCTTTACCTTGCCAGTGTTTGGGGAAACCCAGGCGCGGTGTCATTCAACCCCCCACCCCACCCTTTACCTTGACTCTGCGAGTTTAAGGAAAGTACCGTTATCTAGCATTTATTTTTCAACAGCTGTCGCGTGAGGAAGTGCGCTAAGATTGATGAATGGTTACCCCCCAGATACTCAATACATTTTAGCGTCCTAAATCCTTTGGCGAGATGCGTACCGGCATTTGCTCTGAGGTAGTATAGAAAATCCCCACCCGAGCGCGACCAAAAATAATTACGACAAGATTTGCACATCGAACCCCTGCGCTGTAAATAAAATCACCACACTTCACACGAGCGGGAGGGGGGCCGCTATCCCCACCACAAAAGTCTACTAAAATTGATTGTTTGGTATCGACCGTCGACATGCGTGGATGTCTGTCACAGGTTGACCAGCTTTTTCTAGCCCAGGTAGAAAGTGTACCCGCATTTGTGTCTATCACTTTGTCAGCGGACGCCATAGACCGTGCGATGCATTGTAACGGTAGATTGCTACCCAAGGACCTAGTCTTTTTTGACAAAAACCACTTAAACAACAAATAAATTTAATGTCCGCTGAAATAATATATTCATAAGTAATAGCAAATACAATTTTAATGCTCGAACCGATAATACACACACTAACAAATTAGCCATTTAAACCGCAAGCCAAAATTATAGGAAGTGCACACACATTTTGTAAGGAGGGAGAATGGAAAACCTCCCTAAATACGTTCGAGGAATCTATAATATTTATTAGCGTTCTAAGGGAACTTTCTGCGGGATCAAACCCCGGCCTGTTTCTAAAATGATGTGATCCGTCGCCCCATGCCAAATAACCTTGTTGTGTTTCAGCTCACGCCATGAAAAGAATACGGGATTCGGACCAGGGACTTTTGGCGCAACAAAAATAATTATCACACACGATAGAGTTTTGTCTCCTCGAGATTTTCATGCCATCTTTTATCGGAAAAGTAACTGTGAGAGCTTTAAATGAGCTGACAGCTATTTAGGACAATCATACTGTCTCTTAAAGCTTGTCATGCTATCTCTTAGGCGGGCTGGAACTACCTGCCAGTTTGTAATATGCAAGAGTGAAATAAGTGCTGATTTGCAGGACAACAGCAAACTATATAGCTAATTGTCTAGAATTAAACAAGTAGGTGTGCACAGTTTCTTACTACCCGTTTGGTGGTAGTAGGGATGAGTAAGGATCAAGTGTACACGCATTTGTGTGAAAAAAAAAGCGAGAAAGTATGTATATTTGTGCGGCGTGAGAAAATAAATCTCAGTACACCGGGCAGTACTGATGCCTTAGACTATGCGACCATTGAACAATGCACCCCGAATTTGCGAGAGTGAAAAAAAGTTTAGCATGCACTTTCTGACTGATTTGCACCCCACATTTGCGCGAGTGAAGGGCGTTGCGGAGCGAAAAGGTGTTCCAGTATTTGCTAGGCTTGAAGCCACTTAAACAAAAAAAATTTTAAAATATTCATTAAATGTTTGAAAATATATTCGTTGACATAATATTAAAAAATTACCCGCTTAAAACAACAAAAGAAATTTATGATGTAATAATATAAATTTACAAAAATTCACAAGTATGGGGGGACCTTGAAATTATTTTAAATATGCTGTAACGCTTTAAATATCTAAGTCAAAATAATGGGGCATCAGCATTTGCGAGAGTGAAAAAAGATTTGTGTATCCGCACTTGCATGGCAGAGCTTCTACCCGCCACGTCCGTCCTCGTTGACACCTGGGAAGATTCTGAAACATAACGGGACTTACAGACACCGGCCTCCTTTCGCGCCTGCACAGCTGTGAATTTCACAATCACCTCCTTCAATGCGGCACGCCCTTTGATGTGCCTATAAATAGCCCTTGAAATCATTCCAGCCGGTCATTTAATTTTGTGATTGATCGCGATAAACATCAAAATGAGCTTCGAAGCGTTGGAAGATTGGTTCAATACAGGTATGTTTTAAAATCATTTTGTATATTTTAATCGTTACTATTTTGCTTTTTATGTCTTTGTTGTAAAGCGGCATTTGTTCCTTTGACAGAGTGTCAAGAAAACCTTCCCCCGACACCCACATTAGAGGTAGAGTCGGACAGTGCGAACCCGCTCGAGTTTTTTAACGATAATGGGGTTTGTACGGCGGATGGCGGCTCGTCTATGGGTAAATAAAATCCTGTTTTTTTAGATTTGAGCATGGTTGGGGGTGTAGTTTTTTCTCACGATAGTAATTAATATGTATTTATTTAATTTCAGATTACTGGGACCCGTACGGGCTGGATGAGGGGCTACTTGAGAATGTGGCATTAGGAGCGCCCGGAGCTGCGAATGAAGCCGCCACCTGCCTCGCGACGCCTAGCGTCAATTGTACTACGCCCATTCTCGAACAGTGGCCCTCTGCAAATTCTCTCCCCGATGTTTGGGCTGAATTGGACGCGATGATATGTAAGTTTGTCATTATATAATTTAGTACACACTTAGCTTGTTTTGGCAAAACCTTTCTTCCTCCCCCCGGCCCAAACCACTGTTGTTTAACTCGCACCCGCTAGATGGCATTAAAAGGCACTTAGCGAGCAAGCAAGCCTTTCTGCTCCCTCTCTCTCGCCACCAAATACTAGAGAAGGAAGGATCTGTCACCAAAGTAATCTTACGCTGTTGGTACGGGGGACACGTTTGGTTTTGTAAATTATCAGACAACGCTGGGAAAATAATAATTGCCGTTTTAGTCGGTATTGGTCCTGGGTTCGTTTCCCTGTATGCTTGAAAATGTATGTTTAACCTTCATAAACCGGAGGGGCCATTGTTACTGTATTATTACAAACACTTTTTAAGAATGTTGCGGTGTTATAAATACCAAAATTAGTCTGAAATTGTGGCAGCATTTAAAGAGAAAAATTACGCGTATATTTGTATACAGATTTTAAATGGTATTAAAATATATACATGCATAATAATTAACCAGGGAAATTATATAATTTTTTAGTCGTGTCTCTATTGAACTAGGGGTGCAGGGCTCGATTCCCTGACGAAGTTGAAAATGTATGTTTAACCATTCATAAACCGGAGGGGCCATTGTTACTGTATTATAACAAACACTTTAAGAATGTTGCGGTGTTATAAATACCAAAATTAGTCTGAAATTGTGGCAGCATTTAAAGAGAAAAATTACGCGTATATTTGTATACAGATTTTAAATGGTATTAAAATATATACATGCATAATAATTAACCAGGGAAATTATATAATTTTTTTTAGTCGTGTCCCTATTGAACTAGGGGTGCAGGGCTCGATTCCCTGACGAAGTTGAAAATGTATGTTTAACCAATCATAAACCGGAGGGGCCATTGTTACTGTATTATAACAAGCACTTTAAGAATGTTGCGGTGTTATAAATACCAAAATTAGTCTGAAATTGTGGCAGCATATAAAGAGAAAAATTACGCGTATATTTGTATACAGATTTTAAATGGTATTAAAATATATACATGCATAATAATTAACCAGGGAAATTATATAATTTTTTTAGTCGTGTCCCTATTGAACTAGGGGTGCAGGGCTCGATTCCCTGACGAAGTTGAAAATGTATGTTTAACCAATCATAAACCGGAGGGGCCATTGTTACTGTATTATAACAAGCACTTTAAGAATGTTGCGGTGTTATAAATACCAAAATTAGTCTGAAATTGTGGCAGCATATAAAGAGAAAAATTACGCGTATATTTGTATACAGATTTTAAATGGTATTAAAATATATACATGCATAATAATTAACCAGGGAAATTATATAATTTTTTTAGTCGTGTCCCTATTGAACTAGGGGTGCAGGGCTCGATTCCCTGACGAAGTTGAAAATGTATGTTTAACCATTCATAAACCGGAGGGGCCATTGTTACTGTATTATAACAAACACTTTAAGAATGTTGCGGTGTTATAAATACCAAAATTAGTCTGAAATTGTGGCAGCATTTAAAGACGCGTATATTTGGAAAAATTATTGTTAAAGTGTTTACTTTGACACGTGCTTGTGTGTTATAGTTCAACTGGAGAGTGAAAATGGCGGTGCCGTCCTCTCTACGCCACCGGTCATGACACCCGCTCGCTCCAACGTAGGAGCACCGCCTCTGAGCCAGGGAGACGGGGTTCAATCCCCAGCTGCGGCGAGACAAACGGGGTCCCCGCAACCCGTGGCGGTGATATCAGGACCATCTTCGCCACCTCCGATGGGAATTAGTGGCCCGGTAAACCAGGTAGGTGGAGCTTTGAACCAAGGCCTCCCTCTTCGTATCGTCGAAGAGAGAATTAAGCAGTTGAGGCGTTTCTTTTATACCGGTAGAGAAGTTACCGTACATCTTGGTGCTCCAGCAAGCGATCGTGACGCATTAAGCTGGCTTGAAGAACAAATTACTAATTTGCTCAATCGGCTGCAGGACCATGGTGTAAGCGCTGATGATCATGTAGGCTTACTTTTAAACAGCACGGACTCGACGTTGAACCCTGTGTACGTCTCTTTTAGACGAGCAGATCAGTTAGACGCTCGAGCCGTGCTCGATAACGTAAGTCGCGTGTTGCAGAGTAATAGTTTGTTTTTGAGTACAGCACCATTGTACGTTAAACTCTGCCATTTTAAGGAGCCTCGCGGGAGTGCACGTTATTGTGATAAACTCTCTCCCGCTAGCACATATAGCCGGAATAATAAAGGAATAATTACTATTAAAAATGACGACACACTTTGCCTTGCCCGTGCATTGGTGGTCGCCAAGGCTATATGTGATAATAAAAGACAACCAGGACTCATTGACATGAACACCTTTAGACAAATCAAAATGGGTCGTAATATTCAAAAATATGAAGCAGAGGAATTATGCCGTGATGCCCGTGTGAATCTTTTGAAAGGTGGTGGAATAACCGAGCTGAAACAATTTCAAACATACCTCTCCGAATACAAAATCACCGTGTTCAGGGAACGTCGGGGGAGACAGGTCTTATATGAGGGTCCTACTCCTCCCGTACATTCTTTTAAGGGGCACATTGATTTGTATTTTCACGACGATAAGCAAAATCATTTTGACGTCATAACATCCTTGACGGCAGCGTTTAAGTGCTCGTACTTTTGCCGCGAGTGCCGTGTACCGTTCAGTAATAAGAACGAGCACAAATGTGAATCCGCGTGCAAAAGGTGCTACGCTAAACCGGCTTGTAGCGGAGGCCGATCTGTGGTTTGTAAAGATTGCGGGCGTTGGTTCACAAACCAGACATGTTTTGATAACCATAAACGTCCCGGTTTTTGCAGAGGTCACAGGTCGGTCTGTGATGTCAAAAAGGTTTGCGAGGTATGTGGACAATTTTTCAGCCTGGAAAAGTCAAATTATTCACATAGGTGTTATGAGACTTTTTGTAGAGTATGCGAGACCCATCGTCCTTTTGGGCATTTCTGTTATATGAAGCAAGCCCCGTCCAAGCCGACACTGGAAAAGAGCAATTTCATGTTTGTATTTTATGATTTTGAATGCAGACAAGAAACGCTTCTTCAAGGTGCGGTCAACACGTACTTGCATGAACCTAACCTATGTGTCGTGCAGGCGTGTGTTGTAAGGCCTGCGTTCATATAGATGGAAATGAACATCATTGCACTGACTGCGGGGGCGATAGGACTCGTTTATTCAGGGGTGATACCACAATGGCCCAATTTTTTGGATTTCTCGAACAAATTAAAGCTTCAAAATTTAAGGATATCACCCTCCTAGCGCATAACGGGAAGGGGTACGATGGGAATTTTATTTTAAAGTACATGATGGAGGTTAAAAAATGGACTCCAGAGCTCATTATGAACGGTGGGAAAATCATGTCCATGCGTTACGGTCCGCTCCATTTTATTGACTCTCTGAACTATCTCCCCATGTCGTTGTCCAAGATGCCCAAAACATTCGGCTTGGACGAGTCTTTGGCCAAGGGACATTTCCCCCATTTTTTCAATAAAAAAGAAAACGCGGGGTATAGGGGTCCCTTGCCGCCAAAGGAGGACTACGGTATCGGTGAGATGTCAGTTGAGGGAAAGGAGCACTTTGAGAAGTGGTATGACGCGTTGGTCAAAGAAAATTACGTCTTTGATTTTAACCGCGAGCTGGAACTGTATTGCGTGAAAGACGTAGAGATCCTGCGGAAGGCCTGTCTAAAGTTTAGAGACATGCTCATGGAGAAAGCAAAGGTGGATCCTTTCAGAGAGGCTTGTACGATAGCTGGAGCGGCCATGTTGGTTTACCGCCGTAGTCATCTTAAGGAGAATACTATCGGTATTATCCCTAATGGTGGCTATAGGTGCGCAGACCAACAGTCGCACGTCGCTGTACAATGGCTCTGCTGGGAGGCCCATCAGCGCTGTGTCTCTATTCTTCATGCGGGTAACGGCCGTGAGGAATACGTGTTAGGGCGGCGTGTAGACGGCATTGTTAAAGCTGGAGATACCACCACCGTCTTCCAGTTTTGGGGCTGTTATTGGCACGGGTGCCCTCTTTGTTATCCAGACAGGACCACCCCTATCAAAAATAGTCCCCACGAGACCATGGAGACGCGTTATGAAGCAACCATGGCTTGTGTTGAAAAGTTTAAGAATGCCGGCTACACGGTCGTAGAGATGTGGGAGTGTACGTTTAATGCTATGAAACGCACAGACAAGGACTTGAAACGATTTGTACTCCGGCACGATGTGTATACCAAGGAGCCCCTCAGCCCCAGGGATGCATTCTTTGGCGGGCGTACAAATTGTATAAAACTCTTTCACGAAGCAGACCTTTCTTGTGGAGAGAAGATCAAGTACTTGGATGTGTGTTCGTTGTATCCGTACGTTTGCAAGTACAAAAAATACCCCATCGGCCACCCCAAAATTCACTTGGAACCAAATTGTCCCGCTATAGATCAAGTTGAAGGCATAGCCAAAGTTACAGTGACGCCTCCGCGGGATTTATTCATGCCCGTATTACCTACACGGATGCACGACAAGTTAATGTTCATCTTGTGCAGGAAATGCGGGGAGGAGAAAAACCAAGGCGCGTGTCAGCACAACGACAAAAAAGATCGCTGGTTGACAGGTGTCTGGGTGATTGACGAGATCCGGAAAGCCGTTGAGAAAGGCTACACCGTTGAAGCAGTGCACGAAGTGTGGGAGTACAATGTATCTGTTTATGACCGTCAGACACGTTCTGGCGGTTTGTTTCACGGGTACATTGATACTTTTTTGAAAATTAAACAAGAAGCCAGCGGATGGCCAGAGTGGTGTACCTCACAAGATGAGAAGTTAGCTTACATTCAAAATTATGAGGAAAGGGAGGGGGTAAAACTCGATTTCGGCTCTGTTTGTAAAAACCCTGGTCTCCGCACTCTGGCTAAACTCTTTTTAAATTCGCTATGGGGAAAGTTTGGGCAGAGACCCGATTTACCACACGTAGCCGTTGTCAATGACTATCAGGGCGTCCACAAGTACCTGACGGATCCGTACATCACCGTGGACAGCGTCATTGATGTAAATGATGAGGTTATGTTCCTCAATTACAAGGATGCGCGTGACGCGTTGCGCCCTAACCCTAACACGAGTGTGGCGGTGGCGTGCTACACGACTGCTATGGCTAGGTTGCACTTATACAGCATCCTTGAAAAATTGGGGGACCGGGTTTTGTATCATGATACAGATAGCGTTCTATTCACGGAACGCCCCGGCGATTGGAGTCCACCGACCGGAGACTTTTTAGGTGACCTCACTGACGAACTTCAAGATTACGGTCCGGGAAGCTACATTAGCGCCTTTGTATCTGGCGGTCCCAAGAATTACGCGTACCGAGTTTGCGTTGGTGGCGACCCTGCCAAAACAAAAACGGTATGCAAGGTTCGCGGTATCACCATAAACTATGGCAACCGGAACGACGTTAATTTTGACGTTTTGAAAGCGATGGTCACCGAACAGGCTGCGGAAAGATACATACAGATACCGCACAAAATTGTAAGAAAAGGTCTTGCGACTGTATGTACCGTTTCGCAGAGTAAAGTTTACCGGCCGGTGTACACCAAACGGCGGATAACAGATAATTTTAATACGTTGCCGTTTGGGTATCAGAGTCCTTGTAAACGCGCTCGCCACGAATAAAAGGTGATTATTTAGACGGGCTGGATAATCATCTTTTTTTCTCTTTCACTCTAGACAGTTCCACCGACATACCATTTTTCAAAGATTTTGAGCATTTTTTTTCATATTTTTTCTGCATGAAAACACGCATATTTTTTATATTTTTTTTATGCACCCGGGATACTTTTTTTATATTTTTTTATCAGCCAGTACAATCCTCCACCAACCTGGTTTTTTTTCTAGTAATTTGTTTGTATATATATTTTAATTCACACTGATTGTATATATTTTAATTCTAGTCAAATATAATAAACTGTTTGTATATATATTGAAACCATATTTAGTACCGAGGCCACTACTCCCAATATGTAAATATAAATTCAGTATACTTTTCACTGTGTGTAAATAAATATTCAATATATACTTTGTGTAAATAAATATACAATATATACTTTTATTGCTGAAAAATTTTTATGTAAATAAATATTCAATATGTACTTTGTGTAAATAAATATTCAATATATACTTTTAATTGTTGAAAAATTTTTGTGTAAATAAATATTCAATATGTACATTTTTATTGTTGAAAAAACTTTATGTAAATATATACTTTTATGTTTGTAAATAGATTATCAATGTATACTTTTCAACATTGTAAATAAATATTATAAAAAATTGTAATGTTTGTGTTTTAACGTCTACACCCTCTCTCCTTCCTATCCTATAAATACAAGTTCATTTGGCTAATAAGCTCAGTCTCAAACATTATGGACAAGTTGAAACATCCATTTTCGGCCATCATCAGCGGCCCTTCCGGCTGTGGAAAGTCACATTTTGTTGCCGACTTTATCCGTCACTTGGACACAATGTGTGACGTTAAATTTGATAAAATAACCTGGTATTATGCTCTATGGCAACCGGGATTCGAACAAGACGGGTCAGTCATATTCTGTAAGGGCTTGCCGGAAATGGATGGCACTTGTAATGACAATCCGCAGCTGATTATCCTGGACGACCTGATGCGTGAAGCCAACGAAGTGGTCGTCGATCTTTTCACCAAAGGATGCCACCATCAAAATATTAGCGTCATGTACCTTACGCAAAATATATTCCACCAGGGCAGGGGCCAAAGAGACATTTCCTTAAACGCACACTATATCGTGCTTTTTAAAAATCCCAGGGATAAAGCTCAGATTCAACACTTTGCACGTCAAGTGTGTCCTGAAAACCCCCGTGTTTTACAAGAGGCTTACGCTGACGCTACAAGTACTCCCCACGGCTATATTTTGTTAGATTTCAAACAAGGTACACCCGAATGGTTCAGATATAGAACCCGCACCAAGGACGGGTGTTGCGTGTACCTACCACGCAAAAGCTATAAAAACACCGACACTTCTCGTTTACAAATCATTTCATAACCATGAGTCCCAAAGTGCTGAAGCAAGCCCCTCTGCTGCGTGCGATGCATCGCATGAACCCACAGCAACGTGTAGCCTTGTTGAAGACGGCCGACAAGAAACTGATTGACACTGTTTGCGAGTGTGCCTACAACACTTTAAAAGGGCGGGTGCCGTTGAAAAATGCGCAGAAGACAAAGTTACGTGCTCACAAGCAGGTGTTGCGCAAGCTGGTCAAACGAGGAGAGTGCTGGAAGAAGAAGAGACGTCTGCTCGTTCAGAAAGGAGGAGCGTTCCTGCCCTTACTTTTAGCCCCCTTAATCAGCGGTGTCCTCGGTTCCTTATTCAACAAGTAGATAATGGAACACACGAAAAAAATGATATTGGTGTCCCCGGAAACATTACACCGTTACGAGCAACACCACCAACAAGCGGCGTCGGCCACAAATCTAGTGGTCTCCGAGCTGGACAAGGAAATGGAAAAAATCCTCGCTTCAAAACTTGACGACAAGTCTAAATGGACTTTATACCAACAAGTGCTGCAGCGCTATCTACACTTTAGTCAACAACAACCTCCACCGCCTGAAAATATCACCGCGACCGTCCCCGTACTTCCCATCACGGCTGTACTCAATACTGTACCAGTACAGGCACGTAAAAAAGCCGAGCTTTTACTAGAACATATTAATTCCAGGGGCGGTATCTCTTGGGACGAAGACGGGGAAGTGAGTATTCACGATACACCTCTCCGTGGATCTAACATTGTGGATTTAGTCAACGATCTGGTCAGAGCAAGAAGACACAGCGAACCGACGGGGTGGCGAGAGTTTCTCACGGCACTTCAAAAAATAAACATCCCGAAAGAATTTATTGTAAATCCGAAACGTTTGGCGCCCATTAGAGATCCGACGCCCGTACCTCAACCACTTACACCGTCGCAACGCCCTAAGAAGAAGAAACTGAAAAGGGTGGACGAAAACAGGTGGCTGCCGTTCCGAGCTTAATGCCCCGTTTAGCCGACATCTACTACGACCCTTCTCATCCTGCTGGGTTTGCAGGGGCGGCGTCGCTCATAAAGGCGTCCAAGAAAGATCCCGACAAAGTACGAAAATGGCTTCGTGCGCAGGACGCTTATACCCTCCACAAGCCGGTGATAAAAAAGTTTCCACGCAACAAGTACGTGGTGTCAAACATTGACGATCTCTGGCAAGCCGATCTCAACGATATGCGAAGTCTTGGAAAATACAACGACGGTGCGGTGTACTTGCTCACCGTCATCGACGTGTTTAGCAAGATGGCCTGGGCGAGGACGCTTCCGTCCAAGACGGGGAGCGTCGTGAGAGACGCCTTTCGGGACATTTTCAAACAAAGCGGCCGTAAACCTCTAAGTTTACAGACGGACAAGGGGACAGAGTTCACGGCACATCTAGTCCGGAAATTTCTCAAGCAAGAAGGCGTGCATTACTACACCACTCATAATCCAGACGTGAAGGCAAGCATCGTGGAACGATTCAATAGAACTCTGAAAGGACGCATGTGGCGCTACTTTACCCGAAATAACACGTATCGCTACGTGGACGTCCTCCAAGATCTAGTCGACGCTTACAACGGCGCAAAACATTCCAGTATCAAGATGGCGCCTACCGACGTTTCAGAAACCAACGTGCTTCAAGTCAGAGATAATCTGTACGGCAAACGGGGCCCAAGATCGAATAGTAAGCCAAAACTCAAAGTCGGTGACACGGTGCGTATTAGCAAATCCAAAATGCTGTTTGAAAAGGGCTACGAAAGCAATTGGAGCGAAGAAATTTTCAAAGTCAGCAGCGTCGTGTTGAGACAACCAGTCGTCTACAGAGTGACCGATCTTGACGGCGAGGAGGTGGAGGGAACGTTTTACGAATCCGAATTGCAACGCGTACGTCTTCCCGAAACTTTTAAAGTTGATAAAATACTACGTGTCAAGGGTAAAGGTGCCAGAAAGAAAGTGTACGTGCAGTGGAAAGGTTACCCCGCCAAGTTTAATTCTTGGATTCCTGCCAGTTACGTCAGCGCCCTACCATGAAGGACCAGTTTTATCTCACCTTGCCGAGCGATAGCTCTATGGGATATTTCCCGAAAAATACCCTCACGAATTTCACCACGCAACTACCCTACCGTCTTACACTCGACGGCCAGTGGGAAGTAGCTCTCGCCGAATTCCAATATCCGTGTTCTTTCACCACCGTACCCGAGGGCAGAAACATTGTATGGTACAACTGGGTTGACGCTAACGGTGTGGAACAAATATTCAAGGATCACATCCCGCCTGGAAACTATAGCACTATCCAAGAAATGGTCAAAGCCCTAAACGAAATAGAGGCGTTTAAACGGGATTCTGGAGTTGTATTCAAGTACACAAGCACCAACAAAAAAGTGGACGTTGTTTCTTCTTCACCAAATATACAGCTGCTGGAGCTATCTAATCAACTAAGTCTACAGCTCGGTTTCGATCCTAATACTAATCTGATCAAAGTCCCAAAGTCACCGTACGCCGCCAACATTCTACTAGGCTTGCCCTCGCAAATGTACGTCTACACGGATATCATCGATCCTCAGCCCGTGGGTGACATTGTGGCACCGCTTTTACGTATCGTCGGTATCAACAACGCAAACTATCTCTACGGCATACATAAGACAGTTAGCTACGATCCGATGCACTACGTGCCAGTACTTAGAAGAGAAATTGAAAGCCTGGAAATCAATATAAGGACCGACACTGGTGAACCTGTACCATTCGAGTTTGGAAAAGTGTGCGTGAAACTTTATTTTCGACGCCGCTCAACATGAACTGTCCTTACCAAAGATACTACGTCAACCAGGCTGGAACGGGAATATCTTCGATCTACCACGGTGTTCCCTATCAACGTGGACATGGAATAGGAAGTTTTTTCAGCGGTCTATTCAAGAGCGTCGTACCTTTGCTGAGAAGCGGCGCTAAAGCCATAGGAAAACAAGCCCTTCATACGGGTATCGACGTGCTCTCCGACGTCGCCAATCAGCGTCGTCCTTTCAAAGAGGCTCTACGGCAGCGTGTCGGCGAGGCTGGAACAAACCTGAAACGCAAGGCGGAGCAGAAGATCGGCACACTGATGACCGGCTCAGGCTATAAAGGGCGTCGTAAGAAGCACCGGCGTCAGTCTTCAGCCGTTACCCGACGTAAAAAGGTCAAGAAAGAAGCTGTAGATATTTTCAGTTGAAATGTCGTTTCTACACCCCCAGTCCTGCGAGTGTGCCAGCAGTGAACTCGATCTATTTTCAGTCCCACCCACGCAAACCAGTCTCGAAAGCGGACAATGGATCCAGTACAAACCTGTCTCTTCACTCACCGATGATTCACCCATAGAATTTACCGTTACCGGTCAAGGCGAGTTCTATATCGATCTTTCACAGACTATGCTCTATCTCAGGGCGGCCATCGTGAAACCCGACGGTGGCTCTTTCACAGAGGTGGACCAAATCGCTCCCGTCAACAACTGGTTGCATTCGCTATTCACACAGGTGGATGTGTTTTTAAACCAAAAACTAGTCTCACCGCCCAGCAACACGTATGCTTATAGATCGTACATTGAAACGCTGCTCAATTACAACGGTGAAGCTAAAAGAACACATTTGACTTGCGGTCTCTGGTTCGCAGACAGCCCCGGAACCTTTGAGGAGACTAACGCAGGCAACAAAGGATTTGAGGCCCGTCGCGGTCTAACAGCCAAAAGTAAGACGGTGGATCTTTTGGGTTATCTACACGGTGATGTATTTAACCAAGAGAAATACCTTTTGAACGGCACCGAACTCAGAGTCAAGTTGGTCCGTTCCAGAGACGGGTTCAGTCTTATGGCCATCCCTGAACTCCCACACTATAAGGTTCACATCGCTGAAGCAGGCCTTCTAGTGCGACGTGTCAAAGTAGCACCTTCTATACTGTTGGCACATGCCAAGGCATTAAACGTCAGTCCCGCAAAGTATCCCATCACCCGCGTGGAAGTAAAAACACTCACTATTCCTACGGGTGTACAAGGAAAATCGCTGGACAACGTATTCACCGGACAACTACCCAAACGATGCATCGTGGGTTTTGTGTCAAACGCAGCGTTCAACGGAGACGCCACCAAGAACCCGTTCAACTTCCAAACCTACGGCATGAACCATTTCTCGCTGTACGTGGACGGAGAACAAGTGCCGTCGAAACCGTTACAGCCCGATTTTTCAAACGGCAACTATGTCATGTCCTACCACACACTGTTTTCTGGAACGGGTATCCATTTCATGAACGAGGGTAGCGACATCACACGAGAAGCCTTCCCTAAGGGATATCATCTAATGGCTTTCGATCTCACACCTAATCTGTCAGCCCACATGACATCACATTGGAATTTGACGAGGCACGGCTCTCTGAGCATCGAAGTGAGCTTCACCAGAGCTCTCACCGAAACCGTCAACTGTATCGTGTACGGGGAGTTGCCAACATCATCACCATCGACAAGGACAGAAACGTCGTGACCGATTATGGGAGTTAATATAAACGGCTTCCCGCCCCTTACACACGTCATTTAAATCATGGACGTCATTGTGGATTTCCAGAGCTTCATCGACGACAGCAAGCAGTTTATCGTCAAGGAATTGAGTGTTTTATCTGTATGCGGAACATTACTTCAACATTGGGTGTTAAAGCCCCCTTCGCTATAGAGGAACTTTCACCGGCTGCCAAAAAGAAAGCCGACTATATCGTCAACAAGCTGCACGGTATTCCCTGGGATAGCGGTGATGTGGATTACAGCCTGCTCGAATCCCTCATCTCCCGCGCCACAGCACGTGCAGAAACCGTCTACGTCAAGGGAGCAGAAAAGAAAAAGTTTCTAGTCAAATACACGCCTACGCCCGTCGTAGATCTGTACGACAGAGGTTGTTCGTCTTTGAAAACACTTAAATTGGGTCGCACCATGTGCATGGCACATAGTTCTGTTTGGAATTTCTGTTCGGCCTCCATCGTTTGGGGACTTCGAGACTGGATGATTGAAGATGGACACGCACACCATAAGACGTGCGCTGAAAACAAGCCCGTGGTTCCGTTCTGTACGGTCGGGTGTTTTCCCTGCTGATCAACTACCCGCAAGAATAGCGCGACCTGCCGCTCTCATCATCAACACGGATCCACATACCAAGCCTGGGACGCATTGGGTCGCCATCTTTATCGACAAGAACGGCGTGGGAGAATATTTTGACAGTTATGGATTTCCGCCACGTATAAAGTCGCATCTGGCATTTATACGAAAAAACACTTCCCGCACGTCTCATAGCACGCTACAACTTCAAAGCATAGCCTCGGACGTTTGCGGGCATTACTGTCTCATGTACCTTCTCTATCGCGCCCAGAACATTCCGATGAAAACTTTCCTAGCCCTATTCTCGCCCACCAATCATACAGGCAACGACGCTAAGGTGGTGAGATATTACAACACATTTTTCAAGAAGCTAGGCTCCTGCCGCCCCTCAAGAGGCTGCGTACAATCAGCGTGCGCCTATAAAAGGGGCGTCACGGCGGCGTGCCGTCCATAACCGTGACAGTCGTCGAAGCGATGGAAGGTCAAGACGTTTGCGCCCGCAAAGCAAAGCCGGTGAAGCCGCTCGCCATCACCAGTATTTTCAACACGCTGTTTCCGCTGGACGAAGTCGACGCCAAGCGAGTCATCGTCGGCATGAGCGTCAAGAACAACTTTACGCCCTATGTCCAGCTAGAAAAATGTGGAGGGAATTGTGCGGTATTTAACCGTACAGAGTGGCAAGAACTGGGCAGCTACAAGTCGGTCATATCAAAGTTTTTCAGCAAGACGCAACCTCCTCAAAAGATTAGTCTGACTAATCATGAAATCTCTTTGCGACGCATGTGCGGTGACCGTATGGTCGTCATCAGCGAGAAACAAGACGCAGGACTCAAACGGGTCGCCTATCTAGCACCTAGCTGGGCACGTCTTTGTGAGGTGTGGGACCTCATCGACGTCGCCGTCGACCGCAGGGATATGTGGTCGACACCCGTCGCACGCTATTGCAACGATTTGATCGACACGCTCGTCGTAGATGTATGCGACACGCTTACAGAATCAGTGGATGTCATCGATCTCGAGCAGCCTACGGTGGAAACGCACATCAGAAACCTGGATCTTATCAGTGCTACCTACTATACACGCCAAGTCGTCGGTTTGGACTATTACATGCTGGATTGTGAACTAAAAACAATTTTACTAACGCATCTAAGAGACACTGTAGAAAAACGTATGAATGAATATATGCGTCATTCCTGTAAAAGTGTATAATATGTCTGTAAAATCTTTATTGTATAATAAATATAAATATTTGTAATATTGTGTTTTATTCATACAAATCCTATCTGTCCCTTACAAGTCTTGACTTGTCTTGTCGAGCCGCCAAACTGGCGCCAGGGTTGCGGTGACGTCACGGGGAAAACCCCTTGCATGTGTCATTGACCTCTATTCTTGTCTCAACTCGTCTTGTCGAGCCGCCAAACAGGCGCCAGGGTTGCTTGGACATGGGAAAACCCGTTACCACATAAGGGTTGAGACATCTGAGGGTGGGGGAAAGTGCGCACCCGCGATGCGCGGTAGTCACAACTCGGTAAGCAGCCCGGCAGAGAAGATATCCCCAGTCAATACAAGACGGCCGTAGCGAGAGGTCCGTCGTGGAGGGAGAGCTACATTTCCCATCCAAATAAACAAGATGTATGTTCCCCAAATAAATAAATAAACTCCATAGTCCATCCCGATAATTAATAATTAATCATCAATTAACAATAATTAATTAGAAATCATCAATTAACCATAATTAATCATCAAGAACCAAAATGTCCGGGGACTGTAGGGGGGAGGGGGGAGACGGGGGAGGAAATTTCGTAATCAACGCAGGAGATTTCGTAATCAGCGGGGGAAATTTCGTAATCAACGGGATTTCCCTGGGAGGGGGAGGGGTGGGGGAGGACTATTTATAGCAGCCAATCACAATAAAGGTCAAATTGTGACAGCCAATCACAGATAAGTAGGTCAAGGGAGGAAATTTCGTAATCAACGCAGGAGATTTCGTAATCAGCGGGGGAAATTTCGTAATCAACGGGATTTCCCTGGGAGGGGGAGGGGTGGGGGAGGGCTATTTATAGCAGCCAATCACAGAAAAGGTCAAATTGTGACAGCCAATCACAGATAAGTAGGTCAAATTGTGACGAGACGCCAGGCCACCTACTCACTTTTGATCGATAGTATCATTATTCACTATCTATAAAATAACACCAATAATAAAGTAGAATGTTTTCAATTTTTTTTAGCACTGCGTCTTACTACCTGTTTAGGTTTTACGCATATGTACTAATTACGCTAATGAGTCAGGAATGAGGAAGGTTGAGTTTAGATGAAGTATACCCGTATTTGCGTGGAGGGAGAGTGAAAAACTATTTTGAAAAAAACTATTTTAGTACACCCGATCTCCCTGTCATTGGCAGTCTAGCCTAACACGAGAGTGACGCCTTAGACCATGCGGCCACCGAAGCAGGCAGCTATTGCTGTTGACAGCAAAAAAATGTGTGTTTGTATGTATTCTCTGAAAGCTTCTACTAAGATCTTACTATAGTTAACGAACGTGACGATTTAAATAATTAATTAATACCTACATTTTTAAGTTGTTTATTGGTAGGCCTACTTTTAACGCCATGTGTATTGACTACAAAAGACTTAATCTGAGAGGTAGATATGAGAAGGACAGGTTGGACAAAATACACCCATATTAGTTTGGAGAGGAAAATGGTAAATCCACGTTGACAAATCACACGTGGAAAACTACCGTTTATAAGGTTCGTGTCCCGACCTCCTTGCTGCCGACAATCCCTTCTATATAGAATCACACGTGGAAAACTACCGTTTATAAGGTTCGTGTCCCGACCTCCTTGCTGCCGACAATCCCTTCTATATAGAATCACACGTGGAAAACTACCGTTTATAAGGTTCGTGTCCCGACCTCCTTGCTGCCGACAATCCCTTCTATATAGAATCACACGTGGAAAACTACCGTTTATAAGGTTCGTGTCCCGACCTCCTTGCTGCCGACAATCCCTTCTATATAGAATCACACGTGGAAAACTACCGTTTATAAGGTTCGTGTCCCGACCTCCTTGCTGCCGACAATCCCTTCTATATAGAATCACACGTGGAAAACTACCGTTTATAAGGTTCGTGTCCCGACCTCCTTGCTGCCGACAATCCCTTCTATATAGAATCTTATGACTTAGATCACGTGGCCAACGGCGTGAGTTAATACCTAAAGAAAACACTTAGTCTAACTGATCCATTCTAAGTTTTTTTAAGGGCGGGAGAACGAAAATTAATTTTAGACATAGACCACGTCGAATGATTGTCAGTCTGATCTAGTCTGGTTGGTGATGTGGAGTTTGGGGGTTTGAATCTCGTCTGGGTTTACTTAAATGGTTTAGTAGTTTTACTCCAAATCAAATGCAGGTATATTTAATCTAAATGTTTCCTTTCTCATCTCTACCGCATTTGCCTGGTTAAATGAAGATACCCCGGATGGGTAGCAAGACGTGGTGGTAGAAATAATAATCATAATATTAAACTTATATCAAAATACACAAGTTATGTTGTATAAACGCCATGTTGAAAAAACCCGGCATTCTTCTGTGTATAAACTTAACCATGTTAAGCTGTCAGCTCTTCTCCACTAACATTTTTTCGCGGTCCCCTGAACAAGAGCAGAGAGCCATAATAATTGTTGATGACAGATTTAGGTCATTGGGTTAAAACGTGATGAAAGTCTCTTCCACTTCCATACGTTTTTGTTTACGTCGTCGAATACAGAGAAGGGGAACATGCATAAAAAGGAAGTTAGATTTTTTTTAAAAATGAAATAACTTTGATTTGTAGTTTTGCTTTTATTTTATTTATCGATAATAGCTTGTAAGATAACATACGAGTGATTGTGAAAATTTAAACAAAACGTGTTGGAACTAACATTTTGTTTTTTTTAGTTAAAAAAACACAAGAAACACAATGTATTGTGATAACTACAGTCGATGTTGGAGTGCATTTAGCGACATGTTGAAGAATCATGTTTTTTTTAACTTCTTCCAGCATATTCTTTAGTCTATGTTTCAAAAATCTCCTTTGTGTAGGAACACTGATTGGTGATTTTATATACAATTTCTTTAAGCAAAGCGCGGTGACCTGGTGGTCTAGGGGTAAGGTGTCAGACCTCTGTGCTGAGGGTCCGGGGTTCAATCCTCGGTCCCGGCAAAGATTTATATGATTTCCAAACCCTTCCTTCACCTCTGACAAGATGTGTATCAATCACAACTTGTGAATGTGAGGAATGCCAGATCTCCACCGTGGTTCGGATTCCACGTAAAACTGTAGGTCCTCCATTTCATCTCATAATCACCCTACCATTACACACTAGCGTAAGTGAGTATAACCCGAACGGGTAGTAAGACGCGGTGCTAATAATAATAATTTAAGCAAAGCGCACTTTTTTTTCTTTGTTCTGTGGATTTGTAACACTGAGTCACATTGGTACAGATTGAGTATACTTTATATTATAAAATAGTAATTAATTTTCAAAGAATAATATTTTTTTATGTTATTTGTTTTAATGATTTTTATCTAAAATGGGGTGTAATGTTGGCGTCCATCCAGTAAACATAACATACTTTCGTGGGGTTTGAATCCAGGGTCGGGTCTACTGAGGGTGGTTTTTCCTTAATTGTTTCCCACTCTCCTTCCACGCAAATGCATGTAGCTTACCTCTTAAAAGATTCCTACCTCATATCCACCCCGTTAGAGTAGTTATCATATGTGGTTATAACCTGAACAAGTGGTAAGACTTGGCGGAAAAAATAAACAAGAAGGTGGGGTGGAAGGGGACGAGAGAAAAGACCAGTGATTCTGCAGTTTTTAAAAACAAAACATTTCTTTGACCAAAATAAATAAAATATTGCTCCAGTAGCAACCTTTAGTTTAATTTTCTTCACATCGTGATATCAACAGTTGTTGAATATTTGTCAAGAATGTCCTGGAATTTGATGATAACTTTTTCTATTAATTTAAAAAGTTTCTCATCTAATGTCGCTATGCTTATGACAAATATTCAACAACTGTTGATATGACCGTGTGAAGAAAGACTAAACGTTGCTTCTGGAGAAATATTTTATTTAGATTGGCCAAAAAAAGTTTTGCTATTAAAAACTGCAACTTTTCTCGCGTGTCCTACATCCCCACCTTAAGTTATTTATTATGTGTTTTCTGACTGAAGAGAAAATAATTAGAGTTAACAAAAATCTAACTATTTATATATTCATAATCTAAACCAAGTGTTCGTTCCAAAGTCAATTTCTTTGTCCGAATGTAATTTTTTTTTCCATATATATAGGTAGTAAAGTTCCATTAAGTCTCACTTTAAGTCAACCATTTTTTTTTACTTTCAGTGAGGCTATTAGCGACCTTGCCCTATTTAACAGTGTGATAAAGCTGGGTATTATTTTGAAAAAAAGTCCCAATATTCGCCTTTAGAGGAGGATTTAGACCAATTATTTTTAGGAGGAGATGTTGCTGGAAACCCCTACATAATCCCAATTGTAGCTTTAAACCTCGAACCAATGCACTCAATCACGCACCTAACTTTGTCGGCACACATCACACTAATTTCAATTAGTAGTTTTCCCGTTCTATCATTACATTATAATTTTTATAGGAAGAATAATATCTGACTGATGGAAACGTTACCAAATCCATTTTTATATATTCATACGTCAAACCATTTATTTTACAGCTGTTTCTTTTGACTTGCTTCGATGGCTTAGTGGTCTAACGCGCTATTCTAATGCTAGACTAGACTGCTATGACGGGGAGATCGAGGTTCTAATCTCTGTCGGCTGTACTGACTGTGGTTTTTCCTAAATGGTTTGCCACTCTCGCTCCACGCGAATGCTGGTACACTTCCACTAAATATATTCTTCCTAATCCCTCAAACCACTTGCATAATGTATAAGCATAGAGCCCGAACGGGTAGTAAGATGCCGTGCTAAAAAAAAGCTTTCACTCTTAATACATAAAATAACATCAATAAAATTGTAAAATGCTATTAACTCTTGCCACATAAAAAGTTAATATTTTTTAGAAAACCTTTCAAAATTGGATTATATGTTGACCCGTGTTTGTAATTTTTGAGACTTAATCAGAGGTTTTAGTTGAATAATGGCGGACCACAGACACCTATCTAGACACTCAACCTCCAGGTTAAAATGGTTGCGCTCCATTTGTCAGCTTGAGTCCTTCACCACTAGGATCGCTGCGGTCAATCCTATCATCACCCAGCAGTGACACTAGCGAAGCCCAGTGTTGAAGGACTCAAGCTGGCAAAAGGAGCGCAGCAATAACCCCGTAAGGTTGAGTCTCTGTTTCTTACTTGTCTGTGGGCGAGGCTCATCGTTCTTACAACCTTTCATAGCTGTAAGAAGGGAAGACCAGGTAGCAGGTATCTCTTGTAATTAGTTGTCAGCTGTTGATGAGTGCGTGTACAATAGCAGTAATACCCAGCAGAAGCAAGGGAAGGATCTTATCGAAGTTTGTCTAATGCTCGTGAGGCACATCGCAAAGAAAAGGGTTTTACTTGGACGGGGGAGGGGGGAGAAGAGGAAGGTGCCCTTTGTTGCTCTGGCTGTGCTTTTAATTCCCCCTCCCCTCACCTCTTGCCCTGGTGCTGTCTCTTCTCGTGATTTGCTAGAGTGGAAGTAGGACGGTACATGCAGAACGCGAAGAAAATAGGCCTAATAAACGCCGGAGGATCTTTGTCAAATAAACATTTAATTCCCTGATAACCGAAAACATATTCTGTACTTAATGATGGTAGCTTTGAGAAAGTGCACCTGTATTAGAATGGAGTGAAGATAGTAAACCCACAATGGAAATTACCTGTTGAAAACTATCCCCAGGGACCAGGTTACCCCCTCCAATATACAAACCTTTTCTGAAAATTGAAAAATGACACCTGGACACGGGAATCGAACCCGGGACCTCTGGCTTAGTACGCCAATCCTGACGAATCGAGACGAATCCTGGATAGCTCAGTGGTCAGAGCATTGGCGTACTAAGCCAGAGGTCCCGGGTTCGATTCCCGTGTCCAGGTGTCATTTTTCAATTTTCAGAATATGATATCTAGGTGGAGTAATCCCCACTAATAAGCATAAATAATAGCTCTGGCTATTAATTCTTCACAAACCTTTTCCTTATCGTTAACTATAACCTTGATAATATCTACAAGGAATCAGATCCATTAATATAATTTAAAGGAAATGCACGCGAATTTGTGTGAATAGCTTTAGTTAAAAAAAACCAATACACCTTCCAGGGATTCGAACCCTTAACTGCACATCATCGGCAGTCCATTCAATCGCGAGAGAGGCGCCTTGGACTAGGCATATCAAGAGTTGCGGCCCGCGGGCTGTGTATGGCCCGATCCATGGTTATATGCGACGATTGGACCTTTCGATGAACCAACATATAATACGGTCAGATTCATCTTTTTATAAACGTAGACGACATACACAATTTGGAATAATGACATTTGGAAATTTAAAACTATTTCGGAAAATATACCAAGTGAGGTTGGTGTACGTAATTTTTACCCTTTACTATTGGGAGATTGATTCCCAAAAATTGTTTATTTCGCCAACAAACGTGTGTATACAATTAATTTAATTTTTGTTTTAGTAAGGATTTTAAAATTGATAATTATCTGAAAATATAAATTTTAATATTATTTTTAAATTGTAAAATGACACATGGACACGGGAATCGAGCCCGAGACCTTTACCTTAGTCCGCCAATGTCTTTACCACTAAGCTATCCAGGAGTCGTGCCCGTTCCTAGGCCACAGAGAAAAAATATACCCAGAAAAGTACTAGTGTTGAAGGTGGGGTGCTAGTGAGTGCGAATTTAGTGCGCTAATTTTGATGTTTTTATAGCATAAACATTTTTTGGCAAAAATAAATCAAATTTTTCTTCTATAGAAACATATAGTTTAGCTTTCTGCACGTGCTAATCTCAACAGTTTTTGAATATCTGGCATGAGCATGGTGGCATTTGGTGACAAACTTTTTAAATTAAGAGAAAAAGTTGTCACTAAATTACAGAATACATCTGACAGATATTCAAGAACTGTTGAGATTAGCATGTGCAGAAATCTAAATTCTATGTTTCTATAGAAGAAAAATTTGATTTATTTTTGCCAAATATGTTTATGCTATAAAAACTTCAAAATTACTTCCCTAAACTTGCGCTCACTAGCACCCCATCTGAAGGACTCAAGCTGGAAAAAGGAGCACAGAGAACCCCCCGTAAGGTTTGGTGTCTGTTTATTACTTGTCTGTGCCCCAGGGACATTCTTCACTCATATCTTAAGTCAGAGCATTTGATGGACATGCGGAAAATCTTCAGCTACATTTGAGTGATCGAATGATTGTGAACTATCAGATAACACAGCCACCTTTGACTCGGGGGAGCTTTATCATGACAATAGTGCAATAATTGTAAAAATACATATCATTAGATGAATTAAACAACCAAGCTGTTAAAGTTGCTACATCCTTAGCTAGTAGTTTGGTTAGTTAATTCAATATATAATTTCTAATTTTGAAATAACGGCTCCCTCAGTAATTTAAATTTTCAATGTGGCGCTTTTGACCAAACGAGCTTGACACGTTTGCCTTAGACCACGTGGCCACCCAAGCTGATAAGCCTTGTGTTGAACATTTAATTGTTCAAGGCTGTACCTATACTACATCTAACAATTTATGTTTTAATTCGAATATATTATGTTGTGTGCCAGCTTTGTGTAACTGACTGTTTTTACTATATGGTGAGTTAGTTTGACGGGCACATTAACGCGTCTCCATAGAGCCATGTTAGCTTATAATTGAAACTTTTTTTCCCCCCCTATGTGTATGTTTAGTAATTAATTTGAATTCCAGTCTAGTGCATGTGGTATGGCTAATACAACTGCTAAAATAGCAGATAAATTATGTTCATTGAGTTCGTTATAGTGTTATTTTCACCTCTCTTTTCTAGAAATTACTGAGCTCTAATTTAGAACTGCTATCAGTTTTTGCCTGCGTTCCAACCATCGGTTATTTAAACCAACGACTGGCTATTAAAGTCTACTCTAATGACTAGACTCAAAGTTTCACTAGAACGCCGAAAATAATACATTAAAAAAAAATTCCCGTCAAGTTAAAAACATGTTCACTTTGCTGTATGGATATTAAAAGCTTATACATTAAAAAATAATAATTAATAATTACGTAGGTAACCTTACGGTGAGGAAATTCGATGACAATTTTGATGAAAACCTTTTTACATAAAATGAGTAATTGAAATTATTTTCTAACATTATTTTATCAATACTATAAACACTTGCGTTTGAATAGTCAGAGAAATAAAAAACTATTTAGATCATAATCAAGTTTTTAGTTATGATGTATCAAATAAATTTTTTTTTAAACTAAATAATGTCTTCCATATGCTTAGGTTTAATAAATAAAAAGTTAAAGAATCTTGTCAGATTATTTCATAGACTTTTAACATATTTTCTTATCGGCTCGAAAATATTTCCGTCTCTATTTGTTGAACGTAACGGATGCCGTGCGAGAAACTACTAATTGGTCTCTACATTGGCAATTTTCTCACTACACCGCTTCCTTTGAGTCTTTGTTATAAACATTAGTTTTCATAGATGAGTCTTTTAGACCTGTACATTTCTAGAATACAATTTATATTAAGTCAAAACAAAGTGTATGAGATGTTCTGATAAGTTTACTAACCATTTTAAAAAACAACTATAGCTTCATTAATAAATTGAAGCGTTTGTTTACTTGTCTGTCGTGAGCATTACATATATACCACACACAGAGGGCTGACATTTTAATATGCACAAACATATACACCTCGAAGATAGTATATTAAATTTTTGATTAGATATCTTAAAATTGATTAAAAACTGGGTCGAAGGACCTAAAATGAAGCATTTTTTTTATGTCTTTTTGAACCAAAGAAACCACCCCGATACTTCTGCTATTTTAAGATATTAATAACATCAATTTTTAGAGTTTGATTAACAAATCCAGCGGCCATTTTCTCATAATATTTTCGGCTTACTGTAACTATCACCTATGTTATTTTTATACCAAGGTGACCTGGCGGTCTAGGGGTAAGGTGTCGGACTTCTGTGCTGGGGGTCCGGGGTTCAATCCTCGGTCCCGGCACTGATTTATCTGATTGCCAAACCCTTCCTTCACCTCTGACAAGACGTGTATTAATTACAACTTGTGAATGTGAGGAATGCCAGGCCTCCACCGTGGTTCGGATTTCACGTTAAACTGTAGGTCCTCCATTTCATCTCACAATCACCCTACCATTACATATTAGCGTAAGTGCGTATAACCCGAACGGGTAGTAAGACGCGGTGCTAATAATAATAATAATAAATAATAATAATAATTAATAATAATAATAATAATAATAATAATAATAATAATAATAATAATAATAATAATAATAATAATAATAATAATAATAATAATAATAATAATAATAATAATAATAATAATAATAATAATAATAATAATAATAATAATATAATAATAATAATAATAATAATAATAATAATAAATAATATTTTATACCATGTCTTACCACACCCTCGGGCTATCTGCATCAAACTATAATAAAATAATCGTCTAGGGATGATAAAATTAAAATACAGAAGAAATGTATTTGCATTTGCGTGTAGAGAGAGGAAGAAACAATTTAGGAAAATCTGCCCTCAGTAACACCCGGCTGGAATTAAAGCCCCAGCCTCCTCAACGGCGAAATATAAAAATAAATAGACGAGCTTGACGTTTAATCCTCGTGTCCACCGATGCGGGTATCATTATCAACTTGGTTGAAACAGGGCTTAGAGCTTGGGATTAATAAAATGTTTCCCTAGGTTTTATCATGGGGAACGAGCTAACAAAGAATACAAAACGACAACATAATTATTCGGGATGTCGTGTTTGAATGGACTGCAGTGGATTAAAACTAGTCTGCAGTGAAATTTAATCATTCAAATTTATTTAGTGTGGATAATTTTACCGGGCCCATTGTTTTTCTCACATCGAGCCCTGCTATTATTTATGTTTCTGCATCCTTTTTGTCACCGAATGATGTTTTACTTCATTCCGAAATCTTTTCATTTGGAAAATGCGGTTGGGAAAAGCAATAAATCGAAGGGTGTTTTCAGGAAATAGAACGTATATTAAATGTTGATGACACTATCATAATATATACAGATGCGAGTAGGGTTAAATTTGCATTGCCACACGTGTGTGTGTGTGTCGATTACGGGTAGAAACAAACTCATGCGTTAATATTTGAAAGGTACAGGGGAAAAAGTGGTAAAATCCTATTTTATCTCAAATTGAGTTGGTGCTGCCATCTGTTATACAATCATGATACCTTTCTAATGTGCTTTATATAATGGTTAAAAGAGGTATCTGTCATATTTAAATTACTAAAAAAAAAGTGTTTGCTCGGGTTCTTACGGAGTTTGAGATATAAAAGCTGTCCTGGAAAATGTGTGTGATGTGACGTTCCTCCTTTTTCCCTTGTACACTTCATTTGTTGTAAAGTAAATGCCCATACCTTTGGTCAAGTGCTTGGGGTGGCTTACCATGTGTATAGAATGTTTTGGGACGAGTGGTAATTTATTTGTGCTTTATTTAATTTTCTTGTGTTTCGAATTTATCACAGGTGTTCATACCCCGGTTTTCTCATGAATGGACAAATCAGAAAGTCAGATTTTATTTTTAGCACTGCGTCTTATTATCCGTTTGCGTTATACACCTATGTACTAATTACACTAATTGGTTAGGGATAGAGATTGAATATAGAGGTAGTGTACCCACATTTGCATAGAGAGAGAGGGGCAAACAATTTAGGGAAATAACTTAGTATACCTGACCGGAATCGAACCCCACTCTACCCATCTTCGGTAGTCCTAGGTACCGAAGAATGATCCATACCTAGTTCTCCGAAATGATTATTTTCTCATGTGACAAACAGAATAGCCTATATTTAAAACTTGAAGCGATTCCTTTTTACATTTAAAAATAAATAAAGTGTGTGCCCCAAAATTTCAAATAATTTTTTTAAAAAATGCCACAATTTCTGGGAACGACAATTTCGTTCGAGATCAATTTATTGAGTTCATCTAAACATATTGTTTATTTAAAGGTGTACATCTCTTGTTAGACTGGCCTGCTGATGACAGTCAGATTGGGGCTCGAATCCCGGTTGGGTCTACTGAAGGTGATTTTTCTAAATGTGTTCCCACTCTTCTTCCGCGCAAATGTGGGTATATTACCTCTAAAATGATTCCTTCCCCATCCCTACCCTATTAGAGTAATTATCATAAATGCGTATAACCTAAACAGGCAGTAAGACTTGGCTATAAAAAAATAAAAAATGTATTATAAACCTGGTGATTTGTACAAGTAAGGCTGGCCGCACACCAGACCAGACAAACCGTCTTTAGACAAAATGTCTGGGTAAAAGCCGTCTTGACGTCACAAACTTAACATGCATTTACATGGTAGTGCCACACACCGGCACTGTCTTGGCAAAATACAGCTTTAGTCACAATTAGTCACGATTAGACGTCTGGTCGTAGGACACTGAATTTGTTTTTTCACTAAAGACATTTCTATCCGCGCATGTGCGAGTTGACTGCTAACCTGCTATCGTACCTCGTGGTTTGTTGTTTTTATGAGTTGACTGCTAACCTGCTGCCGTAACTTGTGGTTTTTGTTTTTATTTTCTTGGCATTTTCCATTGTGGGTAATTATTTAATTAATGTATGAAACTACACATCTCTTTTGGCGTTAATTGGATGCACCCAACAGCCACGATAAAGTTTTCCATCTTCTAATAATATGTACCACAGAATAACAGGTATTTCTTCATCGCTTGCCATCCATCCACTGACCACCACTCCTTGTGATCGAAAGTATTTTCAAGAAACAGATTGTCTTGTCGAATGTCTTTTCAAAATACGAATTGTCTTGTCTTCTCTGATCCAGTGTGCGGTCAGCCTAAAAGAAAGTTGACTCAGGCAATTTTTTGATGGGGTAAGACTTGTTATATTTTATGACATTTAACATATTTCTTTAACTCCAACGATATTTGTTTATGTCGAGCAAAAAATTAAAATTTCTTTAAGGTGGATAATTTAATTTTCACTTTCCAAGCTGACTGATATTATCAACACATGATTCATAAAATAGCTTAATTCTGGAACTGACACAACACCCATTCCTCCGACCGTCAATTGTTCGCGATAGAAGCTCCAATTCCACCCATGCCGGGGATCGAATCTGGAACCATTGTTACGATATGCAGATATTCGACTGACAAAGCTAAGTAGTAATATACTAATTAACTAATATCACAACCAACCACAGTTAAATCAATCTCAGATGTAGTCTAGCACTCGTTTACCGTTGATTGAAAGGTCGGAATTATAATCCCGACCTGTTAAACTAGGGGCTGATTTTCTACATGTGATTTCTATTGTTTTAACATTCTCTCTCATAACGATCTTCTTCTCAAGTCAACAACCCGAAAATTGATTTGATGTGATTTCTATCCATCCGGAGTTGGGCATGTTCGGATGGTTAGTGCTGCCTGCACCATCTGGTAGCAATCCCATGTACTAGGGGAGTTCAGGAAGTGTGGTGATTCCTCTTTGCCTTCCACACCTAGTATCTATGAGCGAGTGCGCAAGGTCTTACCAATTTTGCCGGAAGTGTATTTTCATATATCTTCAAAGGTTCCTTTACATGCCAAAATACATGGAACCGACGATTTTACTTCCCCTTCGAAGAAAATTGTGTTACGGAGTTTTATCGCTCAAGAAAAATCTCTCGACCTAAATTGGGTTTGATCCCACGAACATCGGGTCCTGAGGCTACATATTACTCCAAGGCCACCGAGGTCGACCTCTTAATGATAATGAGGTGCATCTCTCTCTAAAATACCATCTTCATTCCTACCTTTTAGATTAATCCACTAAAAACTTTTGATTTTAAATGTATAGTTAAGGTAGGAAAAAATGGAGAACTTATTTAAAATACGCGTTAGAATAATTAAAATATATATTTGAATGCCTTTTTTTTCTTACAGAATATTAATAATTTAAGAACACAATTAACTTTACGAATGAAGATATTATTTGAACATTATTTCAAAGGTTCTTTCATTAAACAAATACCAGTATTAAAATTGAGTACCTCTAGTACAGTATCTTCCTAAAGGCACACAACCATAAAAAAAAAAAAGAGAGTTGATTGCGATCAAAGAATACTTCACGCAATTATTTTGTCCGCACAAGAAGTGTACATGTCCAAGCGGTTTGTATGAAAGTCATCCCTTTCTTGCTCTCAACAATCTATGTTTTACGTACCTCTGGCTTCTTTTAACTTTCTTGGTTTTTCTTTATTCAGATTAGATATTAATATCTCTTCTGTAATGATGTTCGCTTTTGATGTTTTCGATTCGTTTGTGTGCGTTTGACTCGAGTTTTTGTTTAGTTTACAATTTTTTTAAAACAAATTATGATCAACGCAAATGTTTTACCAACAATTTATATATATATATATATATATAAATATATATATATATTTATATATATATAAATATATATAAATATATATATAAATATATATATATATATAAATATATATATATAAAATATATATATAAATATATATATATATTTATATATATATAAATATATATATATATTTATATATATATATAAATATATATAAATATATATATAAATATATATATATATATATTACAAATAGCGCCGTTAGAATAACAATTTAAGGATATTATCAACAAAGAAGAGTATTTTAAAATTAGTTTTGTGTTGTAATGATACTGTTTTGGACCCCTCTCATATATTTATAAAGTCTTGGATGAAGTGTATTTTTCTTAAAAAAAGAACTGTATGTAAAATTTCCTTTTAATACTTCATCCATGGAAAATCACGTGTTTACAGAAATAATGTCAATGTAATGCGCTTCAATTTTATTTTTTTAAATTCAACTCCGTCGTATAGGAATGATCTTGTGACACGCTGGCTCCCTCTACCCAATAGGCCATCAATTTACTTTATTTTACTGACACCCGCCTCGGTGGCGTAGTTAGCTAACGCGCTAGTCGTGTTGAGCTCGACCGCCGAGGACGGGGAGATCGAGGTTCGAATCTCGGTCGGGTGAACTGGGGGTGGTTTTTCCTAAATGGTTTTCCACTCTCACTCCACGCAAATGCGGGTTCACTTCCTCTGAATTCAACCCTCCCAATTCCTAATCCATTAGCGTAATTAGTACTTAAGCGTATAACCCGAACGGGTAGTAAGACGCGGTGCTAAATATTATTATTATTATTATTATTATTATTATTATTATTATTATTATTATATTTTCCTGACGATTATAGAGAGACTTGTTTTAATAAGAGGAAGGTAAAACGTCTAACCATAATCCAAGCAATTGTCTCCAAGGTGCCAAAATATGGTTTTATGGCCGACTCTTCTCCTCAGACATCATGCCACCAATAAATGTCCGATTATAGAATGAAAGATTATCTTTTGCTCATCGTGATTTCCTCATGCCCTCCTTCCTGAATTAGCTTACTCCCTCTATAGAGTCCCAAACTGTAAGCTCATAAGAGAAATAAAGACAGTTACCCAATACTTTTTTAAAAAAAACCTTTAAATAAACATGACAGTTCATTGTTTTCAGTTGTTTGACCAAAAATTTGTGAGATGCGTTCTTTATTTGCTCCTATGTGATAAATAATAGTTTTAGAATGTATTTTAAGAATAATACATTACATACAAGTGTTGTTAACATCTTTTTCAAAGGGGTAGAAGTGGGAAGGGCAACTTAGAGAAAATTCACTTCAAATAACTATTTAAAAGATAATAAAAGGAATAATAGTCTAGTATAGCTGGAAGGGGGATACGTAAATTGGGTCCCAATAGTTGTGCCCCCTTTCACCAATACGTAAAATGGGTCCCAACATTTTGAAACGTATGGGTAAAATGGGTCCGCGTGTTATATTTGGCTGTAGTTTGAAAAGTATTATTATACTTGCTCAATCTAAGTATTATTCTGAGACGAAAAATGGCTGATCTTAAGACTGGAGAACTAACAAGATCTGCTTTTATCAAAACAGTGTGTTTGAAGTTGTTACCAGTTGATTAATAAGGAATTCTGACGTGCAGCAAGAGCTGTCAATATTTTAAAGTGTTTAGAAAAAAATAAAACAAATTTTAGGGCAACTTTTCAGCCAACCTCCACGTGGTGTCTCCTGGATAGCGCTAATAGGCTGACGGGACCCATTTTACCTATCCCCTTTTTATAACCGGGACTCAATTTGACATGATTTTGGCAGACGGGACCCAATTTAACAAATCCGGTTGGAAGGATAAACACAGTCACAAATAAATACAAAACTGTATTAATATAATTAATTAACATACAAATGTCTCTCTTGTGTATGACGTAATAGACATGACAAAATATGATTGGTCAGTGGCTTAAATAATTGTTTAAAATTAAATTTCAATATTTTTATTTTAACTAAAATCTTAATTTTTTAAAGATTTGAGGATTTTAATTTGGAGTTGAGATTCGAAAGAAAATTTAAGATTCAGATTTGAGATTTTGCCTCGATATTAAGATCTAAGAAATATAGGATTTGACTCGTCTCCAATAATAGGGTCTCATTGCATGATGGTTCATCATAAGGCCAGTAGCCCCCGAATTTAGGCATCAGGCTTGAAATAAACTACGGAGGTCAAGGTTTGAATCTCCACATTCACTTTTTCAATCTAGTTTTATATCCAAACTAATGCAGCTACGTTTTCTCTAAAATATCATCTTCAAGTTTACCGTTTAATATGTGTAATTAATAACCGTGTCTTTAAACGTGATACGCAAGTATTTCTGTTTGAGCTATCCGTAACATACACGAAATAATCTTAAGACACAAGATAAAAAAGATGAAATGTAAGGAAACGTTTCACCTTTCGCATTGAGAGAAATTGGAACATTATCAAAGGAGGGAGGGGGGAGGGAGGCTTCCCTTATTGCAACCGATCAGCATCGAACCCCTAGTCACAATCTTCTCACCTAAACTTGTCGGTATCTTATATGTTTACCTTTTCGAGATACTAGTCCATGTTTTCGTTGAGGTAGACAGTCCTCCCCTATCTCTCTTTCCCCCTCTCTCGTATTGTCTGCCGTGAGTGAGTGCCGCATCCTATTCGCCTGTAATTTATGTTCGCGAGTGGAGGGGGAGGTGATACATTAATCACGAGCAGATAACTTGGAACATCCCTTATTTAGGAGAACAAATAGGCCATGTCACAAATATCGTGAATTAGAGATTAAATGAAGCGGAGGGAATGGAGGGGTGGGGAGGGGGGGCTACAGTATTTTCGTTATATGTGGATTTAATCTTTACAATGTTTGAACACGACCTCCTCTGTGATAAGAGTCCTGGTTACAGATCCAGACGTCCCGGCTTCGATCCTCAGCCTCGTGAGGACAAACAAAGAGCTACTTGAATTGAAAGTAGTGGCTCAGGTTTAAAAAACTGAGATTGATGGCCAAAGAATTCGTTGTAATGACTACATGACACACTTTATCATCATAAGTTGGTATTATCTTTGCCAACAGATGGTGGCTGCTCGCTCGGTATAACTCGATTACGGGCTGACTCAATGGTTTTTTTTTAATGTTTTAAAACATTTTCATTCTTTTAATCATCATCTTATATTTGAGGCAGTGAGAATACTCACCTTGACATAAGGTGTGTGGCAGGGTTTGATAAGGGAGGGAAGATTCACATATTAGTTCTTAATGAAAAAAAGTAATAGATATTTTTTAAAAAAATAGAGCAACTTTGTCAAATTTTCAAGCACGATAAAAATTCCATTTAAAATAAAGATATAGAAAATGTTCATAACTAGATATTTATATGACTTTTTTAAATTTTATATTAGCTTTATATCACGACGTGCGTTTGATTAATATTGCCAAATAAAATATTGTGTGAATAACCTATTAATATACTCGTTTATGTTTGTTAAAAAAAAGTGCTAAATATCCTTTTTTTTATTAACATTGAGTAACGATTTTTGTGCGTGAACAATTCTTTTGCGGCCACAAAAACGGGTTATTTCCGACTGTCAAAACTTTTATTATTTTTATTTTCGTATGTTGATGTCTCGAAAACTTTGTCACGCTCTTATCTAACGACCTCGGAGGTTAGTTTTCATCGGAACAGCCAGGGAGCGTTGATGTTTGACTACTAATCAGCCTAATGGCATAGTCGGGTAATGAAAACGGTCTTATGAGACTTATGGACGTGACGCCAAGATAATTGCTCCTAGCTGGGACACATCCACCGGGCCCACCCGTATACACCCACCGGGCCCACCCGTATGCAGCCACCGGGCCCACCCGTATGCATCCACCAGGCCCACCCGCATGCATCCACCGGGCCCACCCGTATGCACCCACCGGGCCCACCCGTATGCAGCCACCGGGCCCACCCGTATGCATCCACCAGGCCCACCCGCATGCATCCACCGGGCCCACCCTTATTTGCGCTCACGCGTTTTAAGGCGTCAATATTGTGATAAACTGACAGTGAAGTCGATTTTTGAATCTTTGACCTAGTGGATAGAAGGTTATTTTTCAGCGTATAACCCAAACGGGTAGTTAGATGTGGCGCTTAAATTTTTTTTTAGTTATTTTAAATTGTGATGCACCACTTTTGTTGTTTTTTAATCCTAACCCCACCCTAAAAAGTTTACACGTACTAAACCTACCTTCTTCACCCTTGCCCCTTAAATTCAGCCATTAATAACCCTTTTATTGAAAAAAACTTCGGATTTGGTTTAATTTTGATCCTCAGGGTCTATGATCGATGAATTAATAATATAATAAAGAAAGTATTCTTGTCTTTAACATTTTCAACCTTGAGATTTTGATGAATCCTTACGCTTTATGCGCCCCCAACCCAAAAAGTTGGTATTTACAATTCTGTCTGTCTGTCTGTCTATCTGTCTCTTGGGCTGGAACCTAAATTTTGTTCTAACTTTATTTAGATGGTATATGGTCCTACCTATAAATTATTTTTTTAATTATTATTTTAGCCTTCAAATTTAGGATAGTAAAAATAACTAATTTTGGAAAATATGAAATCTTTTATAGATGGATTTAACCATTTGGTTCAAAATGATTAACTGGGAAGTTTCTTACATGATAAATAATTATATTATATTTATTTTTATTAAAAAAGTTCATTTAAGGGTAGCTTACCGATGGCTGATTTGAGAAAAATTTGAATTTTTTCAAGTATTTCAATACTTTTAATACTTCTAATGATTTTGTTCATATTATATCGGTATCTGGGGATTATTTTATAAGACAAGTAAAAACTATTTTGACTTATCTAAAATAATTTAATTTTAGGGTAAGCTTACTTTTGAAATACCTTATAAATATGTTTTTTTTAAAATTTGCCTTCATATTTAGTTTAAATTGGGTTTTTGTGAATCGTTTTACATTATAACATAATATTTTTATTTTTAAATTTTTCTAATATAACTTTAACGATTTTTTTCATATTGTATATCTGGGGTGTGTATTCCATAATAAATGACATTGTGTACTCGTTTTTACAAGTATAATTGATTTAAGGATAGTTTATTGATGATTGATTACCTTTTCACAATTTGAAAATTTTCAAAGATATTTCTAACAATTTTGATCAAAAATGGGTAATAACTGATTTTAGTTTGAAAATGTTACTCACGATAGTGCTCAAGATCTATATCCTGTATAGTAATTTTCATTATAAATAACATAGTATACTTAACTAATATTGTACTATAATATACTATATGAGAAAGTATGTACAATTTGATTATACTATTTATTGATATACTTCTGGACCATCCTACATTTTCAGGCCAGATTATCGTAAAACAACACGATTTAGAACACTGTAAAAATATTAGGTCAAATTATGATCTAATTTATATTTATTGAAATTAAGATTCTTGAGGTTATTGATGGTACCATACTATACAAATAACACTTTAAAACTGTTCTAAACTATTCTCATTTATAGAGAAAAGCTGAATAAAGTTTTCCCAAATATCGAGAAAAAAATATATAATTTTAAGAAATGCATATCGTTTTTACTTAAAACACCAGCCATAGCTACCACTTCAAGGATATCCTTCAAAGTTAAAAAGAAACATGATTTTATCTGATGATAACCAACTTATAATTACGTATAATATTCCTTTGACCATCAAAATTGTATTGCACAATTTTAACAATTGTATAGTTATTATAAGCTATAAAATTATTCAATAATTTCATATTAATACATTTTACAAGTTATAAGGGGTCAAACTTGCTATTTTATACTTTTCATGTACCATTGTTAAGGTAAAGTAATTAATATATGGGGCTGAAATCTAGTATAAATAGAAATTATTAGGAGGTGTAGAGAATGAAATATTTATATTAATAATATTATTATAATTAATATTAATATATATTAATTATATGAATATATGTTAGTAATATTAATATAGGCCTACATCCAAAATTTATATATATATATCGATAATATTAATGAAATATTTATTAAAATTAGTATTATTAATAAATAGGTTTGTCTTTCAACAATTTTTTTGCTTTCTCCCGCTATTATTTTCCTTGATCCATTCTATTTCGGTTTTTTTACTCTCTCACATCTAGATACAGTATTGGGACCATGAACATTTTCGATCTCGTGATTTTGATGAATCTTTACCTTTTTACATGTGTCTGAACCCAAAAAAGTGTATTTTACAATTCTGTCTGTTCCCATGTATGTCTGTCTGTCCTTGGCCACAGATCTGAAACGTTTTAATTAATGTTGTTCAAACTTGATATAGGCCTATAGAGCAATATTTCGGGAGATTTTTTATTTTATTTTAACCTTAGCTCTCAAATCAATTATGAGCGATTTTTTTTATTCCAATTTAAAATAAAAGGCTTTAACGATTTTGTTTAAAATGGATATGTAGTGAGTGTTTGAACTCCCAAATACTTTGTTTTTAGGTAAAAATTCATTAACGTGTATTTTATTGGTCAGTGATTTTAGAAATTTCGAAACATTTGGAAAATTGCTCTAAATATTTTGTTTAAAATGTCTATTTAGTGTTTTGGCATAACAAATAAAACTATATGCTTATGTTTTGGGGGAAATTTCGTTTAAGGTTAGTTTACTGAAGACTAGTTCTTTAGATTTGAATATTTTAAAAAATGGTCTTAGCAGTTTGGTTCAAAATTGGGTTTTCTTAAGATGTTTATTTTATAAATAACTAAACATATTTGTTTTTATGATGAAAAAAGAATTTCGTAGTAGTTTATAAATGACTGATTTTAGGGAAAATTTGAACTTATTTTGAAAATAGTTCTAACAATTTAAAAAAAAATGGTATAGGAAGATTAATTTACGTTATTATTAATAATGTATGTTTATTTTTCTAAAATAAATAAATTTAGCTTACTTAAAATTATAGGAAATTTGATTTGTTTTAAATTGACCTTGAAGAATGAGTTTAAAATGTGTATTTGGTCATAGTTTTCCATGATAAACAACAATACGTTTTTAATTTTATAAATTAAAAATAATTTTAGGCTAGATTAAAAATATCTTAGTTTGGAAAATTTGAAATTTGTTGAAAATATTTAATCAATTTGATTTAAAATTTATGTATAAGGGTGTTTATTGTAATAAACAAGATGACATGTTTGTTTTTATGAGAAAAACATACTTAAAATTAGCTTACTGAAAACTTAGTTATGAAAATTTTCTTTCAAGCTATATCTGATACACAGTATGAGAAAATTTGTACGATTATGTCGCACCATTTATTTTCTGTGGTATACTTAAAAAAAAAAGGACCACTAACGAATTAGTCCAAGGAGTGAGGATGAGGATGGTATAGTAGAGTAAATGTGACCATACTAGCGTGGCGAATGAATGTGAACATCATACACGGCGGAAAAACCATCCGTGACGCATCCTGACGGGATTAGAAGCCTGACCTCTTTGTCCAGTCTTAAACCACTCGGGCAAAAACCATCCCCGATGCCTCCTGACGGGATTAGAAACCTTACCTCTTTGTAAAGTCTTAAACCACTCGGGCCAAAACCATCCCCGATGCCTCCTGACGGGATTAGAAGCCTGACCTCTTTGTAAAGTCTTAAACCGCTCGGGCCAAAACCATCCCCGATGCCTCCTGACGGGATTAGAAGCCTGACCTCTTTGTAAAGTCTTAAACCCCTCGGGTCAAAACCATCCCCGATGCCTCCTGACGGGATTAGAAGCCTGACCTCTTTGTAAAGTCTTAAACCCCTCGGGTCAAAACCATCCCCGATTCCTCCTGACGGGGTTAGAAGCCTGACCTCTTTGTAAAGTCTTAAACCCCTCGGGTCAAAACCATCCCCGATGCCTCCTGACGGGATTAGAAGCCTGACCTCTTTGTAAAGTCTTAAACCCCTCGGGTCAAAACCATCCCCGATGCCTCCTGACGGGATTAGAAGCCTGACCTCTTTGTCAAGTCTTAAACCACTCGGGCCAAAACCATCCCCGATGCCTCCTGACGGGGTTAAGAAGCCTGACCATCTTTGTCAAGTCTTAAACCACTCGGGCCAAAACCATCCCCGATGCCTCCTGACGGCGTTAGAAGCCCGACTTCTTTGTCAACTCTTAAACCACTCGGGCCAAAACCATCCCCGATGCCTCCTGACGGCGTTAGAAGCCCGACTTCTTTGTCAACTCTTAAACCGCTCGGGCCAAAACCATCCCCGATGCATCCTGACGGGATTAGAAGCCTGACCTCTTTGTCAAGTCTTAAACCACTCGGGTCAAAACCATCCCCGATGCCTCCTGACGGGGTTAGAAGCCCGACCTCTTTGTCGATGTTTTAAACCGCTCGGCTAACACTTGGTGAATTATAATATGAAATATTTCCATCTACGGTATTCGTATTTTTCCATCCCTACATTGGTTCGTGGAGTTGAAAAATTGTTGGGGGGAGGGGGGTAGTAAAATGTGGTACAAAGGAGAACTCTGGTCAGTTTTTCTAATAGTGTAGCGCGAACATGAGAGACGATGACATGTTGCAGACAGATAACTCGTTATTTCTCGCTGCCCGAGTTTTTTTTTAGGTTTGGGGGGGTTGGGATATGAAAGTGAAACTGGGACAGCACGATCCATCACCGGGACATGTCAGTATTCGGCGAGGAGTGTGGAGTGACGACTCCCCCACTCTTCCCTTCCTCGAGTACTCCACGGGACCCTGGAGTCTGATGGATGAGCCGCCCCCCTCACTCCCTGGCCCCCTATATATCGGACGCGCGCCGCGAGTCACCTGCAAATGTTGCTAGCAAGAGTTGTGAATCCCTCTGAGTTGATGATGTTTCATTCTGTCCCCTATGAGCTGAGGGGTGTTAGAGCTGTCCACCACAACTCTAGGGGTCTCGGATGGCACTGATGAAGCTATTTACTATTTGTACACGCAGCTATCCGGCTGTCTACAGGAGCATTGGTTAGGTGGTTAGTATTACGCGTACCGTCCTAGGGTTATTTAATTTACAAGTCGTGTGTTGCTCAGATATTTTACCTTCTCATCTCAATAGAAAGTATTGTAATCGTGAAAATTTTCAACCTTAAAATAATGATGAATTTTTACGTTTTATTTATGCCCGAACTCAAAAAATGTGGATTTTACAATAATTATCTCTGTCCTTGGCCACAGATTTGAAACGGTTTGATAGATTTGTTTCAAACTTGATATCTAGATTTTATAGGGCAATAACTTGTGATTTTTTAAATTTTAACTCTAACCCTTAAATTAAGTGTAGTTTACTAATTAAGTTGTGATTTTTTGAATCTCATATTTTTCGAAAATTGCTCCAAAGATTTTGTTTAAAATGTATATCTAAGAGATGTCTGACCTCTCAAATAACATTATATACTTGATTTACGGTAAAAATTCGTTAAAGGGTAGTTTACTAAAGAATTATTTTTGGAAGACGAAATATTTTGCAAATGTCCTAAACTTTTTGGTTTTAAAATGAAGGTATATTTCTAGGAAGTATATGGCCTAACAAATACAACTGTAGGCCTATACTTGTTGTTTTTGAAGGAGAGTGGAAACTTGTTTAAGGTACCGGTAGCATATTGATGACTTTTTGAAAATTTGAATATTAAAAAAAATTCTAGTTATTTGATTAAAAATGAGGTTTTCTTAAGGTTCTTAAGGGTTTTTACATCGTAAATAATTATATGTATATATTTGTTTTTCTAAAAAAAAAATCCCATAGTTTACTTATGATTGATTTTGGTAAAACTTGCATTTAAAAAATATATTTTCAACGATTTATTTTAAATTGGTACCGGGAGACTATTTTACATGATCACTATAATTTAAAGGTAGTTTACTTAGGACAAATTTTAAAAAATGGGAAAGCTTCGTAATTAGCCTTTAAAATTGTGTACTAAATGGGTATCTGGGAATAGTTTTTCATGACGTTTTTACTTTTACAAATTAAAAATCATTTTAGGTTAGTATACAAATAACTCATTTTTGAAAATGGTAAAATTGTTAAACATATTTGAACAATTTATATCAAGAGTGTGTGTTGTGATTAATAAGTTGGTGTGTTTGTTTTTATGAGAGTAACTTACTTAAATATAATTTTACTGAAAAACCTATCATTTAAAAATTTCTTTCAAGCTATAGTATACAATATGAGAAAGTTTGTGCATTTGTGTCGTACCATTTATTTTTAAATTGAAACCCGCCTCGGTGGCGTAGTTGGCTAACGCGCTTGTCGTGTTGAGCTCGACCGCCGAGGACGGGGAGATCGAGGTTCGAATCTCGGTCGGGTGAACTGGGGGGGGGGGGGGGGTCCTAAATGGTTTTCCACTCTCCCTCCACGCAAATGCGGGTTCACTTCCTATAAAATTCAACCCTCCCAATTCCTAATCCATTAGTGTAATTAGTGCTTAAGCGTATAACCCGAACGGGTAGTAAGACGCGGTGCTAAATATTAAATATTAAATTGGATAAAGAGAATGAGTAGGTAATACAATTTTGATAAAATAACTGCAAGGTTAATGGATTTGAAAAATGGTTGAGTTTTGAATTTAACTATAATTATTTTAAATTAAATTTTAGCTTCAACATTTTTTTAACCCATTAATTGAAAGCAAGGGCATATAAAAGGGGGAGGGAGGAGTTCGGGGTGTCCGGGCCACTCCTGTAATTTGATGGACCCCACTAGGGGTCTATATACATATACATACTTTTATTGGTTAAAGGTATAGTACAATTATCTAGTGAACCCGCCCTAGAAAAATTAGCTTTATACGTCCTTGATTTATTGCTATGAATTTTTTTCGTGCTCGTCAAATAATTGCGACCTTGTTGATATAAACAGGAGTAGGGTTACATTATTCCTTCAGCCCTACGTCGGTGGGAACACGGTCTAAACATCAATCTCGTATAGTTTGGTTTTTCCTGTGACGCGGAGGTCTGGGGTTGAATCCTCTTTGGTTGTACTGAGCTGATTCTTTCCTAATAATAATTATTAAAGAAACACCTCATTACATTTATTTGTATTCGACTCTACCTCCACGCAAATGCGGGGTACATTTCCTCTACATTGTATCTAACGTATTTATCCTTACCTTGTCAGTGTGAATATATAGACAACTCAGATAAACAACATGCTCAGATACGCGTATTAATTATATATGAGATGCGTGTGTGGAGTTATTGTTTTTTTACTTCCTTTATTTGGTTTGCTTTATTCATTTATTTTATTTTATTTTAATGTCCATAATAATTGTACGTTGATGTGAAAAGAAGTGTGTGTCCATATTTTAATGTTATTATTATTATTATTTTTATTACTGTACACAAATTATAAATTATATTTTAATTATAAATAAAATTGCTATCACAATGAAAAATTTTCATAGATGGACAAAGAAAATAACTAGCACTACACAATCTTACATACTTTCTCATATTAAAGGTTTGGATTTTTTTTTTTTTCAAAAATGAATTTTCAGTTATCCACCTTTGAACAGGGATTTTTTTTTTAGAAAAGCAAACAAATTATTTTACTAATTTAATATCTAGATACAAATTGCTACGCGCATATACGGACACCAGCTAACACACTCGCTTTCATGGCCAGCCTGTATATGACCGTAATGTGTTAAATTAAGTAAATAAATCATATATCTAAATTAATATTTATTATATTGGTTGGCTTCTAATATTTCCCTCGATAAACGTCACTCGTCTTGGTTAGTGTGAGAGTGACCGTCAACAGATATAAGAATAAGATCAATTCACAAGAACCCGCCTCGGTGGCGTAGTTGGCTAATGCGCTAGTTGTGTTGAGCTCGACCGCTGAGGACGGGGAGATCGAGGTTCGAATCTCGGTCGGGTGAACTGGGGGTGGTTTTTCCTGAATGGTTTCCCACTCTCCCTCCACGCAAATGCGGGTTCACTTCCTCTAAATTCAACCCTCCCAATTCCTAATCCATTAGCGTAACTAGTACTTAAGCGTATAACCCGAATGGGTAGTAAGACGCGGTGCTAAATAATAAATAAATAAAATAATAAATTCACAAGATCACTTGATTTAGCCGTGATGTAATTTAACTACTATTAGCTATCGCGCCTGATTATTTTTTATTATAATAATAAGATCCGCGGTGACTAACTGAGCGGCTAGCGCGAGGTGTTGATAAAAGATTCACAAAACTTGACTCCCAAGGGTTGACCCGGGAGCGTCCTTGGCCTAAGCCCGGCGAGATAAGAGTAACAGGTCTCCTACTCGACCCAATTGGTATATTTCTTAAATATCATGAAAACACTCCCATTGGTCGTCAAGATACAACATGGATGAACCTAAGTGTCCCCAGGACCTTTAGCGCGGTCCAAGACAAGGGACGAAAGCCATCCCCCTTAGCAGCTTTTAGGAAGCTATTGTTGTTTGGCGGCGACTCTCATAATATTCCTTAATACCTGTTTAGCAGGTTATTAACCTTGAAATACCTCGTTACTGCCTGCAAGGTTGCTAAAACATCATATAACGTGTTGATAAAGAATTGCAGCAAAATTTGAAACAAACTTTCCGCATATATTTTTAAAATTTTCAAAAACCATCCTTTTTAAGAGATAAATAGGGCCTATACATTCCTATTTTCTAAAAAATGTAAAATCAAATTCATCAATAAACCAACGACTCTTAAATTAAATTTGTCTTGGGAATAAAATAATACATAATATTTATATGATGTGTAAATAAATCCACATATATCCATTTTTAAACTAATTCGTAAAGGCAAATATCAAAAATGTTCAAAAATCAGTTTTGTACAAACAACCCTTTAATTATTTCTCCCCCACCCATTTTCAAAATAAATAAATAAATCAATTAGCCTATACAGTGTTATTTATTATTTTAAATACGCCCAGGATATTTACACACACACTCATATATATATATATATATATATATATATATATATATATATATATATATATATATATATATATATATATATAATACTAAACAAAATCGCAAAGCCTATTTTTGAAATATTTGAATTTTCAAAAATATGTCATCACAAAACTATCTGAAGTTTAATAAATGGGGTGACCTGGTGGTTTAGGGGTAAGGTGTCGGACTTCTGTGCTGAGGGTCCGGGGTTCATTCCTTGGTCCCGGCACAGATTTATCTGATTGCCAAACCCTTCCTTCACCTCTGACAAGATGTGTATTAATCACAACTAGTGAATGTCTCGAATGCCAGTCCTCCATCGTGGTTCGGATTCCACGTTAAACTGTAGGTCCTTCATTTCATCTCACAATCACCCTACCTTTACACATTAGCGTAAGTGCGTATAACCCGAACGGGTAGTAAGACGCGGTGCCAATAATAATAATAATAATAATAATTTAATAAATGGAATACAAATAATAATTTCGCCTCAAAAACATCTAAATATCAGGTTTGAATGAAGTACAACAACGCGTTTTAGTTTTATTCCAAGGAACAGACAGAAAACAGATAGACAGCCAGACATAGGGACAACACTGTAAGATTTTTTTTCATATATAAAAAGTCAAAATTCATCAGCGTATCGAGGCAGAAAAAATTCACAACTAAAATTATCTCTGTGTGATAAATTAGAAACGCACCTAAAGGGCAGAGGTTGAAGAGCGAGGCAAATATGTTAGTTGAAAGACTAGGAAGAACGTGGTGGACAAGATACACTCTTGTAGACGTTAGCCGTCGAACGACGTCCGCTGTCGGGTTCTTCTTGCGTCGGGACGATGCCGTTGAATATTCATCGGCGAGTTGAGTGTCGAAGTATTGGGGGTTGGGGTAGTGTACTCTCGCCGTACTAGCTGACGAGGAATAATTGCCATGATTTAATTACGGACGACACTGTCGTGGTTCTGACACTTGCCGGCCGCACAAACTCCCGCCGCCCTGCTCCGGTCAAGGCCGCCCGTTAAAATTGTTGTATTTTTTAGAAAAAAATAAATTGTATATCATAGTCATGTACACTTTATCTAATAGAATTATAATTTTAAAACATTATCTTAGTCTTATATTTAACTATGTTCATAATCAAAGTATACGTCTTTAAAATAAAATAAAACAATATAAATATTATAATAAATAACTATTTTAATATCTTTTAACTTTTTCGCTACCTTACAGGTAGAGAAAGTATTGTGATCGACAAAAAAAAAATTAACACGAGATGTTGATAGATGTCGACGTTTCGTGACCCCCCGAACCCTAAAAAGTGGTTTTTGTAATGCTGTCTCTCTCTACCTCGGAGTAGAGCCTAAACTATTTTAACGATCGGGCTAAAATTTGGTATATAGGGTTTTCATAGGGTTGCCCCGAGGTATTTTAGGAAATGGATATCGAACCCTAAAATTAAGGGTAGTTTAATGAGTGTCAAAGGAGAACAAATCGATTTTATCAAAATCTCCTCAAATGATTTTGATTAAATTTAATTTCTAAGCATTGATCAATATTACAAGCAAAATGGCTACTCTCAATTTTTTGTCAAAAGGTTTCCCTACTGATGCGTGCATTCTAATGTTTATTTAAGTTTAAATTCCGGATAACGTAGACGTTTTGTTAAATCATTGATTACAATCTTGAGTAGAAGAAATATTTCTAAGAGTATTATTTTAATATTACTGCGTGGGTCTAGGGGTTCGGAAGAGGAGGAGAGGAGGGGCGTACAACACCCAACACCCATTCCTTGGGTACCTACGTTCTTACTGTCACCCAGTACACTGACGATGTATTATAAGCTACACTATAGTAGAATCAAGTAATGTAAGACCTCTTAGGGTAAACGTATTTATAAGTTACTTCTGCATGTGACCCACTTTGGTGGCCGCATAGTCTAAGGGGTTATTATCGCAATAGACTAGACTGCCATTGTTGGGGAGATTGAGGTTCAATCCCGGTCGGGTGTATTAGGGTTGATTTTCCCTAAATTGTTTTCTACTCTCCCTCCGTGAATGCGGGTGCACTTCCTTTAAATCAAACATTCCTAATCCCTAACACATTAATGTAATTAGTACATAGGCGTATAGCCCGAACGGGTAGTAAGACGCGGTGCTAAATTTCTTGTTTTCTGCATGTGACTATCCTAAATTATAAGGGCTCCCCCGCACCCCCGTCCTGAATAGTGAGTAACCCGACCGCTGCGCCGAGGGACCTGTCAATGAATTGGCCGATATCTCGCGGGATATCAGACTCGGGTACCCTGCACCACTGGTCTCTGGAGACCCCACCCTCCATCCCTGACCATTGATTCAAGTCCTCTAGCCGCAACACGGCCCAGGGTGATTTGTGTGGCGGGTACGACCTCCCCCCTTTTCCGTGTGTCTTGTCACGTTGATGTTCCTGGTCGCTTCCCCCTCTCTCTGATATCCCAAGGCCGTGAGATTCGATCGTAGGAAGGTCTACTGGAGTATTCAAGGTCATTTTTACCCATATGCATTCCTAAATACCCTTATCTAGTCGTAAAATAGGCTTTTGATGCTTGACCCAGAATTCCGACGCTTTTTAAGTTCTTATTTAGCTATTCTAAATTCGCTAATGCTATAAACTATAATTTATAAGTAATGTGTTTGTAAAAAGCCACTGTTTGTAAATAATCGTCCCAGACATTGTTTGTAAAAAAGTTATAAATATTATAATGTTTGTAAAACCATATTGCCTAGGACAATTCTTCATAAACAATTGCTAAGCCTTGTGTATAAGCCTACTTTTAAAATGGATGATGATAAAGATAACTTAATAATAATAATTATAATATAATAATATAATATAATAATACATATGTTATGATGGATGAAATTTAAATATATATATATATATTTATAATTAGAAATAATTATTCACAACAAAATTATTTCTAATAATTATTGTCATAGTATTCTATTTTTTTTATACTCGTATATTTGACACAAATCAAATAATAAATTATTTTTTGCATCTGAAATCGGTTCAAGCAATTTTTAAGTTTCATATTAGATTATGTTTTTACAGTAAAGTTTGAATTATAAATTATAATTGCCAGGACTATAAATTTTGATATGTAATTAGTAATTACTAATGACTCAAGTTTCATGCACATGATTCAAGTAACTCAAACATCAGCTTTAAGGGTTTGACTTTTAATAACCTCTGGGGCACAATTTTTTATTTACTGAAGTAAAACATTGTAGGCACTTTCTACAACTCAAAACCTGTTGGTCGAAGCGCGAAAGAACGATTTTAATTTGAAGAAAATCTTGCCACGGTAGACTTTCAATAGCTCTATAATTTCTATGAAAAAAAATAATCTCAAGACGTATTTTTAATTTATTTTCGAGCAAACTTATTTTTTGCGCTTTTGTTTATTAGATTCTTATTTGAATTAATAACTCTTTGTTTCTTTGTGAGTTTGCCACCGTGTTGTCGTCAAAAGAAACAAGTTTAATTTGTACTCTTTAGTTGTTATTTCATTATTATTATTATTATTATTATTATTGTTATTTTGAAAGAGTAAGACGCCAAGACACGGTCTAATCACGTTGGTTTTTAATTGCTTATATTGCAAGGCTTGACTGATGGCAGAGCGCTGGAAATAGCAAAGTATAAACTTTTTCATTTCTTTAATCGTAAATAAAAAAATCCTTAATGACACTGAAAAGAAGGGTATTTTTATTTTTACTCTTTTTTTTTATTTTCGTTGCTTAGTTTCGCCGTCTTCACGCAGACTTCAGTTGTGACCGATTTTCTTAATCACTGGGCCGAATATTTTGTGTACATTTTGTTTTGTTTTTTAATCGCTTTTTGGTATTATTAGGAACTTAATCGTTGGAGTGAAATGTTCATCTTTTATTTTTATTTCTGGTGAAGTAATTATGATCAATCAGAATCGTTGTTACTATTCCGTAAAAAAAAAAAAGAAAAAAGAGTTTTAATGTTAAGTGTGAAAGATTGAGCTACAAAATAACTGTATTTTCAAACTTTAATTTCTGGAATCATCTTTTCATCGGAAGCTCAAAAGTTTTCTTTTATTTCCCCTCATTTCACTGTTAAATTTTTTATTTTGGTCTTAAGTGTTCTGTTGTGGAATTAAATTGACTAAGTCAAATAAATGATTTTTTTTTGTGAGTGTAACTAAAAAGTAAAAGTGAATATATTTTTATTAATGAAAGTAGAAACAAAAGAAAAGCTATTATCAAGGTCTAACACAAGTATGGTCAATTCATGAATATAATATAGATAACCAAAGCCTAGGTAAAGTTACTTATTTATTAAAAAGTCGCAAATTTTCGAAATATGATAAAAATAATTTTTTGAACACTCATATTGTCTAGCTATGGCAACTCTTCTAGAATTTTTTTTTCTTAATATAGTTTTTCATATATTTTGATTTTTCTTTCACAGTTAAAAAGAAAAAAACCCCGCAAAACTATCAAACTAAGGTAGGCCTATTAAAGAGAATTAAAAATAAATAGTCGAGAGTTTTAAACTGTAAATTAACTTTATTTTAAGTCTCTAAATATATCATACAATTTAACATTGTCTAAAAAGGGGAGATTTACTCAATTATTTTCATTAAACATTTTTTTTACACCCAAAAGTTCTCTCTAGAGAATCACCCTTCCCGCCCTTCACCCTACCCCCTACTTGATAATTTGTTTTTAACTCTAAAGCAAATTGTCAAGATGTGGACCAGAGCTACAGCTGTATTTGTATTATATACAACTCATGTTGAGTTTAATTAAATTCCATTTGCATATTTGACCTTCCCAAGTGCATCTGTGAAAATACTCACGTGTGTTCTAGTTTTTTGTGTATTCGATTTCAAGTGGAAATTATATATATATATATCTCCCTCTCTCTCTCTCTCTTATATATATATATATATATATATATATATATATATATATATATATATATAAACTCTGGAAGTCTCTTTGTTCTTTCCTCGATACGTTTTTATCTTTGGAAGAGTGAAGGCATTTTTAATCAAATGTTAATCACTACAAAAAATTCACTAATAAAATAAAATGTTATGTATATTTTAAAACTCTTTATATCTATCACTTTATAGAAAATCTTTTTGTAGACAGATAATTAATTACATATTTAAATTACAATTACATACAGAATATATGTACATTCATGATCGACTTTTAATATACGTTATCGTTTGTTGTGTTAGCGGCACAGTTGAAGTGCTTGACTCTAAGTCGGAAATAATTAGTTGTTTTAATAGAGGCGCCAAACAAGGTTTGTACATTTATCTCCTGCGATATTTAATCGATTTTTAATTCGAATTTATTTGAATGCGTTATGAAAACTGTTCTGCTTGGTAGCAACCTTTTAATCGTGCGTTAGGTGAAACTTCTTTATTGACTCACAGTTGACCTTATGGCTCATAGTTGAACTTATTGATTCACTATTAGATTTAATGAGTCACCATTGAAGTTATTGACTCACTATTTACCTTAGTTAATCCCCGTTGACTCACAGTTAACCATATTAACTCTCCGGTAATTTTATTGACTATCTTTTCACCTTATTTTTTCCTTGATGACCTTATTTATTCCCTGATGACCTTTTTTTTAACTGACTGATTACCTTTTAAACTCACCGATGACCTTTCAGACTAGCTGTTGACCATATGAAAAAAATATTGGCATGTTCTACTATCACTCTTGTTTGTGGTTGGATGTAAAATTGTAACAAAAATATTTTTTTTGTATCACAATATTTTAAAAAGGTTTTTATTAAAGGGGCTGATATATGATCTAAACCATTTTCATTAATAATGATATTTTTTTCAACATGTTGGTTTTCTGGTCTATTTAAGGCGGTTTTCTTAAATTAACTTTTTTCGTCCTATCTCATTAAACTAGGGTATCTTATCTATTATCTATGCTAGCTTATCTAGTTTGATCAATTGTATGGTGATATCGTAGAGGAAGTAACAGAAGATCAGAAAATGCCTATGATGAGTGAAAGAACTAACGAGGCTGAGGTGTTAAAAGCTGTGAAAGTGTTAAAGAATGGAAAAGCTACGGGCTTAGATTGAATCACAAGTGAAATACTTAAGTGTGAGGAGATGGTACTACTTGCCAGATTGTGTGAATTGTTCAATATGCTGAAACTTCGAGTGTTCCTAATGACTGAAAGAATGCTGTTACACTATTCATGTATACAAAGGCAGTAAGAGTGAATGTAAGAAATATAGGGCAATTATTTTGTTGAGTATTTCAGACAAAGTTTTTTGGAGAGTTTTAATTGAGAGGATGCGTAAAAAAACTGCGGACCAGATGGGGGTAAACCGTTACACCGCATATCCATTACATCGCGTTTATGGTACAAATACATTGCAGGTCCATCACGTCGCGTTTATGGTACAAATACATTGCAGGTCCATCACGTCGCGTATCCCCCACCTCTCTACACACAGCTAACCCTACTCTGACGTACAACCAATAGGAATGAAGGGTCAACTGACTCCCCTTGGGAGGGGGAGAGTTTCTAGCTTGCCAAAAATATAATGTCCTTAAAAAAAACTTGGATACTTGAATTTTTAAATTCAAATTGCTGTGGTGCAACGAAAAGCAAGGATGAAATAATAAAATAAGAATATAATCTACAAATTAGACTAAAAATATACCTTTTTATCTAGACAATTTTTTTCAGAGGAGTAAAAAACAAAATTTTGGTGTATTTATTTTATGAGTGTTGTAGGGACTTGTAGATCGAGTTACCTAGTCATCTCAGTTATGGTGAAGTTTATTTAAGTTTTGAATAAGTTACACTATCCTTTCGACCAGCCCCACCTTAAAGTGAGAGTCAGAGGTGAGAGTGAATCTGAGCTGAGAGGCAGGCCCACTATCCTAGCAAAACGCGATGTAATGAACACGCGATGTAATTGTGTATATATATATATATATATATATATATATGCCCCTTCATTCCTATTGGTTGTACTGCAGGACTAGTTGTGTGGGGGGAAATGCGACGTGATGAACCTGCACTGTATTTGTACCAAAAACGCGATGTAATGGACATGCGATATAATGGTGCTCCCCAACCAGATTTGGGTGTGCATTGTGGTTTCACGCCAGGTAGAGGTATTATGGCCAAGATATTTGTAATGCAACAAGTGATTGAGAAATAATGAATGGCAGTATGGAAAAAAGTGTATTGTGCATTCGTCGATCTTAAGAAAGTGTACGATCGTGTGAATAGGAATATGTTATGGAGTGTTCTAAAAGAGTATGGTGGATAAATTGTTAGTAAATGCAATTATGTCGATTGTCGATGTATGATGGAAGTAAAGTGTGCGTTACGGTGGGTGAAGCTTTGAGCAAATGGTTTGACATAGAACAGGGTGTTAGGCAAGGTTGTGTAGTTGTGTTATGTCTCCATGGTTGTTTAATGTATTCATGGATAAGTGTATGAGGGATGCTTGTGAGGACGCAGTTGGTGTGCATATAGACAATGTGAATGTGAAAGTGCTGTTAAATGCAGATTATGCCATATTAGGCTGAGAATGAAAATACCAGCAGAATGCATTAAATCATTTGAATGGTGCGATAGGCAGAATGGGTCTTAATATAAATGTCTTCAAAACTAAGGTGATAGTTTTTGATAAAGATGGATCAGGAAATGATTGTCAGCTTAATATACATGGAAAATGTTTAGATCCTGTGAATGATTTATGTATTTAGGCATAATGTTCTGTAAAAATGGAAGGATAGATGATGAAATCGACAGATGAGAGTCATTGCATCTCGGAGATTAGTTAGATGTATGTGGACTACTGCAAATAGTGAAGTAGTATCGAAAGAGGCAAATATGGCAGTATATAAAGAGTGTTGATGCCAACATTGTTTCATGGATGTGACGCGTAGGTTTGTAAGTAGAAACACAAGATCAAGGTGAGTACGGTTGCAATGAGATATCTAAGAAATGTGGGAAAACTCGTCAGTTATGAATGGGTGCTGAAGGAGGGAGGTTTGAAAAGGAATCCAATAGGTCAACGCGAAAGAAGCGTGCTACGTTGGTTTGGGCATGTTGAGATGATGAGTGTGGAACGACCGATGAAACAAATATATGAAGGTAGAATGTGTGAATCAACATGAAGGGGGAGGCCATGTAAGACGTGGCTAAATGTTGTAGACGTTAAGTGAGCACGTTTGACTCGGTGTATGGATGTTGTTGAAGCGAAGAGAGTATGTAACGATAGGGGAAGTTTGAAGAATGTTAGTGAGGGTGGATTAAGTACAAATTTTTTTTTTAGCTATGTGCACAGTTTTATTGCTTACCACAGAAGGGAACGGCATGATTAGGTGTGCATGTCTATTTAATCCATCATGATATGCCCATTCGTTTAATTGGCATTGCTGTATTGGCAGCATAAAGCCCTCCCGAGTCGAATTGTGGCTGACTATTAGATATCGTGATCTTAATTGATCACTCATATGTAGCTTATGATTCCCGCACTTCCATCACAAACTTGGCCTTATAATATGAATGACTCCTGGATAGCTCAGTTGTTAGAGCACTGGCGTTCTAAGCCAAAGGTCCCGGGTTGGATTACCGTGCCTTGGTGTCATTTTTCGATTTAAATAATTTGATATTTAGATGCAGCTATAACCGTAATTAACAAATATAATAACTTGTTTATTTAATCCATTATTTCTTTATTCAAAGTGGGATTGCAGGGAACGAGAGATAAGAGCAGTGTTTTCGCAGTTTTAGTAGCAAAACATATTTTTGGTCTAAATAAATACAAGAACTCTTCAGTAAAAATATAGTATAATAGTCTTCACATGGTGATATCAACAATTTTTGAATATCAGTCACTGGTGAATTAGAATTGAATGACGATTTTTTCTCTTCATTTGAATAGTTCCTCATCTAATGCTGCTTATGACAGATACTCAACAACTTTTGAAATCACCATGTTAAGAAAATTAAACTCATGTGTTTTTACTGAAGCATTTATTTTGGTCAAAACATTGTTTTGCTATAAGAACTGCAGAAACACCTACGTTTTCTTGCGTCCTCCACACTCCCACCAAAAGGTATTTGACGGGCACTTTCTCAACATTATGATTATATCGGAACATGGCTTACAAACTTAATTTATTCTAGAACAGGCTACACCCAGTCCTCCATGCCGGGAATCGAAACCAGTATCGCTAACTCAGTAGGGAAACGCGCTACTAAATGAGCTAAGGTGTCGTACTATAGTAATTAATGCTTCATGATTGTAGTTATTATGAACTAAATAAAGCCTTCCCCAGTAGCCAGCCCTCTCCTTTTCCTTTTATTTTTGTCGTTAATCACCTTCTAGCCTGACTTATTTATATCCCTTTTGATAAATGATAGCGACTAGATCCGACCCGACCCGCACACGCCGAGCGAGCAGTTCGAAAACCGCGTTGCGAGGAATGCAAAACGTCGCAGCTCTCGTGACGTAATACCTCGTGAAAAACAGAGCGATCGTTGTCGGATCTGCAACGTCTGATTGATTACACGGAGAAAGAGCGCAAGCCAGACAGTGTTTTGTCGCCTTTAAGGTTTATAAAACTAGATCGCTGCCTCGTACGTGGTCCAAAATGTTGTGTGTACCCTCCATTTATTCTGGACGATGCTTACCTTACTTGGTTCCACTATGGTGTGGCGTATAAGATAGCGCCATAGTGTAATCAGTCAAGGTAAGAGTGTTACCTCCCAGGGCAAATGGAGTTCACGTGCAGCGTGACTTCTACACAAATGGGCTAGGAGATAATGGGAAGTAGAAGTGATAGGAAATGTACCGATATTTGCGCAAAAAGGTAATGAAGTCTCAACACAACCGATCAGGACTTGGAACCATTCCTCCTCGTCATCGGTAAACCATACATGACGAGACAGACGCCACTGTCCATTGTCCACTAGTTGGGATAAAGGAGCGTTATAGACGTTGCGTTTCTATGGAAACCAGCCCCCGCTTTCACCCCCAAATCCCAGACCATTTTACACTCCGCCAACGAGATATTTGGTTTCGAATCTTGGCGCGGGGACTAAAGCGTTAATATTACCGCTGAGCTTATTGTCAGTAGATAACGGGGATTTTTATCAACCTCCCCTCACGCTAATACTGGCGAATTTCCTCCACATTACCCTCATCATACTTAAGTTATCCTTTGTCAAAACATCGATGACGCTAATTGCGAAATTACAGTTTCAAACACACACAAGTGTTATAATTGTCTTATTATGATAGTTAAGGATGTAGGGGTATTTAAGTGTAAATGCACCCGCAATTGTTCAGAAAGAGAAAGGGATCACATGTCGAGAACCACCACGCTTCTAATGCACCTGGCTGTAATTTGAACCCTGACATTCTTGTCAACGGCAATCATTTACGATGCAAGCCTAGCGTACTAGACCGCTAGGACACCACTGACTGTATACGTCTAATAGAATTAATTAAAAGACAAAATATATTTCGGCCTCGGCTCATGGCTATGCTTGTAGCTCAACGAGGTGAACACGACGACACTGTTTGCTAAGAAATAAAGGGAAATATATATAATATCTATAATTTTGGCTTTTTTTTTTTTTACTTAGCTGTAGTTTTTTTTTTTTTCACGGTAAACACTGAAGGATTGAGGAGTCACGATCCTTCACCTCCATCTTTTAGAAATATTGCTCCGTTTCAAATGGAAATAGCTTGTTCTTTCGGGAAAGTCTTGGTTCATTGTGACCCAGTTTCGTCTCCCGTCACTTTTGATATATCATTTCCTTTCCCTGAATTGTTATATGTCATAAAGTTTCACTATGTTTCACAATATTCTTTCTTCATTAAAAAAAAAAATACTCTTCCCTTTTTCGTGATTTTAAATCACCCACTTTTTTTTATACTTTCCTTCCAGAGAAAAATAGTATTTCCCCTGCCGTCTTCCTATGGATTTTCTTGTCTAATATAAAAGTGTTTATAATGTTAGGTCGAGGATAAACTTATCTTGATTTATTGTTGTTAAATATACTCAGTTGTTTAACTCAAGATTTAGCTTCCTCTCTATAAGATATATTGCTCCATTAGCAGTTTATTCATATCGGGGAAAGCTATAAATATTGTTAGATTAAATAATACATTTTTATTTATTATTACTGTATATACATATTTACATAATGGGGTAGTGATGAAGAAGATATAAGTGAGAGGAAATGTACTATAATTTGTTTGAAGGTTGAGTGGGAAAGCATCTAGAATATAGTACCTTTTAGACCCGACTATATTTCGAACTCTGACCTCCCCGTCACTCTCATGTTAGAGTGACTGTTGATGATGATGAGGAGATTGGGGTCCCTGTCGGTTATAATCAGTTTTTTTAAAATAAAAATAGTTTCCCACCCTCTTTACACGCAAATGCGGGTTGATTGATTACCTTTAAATTGCTTCCTTCCTCATCCCTATTCCTTATCACATATGACTTGAACAAGTGGTAAGACGCGGTGATTAAAAAAAAGAAAGACTGACACCTTTGTCCGCGTGCCCACCGATGAGGGAAGTTACTTTAATCAATGACTCGATTTACTTATCCTTTATTTGAAGCCCTAGATACATATAGAGAGTAATTGATTTTCTAAATGTGCTGCACGTGACATTTCCATCTTTTGTACCCGCAATGGTGGACACGTGGGCAAAAGTGTCAACTTATCTGGTCTAGATATCTCTGGAAGTGGAGAGGTTGGGGTTCAAACCCTGCCGGGGAAACAGGGTAGTTTCCCTTAAATTGTTCTCCATGCAAATGCCAGTACATTTCCTTTTCACTCTACCTTCCTCATCCCTACTTTGATAAAGTAAATTTTAAGATAATAATATTCAGTACAAAAACATGTTTTGGTTTTTATTCTTATGCTAGAACGCCGTGGTCTTCATATCTGTTTTTTTATCACCACGTTTTACTACCTGTTCAGGTTATACGCATATATTTTAATTAGTCTAGTGGGATATGGATAAGGAAGGAAGCATTTTATAGGTAATCTACCCGCATTCGTTTGGAAGGAGAGTGGGAATCCATTTTAGGAGATAAAACACCCTCAATAGACCCGACTGGAATTCGAACTCCGATCTTTCCGTCATCAGCAGGCCAGAATGACACCTTAGAACGTTCAAACCCTAAATCGGATCATATCGAATTAACGGCTATAAACACGCATGATCTTAATCTGATTCCAAGTGGCGCTGACGATTAGATTAACTATTTGTGATCGGTGACCTGGTGGTTTAGGGGTAAGGTGTCAGACTTCTGTGCTGGGGGTCCGGGGTTCAATCCTTTGTCCCGGCACATATTTATCTGATTGCCAAACTCTTCCTTCACCTCTGACAAGACGTGTATTAATCACAACTTGTGAATATGAGGAATGCCAGGCCTCCACCGTGGTTCGGATCCCACGTTAAACTGTAGGTCCTCCATTTCATCTCACAATCATCCTACCACTACACATTAGCGTAAGTGCGTATAACCCGAACGGGTAGTAAGACGCGGTGCTAATAATAATAATAATAATAATAATAATAATAATAATAATAATAATAATAATAATAATAATAATAACTTTAGCAACTGTCAAAAAAAGTTCCTTCCTATCTATATCCTATTATGACCCGCTTTGGTGGCAGCATGGTCTAAGGCGCTACTCTCGCAATAGACTAAATTGCCGAAGACGGGGAGATCGTGGTTCGATCCCGGTCGGGTGTACTGAGGGTGTTATTTTACCAAATGATTTTCCACCCTCCCTCCACGCAAGTGTGGGTACACTTACTTTAAATTCAACATTCCCAATCCCTAACCCATTAGTGTAATTAGTAAATAGGCGTATAGCCTAAATGGGTAGGAAGACGTGGTCCTAAATATATAGATATATGGCCAGAGGCGGGTGTATATAAATACATATATATTTATATATACATATAATAATCTATATATATTTTTATTTCGCACTCTATCACAATGGGTCACCTGGTGGTCTAGGGGTAAGGTGTCAGACTTCTGTGTTGAGAGTCCGGGGTTCAATCCTCGGTCCCGGCACAGATTTATCTGAATGCCAAACTCTTCCTTCACCTCTGACAAGATGTGTATTAATCACAACTTGTGAATGTGAGGAATGCCAGGCCTCTACCGTGGTTCGGATTCCACGTTAAACTGTAGGTCTTCCATTTCATCTCACAATCACCCTACCATTGCACATTAGCGTGTGTATAACCCGAGCGGGTAGTAAGACGCGGTGCTAATAATAATAATAATAATAATAATAATAATAATAATAATCTATCACAATGTGTATGTTCAGAAAGCGCACTTTAAACACTCCCTTACTAACATATTTCTCGAATTAGTATATTGCTTCTTCCACACGCAAGTTGGCAACTTACTTTTCATTGGTGTATTTAACTAACTTTTGAGCCATATCAGTGGGCATGCAAACTAAGGCGTCAATCTCATCTGGTTTAGCTTGCCAGTGATGTAAAGGTCGGGTATCAAACCATGGCTGGGCGTACTCATGGAAGTTTTGTCTAAATGGCTCCCTCCTTATCCTCCGCGCAAATTTGGTTGTATTTACTTCTAATAAACCTTCCTCATCACTATTCCATATGTGGTTGGCCCGGACGGGTTGTAAGACGTGGTGCACATATAAAACCAACTTAATTTCGACAACTCAAATCAATAATTAACCCTGTCTTAAACATGACACGACCTAGAACAAAAAATTATTGCATTAATTTATTTTGAAAATACAAAAATGACTTCATATTTAAACTCTCAAAACTTCCTTTTTTCTCTTTAATCTTGTTCCTTTGAGTCTACCAAACTATTTGTGATACTCTCATTACAACCCGCCATGTTACTAAATCGCTCGTCTCTTTGTGGCTATGTAATTAATAACCTTAGGGTAAAGTAGGGGGAAACGGAACGGGAGGTTGTTTGTCCCATATACGTTTGTCTGTCGTCATTCCCGTACTAAGCGCATTACAGCAAACACTAATGCTATTACATGCTTCGTCCATAGTTTCGCTCCTTGTTCAAGGTCGTGGTAGACTTTATTAATTTATTATATCGTGGAAAACGTTCCTAATTGAAAAAAAAACAAAGTTTGGGTGTACGAATACTCTCTTTGTGTGTGGGGGGAAGCGGAGTTAGGGGGAGGGGACACAGAAAAAAAAACTTCTCCCTACTCCCAACGTCCATCCCTTTTATTTTTTTCACTTTGAGGTTTTTGAGATAATTTTAGATTCTCAAAAGCTCTCTTAATACTAAAAGCCTTCAGGTATTTGTAAGCCTTGATCAGCAAACCGCCCCATGATGGGATGACGCAAGAGAGAATGATGGGATGACGCAAGAGAGAATGATGGGATGACGCAAGAGAGAATGATGGGATGACGCAAGAGAGAATGATGGGATGACGCAAGAGAGAATGATGGGATGACGCAAGAGAGAATGATGGGATGACGCAAGAGAGAGAATGATGGGATGACGCAAGAGAGAATGATGGGATGACGCAAAGAGAGAATGATGGGATGACGCAAGAGAGAATGATGGGATGACGCAAGAGAGAATGATGGGATGACGCAAGAGAGAATGATGGGATGACGCAAGAGAGAATGATGGGATGACGCAAGAGAGAATGATGGGATGACGCAAGAGAGAATGATGGGATGACGCAAGAGAGAATGATGGGATGACGCAAGAGAGAATGATGGGATGACGCAAGAGAGAATGATGGGATGACGCAAGAGAGAAGCGAATTATCAACCAATCCTGAGAATCGCGTAAGAAACTACTTTTGAAGATACGAGGGCTTTGCTCAGGAGCACGAGGAATATTTAATTTTGAGGCAGTATTCTTAAGAGTATGTTAAATGTTTGATAAATCAAGTTGAAAAAAATAAAGATATATATGGTTACATTTATCTTAGATGAATCATGCCGCACTGTTCTCTGTATGGTGGTTGGGCGTGTTTGGGTGTATCCTACCTCCTAGGCCGTCAAATGGAGTCAGCCTTTGTTCTACAGACTCATTCTGTCCCCAGGCGGCCACTTCAATTGGACTGCTGATTTAATAGCGAAATGAGGGGGAAAAGGAGATAGGAGTAGGAGAGGACAGGGTGGAATGAAACGCTGTTGATGAAACCGGAATTGGCTTGTTATAACGGAACGAAGCCTTTCGTCCAAGGTTACATGATAAATTGGTTAACGTTGCTACACGCTTGCACTCTTCTCGTCTGTGCGTGTTGTACGAAAGAAAAAATGGAATGAAAAGTTAAAATGTGGTCAACTAGAACATAATTGTTTTTAAGTTATCAAAGCGTTTAATCAAAATTTAGGGGTGGTTATTATTCTTACCGACTGTGTTTTTAATCAATATTTCAATTTAATTTATTATTATATAATTTATATTTAAATTAGCACTAATGTTGTCGTACTAGCAGCTCTGGTCACGTCGTTAAAGGCGTCAATTTCGCAATATACCTAATTTCTGGTGTCGGGAGTTCTAGTTTAAAATCTCGGTTGGATGCACTGGGACGTTATTTTCCACATATGATTCACCACTTTAGTTTTCTCATTCTCTATCCACGCTAATGTGACTTCACTTACATTAAACAATATTCCCTAACCCGTTAATAACTTTTGTCTTGAACTTAATAATAATAAAATATTGTGAAAATATCATAATGCGCTTTAAATTTTCTCATACTAACAGGTGTTTGGTTACTGGAGTGAATTTATTAGCATATGATTTTGAAGTGACCATCCCATCTGTTGCCAGACATGTCTAACCCACCCTCCGTGACTGTTCAAGACTTTTCTTTTCTACTAATTTTTTTTTTAGCCACACTGAAGGTGACATATCTCTTCTCGAAACAACAGTTAACTTACAAAAGTAATGGCCCGAACCCCCACCCCCCGCCAGCCCTCCTCCGCCACTCCCACGATTTCTTCTACCAGCAAAACCCACTCTTGGGCTGTTAGATGTTTCTTCCCTCACCCTCCACCCTTATTTTCTAATGGACTTTTGTTTTTCATTATTTATAGCTCTAACTACCCAATCTGTTAGAATCTACTCTCACTGGCAAAGTTTGGTGAGTGCTGGCGATCTTTACTCTGACGGGATTGGTTGCTGTTCAATACCCAAGTGAATACAATTGGTGATAGCTTTTTTTACATTGTGGTTTATCATCTTTTCTAGAAATAAACGCTGTTGCATTTCCTTAAAATTACAGTACAGTCTTCTCTTTTGTATTCATTGAATTTAATTCATATTTTGCTGGTGGACGGCATACTGGTACTAAATCATTAGCATTTTTTTTAAAGGTGACCCGCATTCGTGGACACGTGGACTAAACGTCAGTCTCGTCTAGTCTTGTTTTTTGGAGCTGGGAGAGATCGTGGTTATAATCTCGGCTGGGTGTACTCAGGTTTTTTTTTTCATAAATTGTTTCCCACTCTCTACCTACACAAATGCGAGTACATTGCCTATAAACTAAACCTTACGATTTCATACCCCATTAGCGTAATTAAAAATGCGGATAGCCTTGATTAGCAGTAAGACCGGGTGCGAAAATTTAACTTAAAAAAAAGGGCAGTAGAAACATATTATCTTTTCGCTTCCGAGCGGTCGAAGTAAGGTTTTCTCTTTCTGGAAATCTCAGCACGTGGTACGTCCGTGGGTTTTTTGCCTGGTGCCCATGTACACAAAGTCGCTACTTGGCTCTTAAAATATATTAAAATATATTTTCAGTGTTCCCTGCCTACATATTTAATTAAACCCTCAGAGCTATGGCTATTTTTGTTTAAAATATATTTTAAGAGCCAAGTAGCGACTTTGTGTACATGAGCACCAGGCCAAAACCCACGGCCGTACCACGTGCTGAGATTTCCAGAAAGAAAAAACCTTTTTTCGACCGCTCGGACGCGAAAAGATAATATGTTTCTACTGCCCTTTTTTTAAGTTAAATTTTAAGTCGGTTAGTTGCTGTTTTTCTTAAATTATGTTTCTGTTAGTGCCGTTTCCTTTAGTACCCTTTATCGCCTGACCAACTTTGGAAAATATCCAGCTCCAATCAAATCAAGTGTAGTCGACTAGATCAGTAAACTAATTTGGAAGGACACTCCAATATTGTTTTTTGAATAACACATTACGTAGTATTTAAAAAAAAATTAATGTTGCTATGTGCACATGAAGAAAGATGTGAGTCACGTGTGTTCTGTTTTGCTGGTAACGGGAATATAGGGGTTGATAATCTAGATGAGATTTCTCTGAGGTGCTTTTTACTAAATAGTTTTTACTATATCCATGCAAATGTAGATACATTTATTTTAAATCCTACCTTTCTCATTACTACGAAATTAGTGTAGCTGTGTGATAGCTCGAACAAGGGCTAAGCCTTGGACACATATTATTGACTGTGATCTTGAAGCATATTAAAAAATGTGATTAAGTATTCCAAGTGCTATTTTCTTTTAAAAATGTGTCATCTATTTAAAAGGTTTTGTGGAGAAAATCTTTTTATTTTAGTAATGAAAGTAAAATATAATAAATTAATAGAAATTTATAAAAAAAATTAAATAATTATTACAACTTGTTGTATTACAAAATGGTTTGACCCGCACAAAGCATTCACTGATATTATAGTAAGGTAATCACATGTTAATTACACAAAAAAAAATGTAGTTTTGGGGACCAAATGAATCCTAAAATGAGGCAAATAAGTCATTCGAACAAAATTAAATTAAAGTTAAATTGTGAATTAAAACAAATTAAAACTTTTACATTAGAATAGGGAATAATGAAGGAAAATCTTTTCTTGGCTATTAATTGATAAGGCAAGCTATGAATTAAAAAATTATTAAATTGAAAAATTAAATATTTATGAAATGCAATTTCATTCCTTATCTGAATGTAGGCTTCCTTTCTATTTTGGGATGACAGATGGTTTGTCTGTTAGTGGAATCGACTAATTTCAGTGCATTATTAGATTATCATGAGGAACATTTTGAAAAGGGTGAAGGACGATATCAAGACTCGTAACAGCAGAATAGTAACAATTATTTTTAAATTAATTTTGGTATTGACAAGCTTTGGAGCTTTTGTATGTTTTTAAATATATATTTTTAACTAGTGTAATTATACATTAAAAATGGCAGTGTTTTTTATTTTATTTTTTATTCAAAAATATCATTATCTGAAATATGTATGCTATCATTTAATATTAGAATCACAGTCCTATTCATTTTAGTGAAAAATAATAACCTCAATACGAGTATTTAAACCGGGACATTTGAATTTCACTTACTTGACTATGAATATACTTAATGTTGTAATGAAAAAATATATACCATTGAAGAAAATTAAATTATTAGCTTTCCTTTCACGATCACGGTGGTTCCACCTCATATTTTTCATTTCGCCTTTTCTTATGATGGGAATATAGAAAAACGCGAGGAAAGGTCTATTTTTATAATTTTTATATCAACTTTTTTTTTTCGATTAAAACAAATCCAATATTGTTTCAGGACAAAGTTTAATTTTCTTCTCATGGTGACCTTAACATTTCAGGAATATCTGTTACTGGTGTCTTGGAATTTGATGAAAACTTTTTCACTGCATTTAAAAAGTTTGCCATCTAATTCCGCCATGCCCATGACAGCTATTCAACAACTGTTGATATCACCATGTAAATAAAATTAAACTCTATGTTTGTACTGAAGCAATATTTTTTTTTACAAAGAAAAAAAAAGTTTTGTTCTAAGAACTGCAAAAACAACTGGCCTTTTCTCTCGTTAGGACGGGAAGATCGAGGTTCGAATCTCGGTCGGTTGAACTGGGGGTGTTTTTCCTAAATGGTTTTCCACTCTCCCTCCACGTAAATGCGGGTTGACTTCCTCTAAATTCAACCTTCCCAATTCCTAACCCACTATCGTAATTAGTACTTAAGCGTATAACCGGAACGGGTAGTAAGACGTGGTGCTAAATAATAATAACATAAAGCTCATTTTATAGTTTTTTAATATATAATACATGCGTGAAGCAAAATTAAATAAAATCTTTTCGCGAAATTGACTACTTAACCTTTTAAATTATAACTATGATAAAGTTGATGATCTAAATGCGAATTAACGAGAGTAACTTCCCGATGACAAAAACTGTTTCCCTAGTCAAGGAAAAATCAAATAATATTAGAATATGTCCTAGGACCGTATATTATATTGGCCATTTTGTGATTAAAGGCATATATTTAAAGATAAATAAAAAAATAAATGGTACGGCGCACCGCACAGACTTTCTCTCTCTTTCTATAAACTCGTAAGATTTCTGAACGGAATAATGTACATTGTATCATAACCACTCCACATAAGAACACGCATAAAATAATATACAATGATATAGAATCAATGAGAAAAGAGGCGCATCTTTGTCCACCTAAGAGCATATCAAACAGTTTAATGTCTTCCACAAGGGTCAACACTTTGTATTAAAATTTCGATTTATGGTTAAAATTTTAACATTTTATAAGGTGTTGCAGATCTTCAAGTCATCGCATTGATATTTAATTATTCATTTATACATTTTGACCAATAAAAAATGTAAATATTGACTATTTAGTCTAAAATGGAGATAGATCATTGCTATGCAAACATTTCTCCTAAGAGATTTAAGGAAAAATAACATACTTTTTTAGATACTTATATTTAATTACTCTATGGCATTGGAGAATTATTGCGTTAAGACTTAAGTAGTATATGTTTACAACTAAAGCTCACAAAATTGTATTAATATATTTGCAAATATCTCAGAAACTGCTGCTTTTATAAAAATATATGTCAAATAAATTTTTTTTATTTCTGATAGTCCTACAATTTTGCAATGATAAGTTGTTTAGTTTCTCCAATAGTTGTGGAGATACGGAAATTAACGCTTCTGTAAAGTACCCTAAAAATCATTTTCATAGGAAAATGAAAATAGCCAGTTTATTTATAATCTTAATCAACGCCTAGATACGAATTTTAATCAAAATCGTTTGAGTAGATTTTGAGAAAACCAAATTATTCTCTTTTCGCCCTTCAGTAAACTACCCTTAATTTTAAGTTTTTATAGACACACAGATAGACGGCATTGCAAATACTATTTTTTAGGGTTCGGGGGCTCATGAGACGTCGACATCCATCAACATTTCAGGTTAGTTTTTTTTTTACGGTCGCAATACTTAAACTTTAATGTCCAAAAAGTTAAAAAAATTCATATAATTGCGTATAGATTGAAAGTTATTGATTTTATAAAAATATGTTTCGGATAAAATATCTGTATTATAAATATATATACATATTTGTAATGCTAAGTAATTTCATATCTCAAATAGTTTCGGAGCTATTTAAAAAAATGTTAATTGACGCATCAGACCGGAGCCCTTAAAGCGATTTTGCCGAAATATTGAGGGTAGCCATTTTGTTTGGAATATTTATTAATGTTCATAAATGAAATTTAATCAAAATCGTTAGAGCCGATTTTGAGAAAATCGACTTTTTCTGTTTTTTCCCTTCAGTAAACTACCCTTAATTTTAGGGGTAGATGTCCAATTCCAAAAACCCCTCGGGGCAACCCTATGAAAACCCAAGATATCAAGTTTCAGCTCAATCGGTAAAATAGTTTAGGCTCTAGTTGGAGGTACAGACAGACAGACAGACAGACAGACGGAAATTCAAAAACCACTTTTTCGGATTCAGGAAGTCATGAAACGTCAAAATTCATCAAAATCTCGACTTCGATTTTTTTGACGATCACAATACTTTCTCTACCTGTAAGATAGAGAGAAAGTAATAAGAAAAATAATGTAAACAAAATTTTATCTCTTTAACTTACTATCATTGGTATGTTTGGTGTATATGTCACAGGAAAAGTAGATTGTTAGAGAGAGTTGACTCGGCCTAGGTAAAGTCGACTCTTACTGGAGAATATACTTTTCCTGTAACATATACACATTTCTGTATTTTTTACTTGCTCCAGAGTTTAGACTTTTCAAAGGGAGCAGTATTGTGATCGTCAGAAGAAATCGAACACGATATTTTAATAAATGTTGACGTTTCATAACACTCTGAAAAAGAAAAAGTAGTTTTTTCGTTGCTCTCTGTCTGTTTATACCTCCGACTAGAACTGAAATCATTTCACCGATCGGGCTAAGACTTGGTATCTAGATTTTGCATAAGGCTCCTCCAAGGAATTTTTGGAATTAGATATCTAGTCCAAAAAATTAATGGTAGTTTACTGAATGGCAAAAAGAGAAAAAATTATTTTTCCAAAATCCGATCTAACGATTTTGATTACATTTTACTGTTTATTTAGATAGTGTTTAACATTATAAATAAAATTGAAATTTTCATTTTTCCATTAAAATGCCTTTGAGGGTACATTAACTTACATATGCAGAAATGTCCAATTTTGATCATATTTACGTAACTATTTGAGATACGAAATAATTTATCACTGTAAGGATGTGGTACTATGTAATATAAAACTCTTTTATGGTAAATGTATTTTTATAATATCAATCGTTTATAAGCTATAAGCAAATATATATAATTTTACTTAGAAATATGTAGGCCTAATTAATTGTTATGCTCTTTGGTGGACATAAATGCTCCTCTTTTTTAATTGTTTCTGTAATAGTGTATATTATTACATTTGTGATCTTTGGTCTAGTGTATCTGCAACAGTGTATATGATTTAATTTATCAAATCATACGAGTTTTTAGTAAATGTCTCTATTTTAAGATTAAAGAGAGAGCGAGAGAGAAAGTCTGTGCGGTGCACCGTACCATTTATTTTATTTGTTTCACCTTACTTTTAAAGTAAAGATGAAGTTTTTATTATTTGTTACCAAAGATAAGTATTTTATATGGGTTACCGATATACATTCATACACAAATCAGGGTTTCCATGGTGATGTAAGCAAAGAATGATCGTACAGATGAGCCACCGTACACGAAGCATAAGAAGCTGGGACATTCGCTGGAAAATTTGGTTTTTGTTGGAAGCTACTATTTTAATGACACCATGAACTTCTAACTTTTAAAATGAGCGTTCATTTTTTCCTAATAGGTTTAAACATTTTCTCGTAATTTCATTTACCAAAATGGGCTTATCAAATTATGTATAAGATTATGATAGTGTGGCAAACAAGAAGAAGGTTGAATTTAAAGGAGGTTTGCCCGCATTTTTGTTTAAGGGAAGTGGAAAACCATTTGGAGAAAACCAACCCGTGTTTACCCAGCTGGGGTTCGAAACCCAACCTCTTCTCTACCAGCAAACCCTAGCTAAATGAGCTTGACATAATATAGACCACGCGCCCACCGCCTGTAGCTTTCCTATATGTCTCTTAGTAATTGTGTCGGTAAAGCAGTTTTTACGGTCCATGTCCCTCTCTTCCGAGCTATGGCGGACAGCCCTTGGCTGAGGCAAGCTGTCAGATTCAGCTGAGACTTGCACCCACCCATCCACCCACTCTCGTCCTGTCAATTAGTGGGTCTGCTCGTCACGTGACCCCGAGGGACAACAGCGGCCTATATCAGCAACACAGCAAGGTCACTCCGCGTCTTACTACCCATCTGGTTCACCCGAATTAAATTACACTGTTGAGGGTACGGACGAGGAAGGTAGAACATTGGAGGAAGAATACTAGCACTTGCCAAGGGAGAGAGAAGGAAAACCGATATAAGAAAATACACCTTCAGTGCACCCTGTCGGGATTCAAACCCTGAACTCCCCGACACCGGCAAATCAGACTAGATGGGCTTGAAGTTTAGTCCGCATTCCACCGATACGGGCTACACTTGTTTTTCACGCGCTTGAATGACTGGTGTGTGTATGTGTGTGTTGTGTGTGTGTGTATGTGTGTGTGTGTCGCGCGCGTACACATGCCAGCACAAACGAGTCTACAATATTAGTTGTCAGGTCAAACACTAACTAGATATCCATTTAAAAATAAATTGTTTGAAGCCATTTTCGAAAAATTTTGATTTTTCAATAAAACACTTGTCAGTAAGCTACCCTAACTCTAAAGCCTAGGTCTAAATTAAAAATCAAACCTTCCTGAGGAATAGCCATATAACACCTAAATATCAAGTTTGAAAAATTTCCATTAAACCGTTTCGGATCTAAACCCAAGGACAAACAGACAGACATATTTAGACATGAGGACATACATCATTGCAAAATCCACTCTTTTGAGTTTGACGGCACATAAAACGTAAAGACTCGTTATCTCGAAGTAGAAAATTTTCACTATTACAATACTTTCTAATTATATGAGAAACTAACATTTGAACTGATACTTTTCACGTAAGAATTTTATGTAGGGCTATAAGAAAACAATAAATAAGGTGAAACAAAGTGATTACAAAACCTCCTTGATCTTATGTAAAAAAAAACCTCAAACCTTTAGAAACAAAACATAGTATTAAAATGGATTTTCCAAGACAAAATTTTTGTTTTGATGAACCAATCGAGCTATATTCGTATGTGTGTGTAACTTCTCTTCCAAAAGGTTCTTAACTATTTTTTTAAATATAAAAATTGTATAGAAACTAAAAGTTTATATTAATTTAATTATTTCTTTAAAAGAAATATCACTTTTGGGGAAAAAGGAAGTATTTTATGTGTGTCTATAATGATGTAACTTTTTTACAACAAATCAATCCAAGTAGTATAGCAATTTATTTTAATAAAAACAATACTTTAGACAGCCTAGTCCAAGAGATTGCTTTTAAAACTAATAAGACACATTAAAAACATTCTAGATGGATTTAGTTTGGCTTTGAACCCCCTTGCCTACCGAAATCGCGTCAAACATACGATACGTTTGGTGAAATATGCCGGGATAACCATTTAAATAAGCAAACTATTTCTGTCTTAGTTTTTAGTGGATTTGAATTTCATTGGCTAACATTTCCATACGAATGTAAACCTACCAAGGAAGCTCTGACGTCATAGAAAACGAGTTGGCGTGTAAAAAGAACAGAAAAGTTAAGGTTGGGAATTAGCGCCGATGGGCGTTGCAATGGTTAATTCCCACCCCTCCGACCCACCACTTCCCCCTTAATCCCTTTCCCCTCACTCACTCTACAACTGCTTTAATTAGAATGCGATGAATTGGAACATTAGCGAGTTCAGATTTCTAATTGCAAAGTGCAGAGTCGGTGGCGCGGTAGGGGAAAAGAGGGGGAACTAGGTAAGTCTATTAATTTCATTAAATGGATCGTCTTGCTTTTCAAGAATTGTCTTACCTTGGTGCCTCCCTTAAAAAAATAAACCTTACTTCTTCATAATGGCTGCTACACAAAGCCGCGTAACCCAACAGGAAGAATTAATTTTAAAACTCAGTTTAAAAGTATAGCAAGCCAAGTCTTTGTAAGTAGTAGAAATATATAATAATAATAAATATGATGATAATGAGGAAAACTGATAAAAATAAAACTTCGAGAAAGATTCGAGAAAACTAATGCACCAAACTTTTGTCTTGAAAGAAAAGTTGGATCTCAAGCATAAAAATGTGTACAAAAAGGTTTTTAATGTTCGGGGTAGTTACTCTTTTTTTAAAAAAAAAAAAAAGATATTCATTGAACCTATTTTAAGTTGAAAGAATCTTTTATTCTATTTCTTGATCATTTCGCTGTTCAATTTTGTTCGCACAGAAACTAAGTATTTTAGTATGTTTTATCCTTTTCACTTGAACTTGTGAATATTATAACTTAACAATTATTTAAACTTGAATAAAATGACTAGGCCTGTTTGCAAGACGTTTATTTTATTGTTAACACTTATGAAAAAAAATCTGTACACAAAACAGTTTTTTGTTTATGTCTTAGTAATCTATTTTCATTAAATATATTATGTATAATAATGTACCAAGCTACGTGAAAATATTTTGTTGCAATGGCTAAATTGAAGACATAGGAAACTCGTAGATTAAAATAAGAAAAACAACCCAGATAAAATAATGTAAGTTACCCTAATTACTTTTTTCAAAATTGATATATTACGCGATCCAACTAGTAATCGTCTAGGTTATTGATTTGTATATCAGGAGTATTATCTTCAAGTTAAATCTAGTTTGTGGGTCGTGTGCTAATATAATTCGTGTTTAAAATGGGGAGTCCTACGTTAAATAGGGCTACCTCAACACAAAATCATTATTTTTTACTATCCGTTCGGGCTATACGTCTTGTAGACTCCTAATTACTCTAATGCGTTAGGGATTAGGAACGTTGAATTTAGAGGAAGTGTACCTGCATTTGCGTGGAGGGAGAGTGAAAAACCATTTAAGGAAAAAAACCTCAGTATACCCGACCGAGATCAAACCCTGATCTCCCCATCATCGGCAGTCTAGTCTATTTCGATAATAGTGCCCTAGACCATGCGGCCACCGAAGCGGGTGATACAAAAATTAACAGCACTGGTTGGGCGCCACTCCGTTGCGAAGAGTTTGGGCTCTTATTCCCGTCTGGGTGTTCATTTAGGTTTTTACTAAATGATTTACCGCCCTAGATTCACAAAAATTTGGTTACATTTTAAAATTTTACCTACCCAATCTCCTACCCTATTCGTGTAAATATGCGGATATAAAGAGTAAGCGCACGACAGATTAATCACAATACTTATAGCTTTCAGACACTTGCTCGTATTCCTTTACAGAAGGCGGTGAGAAATAAAAGCAGGTGAATATGAGACTTTAAAAAAAAAAAGTTATTATGGGGGACACCCCTCGCTTTATACTCGTTGTCTCGGATCCAACATCAGCACTGCGTAGCTTTAGATCCACTCACTAAGTAGTTGTCGTCTGAACCCTTATTTCTTCCGCGAGTTGAATTAATTTAGCCGGAAGAAAGGAAAGAGTCGGGTACACTCTTTTCGTCCCGCACAATTGTCCCGTCGTCATCCCGAGGGGGCTAAGGCAGCATTTCCTAAACGTACGAGTCAAGCCCCCTTTTTTACTCTGATGAACTGTCTTCGCGTTAATTACAATGTCAAGCGTTGCATTTACCTTGTGGCGTTATATCTGTGCGTCGTTACTTTGCAAACTTGTAGCTGTAGCGATAAGGAAATTATAGCTCGCAGACAGAGGAACCTTAGAAGAGAGAAGAAGGAAAAATAATGACGTACATTCGCAGAAAATAAATTAGTCGCGAGTTGAGAAAGTGCCTCGGTAGGGCGGAATGTTCATTGTTAAATGCTGTTCCTTTCGATAATAAACCCAACTATGCGTTTAATAGCGAAAAAAAAAGTTATCAACTAGAGAAAGGGTGAAAGGGAGGTAAATAATACTCATGAAGAACGTGACTGGGGTCATATATAAGTCTCTTGGATGATGACAACCAAACAAACCAGTGGTATTGACAAGTCCGCATACCTGGACAAAATCGTACAATATGTGGAAACCCGCCTCGGAGGCATAGTTGACTAACGCGTTAGTTTCGTGTTGGGTCAGACTGCCGAGGACGGGGAGATTGAGGATCGAATCTTTGTCAAGTGAACTGGGGTGTTTTTTTCCTAAATGGTGTTCCACTCTCTCTCTCCACGCGAATGTAGGTTCACTTCCTCAAAATTTAACATTTCCAATCCCTAATCCATTAGCGTAATTAGAACAGAAGCGTATAAACCTAACGGGTAGTAAGACGTGCTGCTAAAAAAAAAAGTGGAAAATGGACGCGTTTTATTGACACAAGCTCTAAGGTAACTTCCCAGGTAAATCTTGCATTCCCCCTGCATGGTCAGCAGTAAAACTGAGGAAACCAGCCATATGAGAAACTTTACCTTCTCTACACGCAAGGGTAAACTTTGCTGAAACATTGTTGATTTCTTTTCTTTTTCACCCTATTCCCCCTAGGAGGAACTGTGCCGCCTTGTCTTGTGTGTTCTATGAGGATCAGGCAGTCTGTGTACACACGGAGGAGGTCTTACTTATGTAAATGTTTGGCCTCCCTTTTAATCTCGTGCACAGTTGGCTCGCAAGGAGCCGAAAGTGTTTCATCTCTTCCTCCTCTGTTGTGAAGCACCTCCCACTTGCCGCTAAACTTATAGTCATCAGGACCCTTGTTACGAAAGAAGAGAAGCTGCATTATAGGGAAGTGTGTGGGTTGGGCCACAGGGACCCAATACCAGACACAATTATAACATATATATTTGTTTATTTTTAGGCAAACAATACTAACGCTTTTGTTTGAATTTTTTGGTAGTTATTAAATAAAAATAACTTCCGATAAACTCAACATTTTTTTTTCGCCTTGTCTTATTACTTTTCTGGGCTATCCGTTTACTTGCATTATTGGAGTAGAAATAGATAAGGTAGAATCTATATGAAATGTACCCGTGTTAGCGGTAAGAGAGAAAGAGTAATAAGTACCCTAAGAATACCAGGCTGAGATTTGAACCAGGACCTCCCTGTCACAGGAAAACTAATTCAGACTGTGTTTACCCCTTAGCTCGCGTACCCACCGATGTGGGTGTCAGATATTTTAAAAATGTATCCGAGGAATATGTTTTAAAAATGTTTTCGTTTTATAAATCTCAATTGGAACTGTCATTATATTAACATTTACAATATTGTTCACGGCAAGCGTCATAATTAAAAGTTCTAGGTTTTTCATATAATCGCTGCATTAAAAAATAATAATATTTTTTATATATTTTTTGATGTAAAATAAACATTTTCCACGCATAATAATTGAGTGTGAGTAGAACCCAATAAACCCTCCACACGGTGGCATCGTCGGCTATTTTTTCAAGATGGCGGTGGGGAGTTTTTATAGGTTAAGGTGGTGGTTTTTTGGTCTCCTATATAATTTGTCGCCATACGCTGACAACATCAGCGATACAACTGTTCAAAAGGGCTTTAGCTTTTGATTGGGTTGAAGTTCAAACCATTAATAACTTTTAATAGTGTTATTTTAACACTCTCTATTATTATTATTATTATTATTATTATTATTATTATTATTATTATTATTATTATTATTATTAGCACCGCGTCTTACTAACCGTTCGGGTTATACGCACTTACGCTAATGTGCAATGGTAGGGTGATTGTGAGATGAAATGGAGGACCTACAGTTTAACGTGGAATCCGAACCACGGTGGAGGCCTGGCATTCCTCACATTCACAAGTTGTGATTAATACACGTCTTGTCAGAGGTGAAGGAAGGGTTTGGCAATCAGATAAATCTGTGCCGGGACCGAGGATTGAACCCCGGACCCTCAGCACAGAAGTCCAACACCTTACCCCTAGACCACCAGGTCACCGAATATACACTCTCGACATAGTATTTTTATTTATCATTAAATTAAAGTTTTCATTTGGTCGAGATTTGGATATGATGGAGATATAAAAGACACTCCTATGAATGTTAACGTATAGTTGATTAATGAGAACTTTGGACTTTCCTCGCGGTTAAAAGCTTACTTAATATAGAGTTCGGTACCATCCACCTCGTTAAACATAACTTTGGCAGGTGAATTCGATTCGCATCATCCACCGAAAAAAACGTAACATGTCTGTCATGAGGGTGCACTTTTTAATGATTTTTCAACCGATAAAAGATGGGCTAAGTTTCTGGGAACGGACAATATGTTCGCCCATAGATACGCTTCAATGGGCTAGCAATGGAAGTCCCATAAAAAATAAACCAACAACGCTGTAGTTTTTTGTCCAATGAACCTAACTGTTTGAGATTAAAAATAAAAATAAAATTTGGGACACAAAAACCCGGCCGAACATTTCAACCCATATCTGTTTTAAATTCTCTCCTGTAACAATTGAGAATTCATGGAAACAGCTTGTATCGGGTTGTGTATGTTTGGAGAGGAGGAATAGGGCGGTCGTAGCCGAGTTGACAAATGAGCGCGCATTGTTCAATTGCAAATCTTCCGGCAGTGGTGTGGGTGTAGGGGTCTGGAGGGGGGTAAGCACAATACAACTGGGACAAAACATTGTGAGTAATCTACAGCCATGCTCATAGGGGAAGAGCTTATCCTATCCCGACAAGCCAAAGTTTTGGTTTTTCCAAGAGTTTTTGTTTTAAATTTAAATGAAACTTTATGGAACACCTATAATGGTAATATACCTTCGTTTCTTATCATGATTTCACCTTAAAGCCCATCTCAGGACTGATTAACCGTGATATCATTTGATACAATATTATATACGGACCATTAATAGCATCGAAGTGTGGTTTTTTTTAATTACTTACATATCAACAGCAAAATTGATATCAATGAATTAGGGCTTTCATCATAAAATAATAATCTGATAATTTTGGTTGATTTTTTTTGTGTGATGAATATTTTTTACTGTTATCAATTCCGCTGTTTTCTAACGAATACCTCATAAAACAAAGATGTTATGCCCTGTTCGAGCTGTACGCTGTATGACCATATGCCTCATCTTGTGATGTGCGTCTTTTTGTTCGTTTTCTTAACTTAGGATATACATATATTTTTAAATGTTGTACTTTTAACAACAAAGTTAAACAACATCATTGGTTGAATGGTCTAAGCCTCTAATGCGTCACTTTCGCAATCGACTGTAAATCAATGAGGGGGAGATTAGGGTTTTAATCCTGGTCGGATTTACTGAGGGTGTTTTTTTTTCCTAAATTATTTCCACTTTCCCTCAACGCAAATTTGAGTACACTTCTTCTATAGTCAACCTTCCTTACCTTTAACACACTAGCCTAATTAGTACATGTGTGTATAACCTGAACGGTTTGTAAGGTGTTAAAATAATAATAATAATAATAAAACCTCTCACCATGGTCATGTAGACAAAGGCGTCATTCTCGTCTAATCTGGTTTGTCTGCGGTGGTGGCTCAAATACCAACCTAATGTCCTGAGGTGTTTTTTTTATAAATAGTTTTCCAATCTTCCTTCACGAAAATACTGGTGCAATAATTATTCTTCCATCCTTATCCCCCACCTCTTTAGTGTAAATATGTGCATGACCTGGACGGGTAGTAAGCTGCAAAGCACAGACAAATGCAAGACAAATATACTTATCTTTCGCTAATAGTGAATATTGTACATTTAATTTTTGACACTATAGCTTAGTTCGTGACATATTTGGCCTCGGTGGTCTTGGGGGTAAAGTGATCGCCTCAATGTTTGTGGGTTCAAACCCAGCCGGGGTCAATGGATTTTTAAATGATCGATAAAAATCCGGAGCACAACTTTCTTTGGAGTGGAAGTAAAACCGTCGGTCCCATCTCGACTATTGCATGTCAAAGAACCTGGAAGGTATGGGAAAATACCTTTCCCGACAAAATTGATAAGTCTTTTCGCTCTCGCTTATAGAAATTCTCTTGTACTGATATAATCCAGTCGGTTCGGAAAGTGCACGTTGAATACCTCAAATTAATAAAATAAAATTTGTGACATAGGCTTTTTCTTTAAAAGCGGAAGACACTTTGAACCAGGACTCAACATTAATAAAAATAAAAGACTTGGTTGAAACTGCACATGACATCATAATTGCATTGAAGTAACATGCCACGCTCTAGCTTTGTAAATGTTGGCATTTAAAATTTTAAAATATGTATTATACTTTCAGTTAATGTAAACAAAGTTTTAGAGCCAGATGGTAAACTACGCTCCAAGCTCTCGCCAGGAAATGTGTTCTTTATTTTTATATTTAAATTAAATTGCATTTCATTTACACAGTAATATTACAACAAAGAATACGGGTTGTTTTGGTGCGTAGTATGAAACCAGACAGTAAGAAATAACTTTTTACTTAGAATGATGAACATTTTACAGTCAATTACTCCTTAGCAGTAATTATGAAGTTCTAATGTCTCACTAACGAATAGGTTATGTAGAGATTAATATCAGCACAGTACAAGCTTTAACTGTCACTATATTAAAATGTAATATAAACATGTGTAAAAACATTGACAAACACTTAGCAAAATGATATCACAACGACTTCGAATGATATGCTTAATCAACCTTTTTTTCTTTAGCACCGCGTTTTACTACCCATTCGGCTTTACGCTCTTAATCAACTAAATCTTATCTTATCTTATCTTATCTTATCTTATAATATATATAATTCTTCTGTACGTGTGTATGTCACTGAACTCCTCCTAAACGGCTGAACCGATTTTGATGAAATTTTTTGTGTGTGTTTGAGTGGGTCCATGGATGGTTTAGATTCACAATTGGACCCGGTAGGTGGCGCTGCAATTGGGTTCTAGGATTTTTTATTATTTTTGAGGGATTTTTTTGTTGGGGGGGGGGTTGGGGGATAAAAAATAAAATTAACTGTACCTGGCATACAAATTTGTAAGTAAGCTCTACAATTTTTTTTCGATACAGCTGATATTTGTGGAGTTGTGGGCAAATGCCAAAAATGAAAAGATGTTTTATTTTGTATGTTGTCTTGACAAACACTGAATTTGTAATATTTGTGTAACTTACTAATTGGAGTTCATTGTGAATTTGTAATTGTGATGATCACATAGTATTTGTTTTATTATCGAAATCAATTATGCCACCCAAACGAAAAGCCAACGTTCGGGCAGGACAACGTCTGTCGGGTCCGCTAGTGAACTATATTATCGTTTCACTAGTCCACCATTACATTTGTTTCAGTATAATTTATATAATTTTATGTTGACGTTAATTAATTAAACACACATTTTATTCAGGAATTGTTTTAGAAACAGACAACTTGGGATAGCACGTCTATTTATTTTTTCTTGCACCGCGTCTTACTATCTGTTTGGGTCACAAGCTTATGTAGTAATTACGCTAGCATGTTAGGGACGAGGAAGGACCTGGGTTTGCGTTGAGGCAGAGTGGAAAGTCGTTCGGAGAAAGACACCCTCAATACACCCAAACGGGATTCTAGTCACGACCTCTTAGTTATAGACAGTCCAGTCTATTGCGAGATTGATGCCTTCGATCAGGGGTGTCAAACTAGTTTGATCATTAGGACCACTTTGAACATTAAAAATACTGAGAGGGCCACGTTAAAAAGAAAGCCCTATATTGTAATTATCTCAAGTAAAAATAATTTCTACTGGTTATCTCATTATTACAAAAAGAAAATCTCTCGGAGTTTTGGTTTCATTTCATGTGAGAAAACAACCTGTTTACATACTATGTGCTGCCAAATATTGCACATATTTGGTGCGCAAATTCAAGCATTTTGGGGGATTTGATCCTTGACGAAGAAGGAGTACATATTAGGTGCAACCTCACATATCAGAGTTTTCCAAATTACTCCAAAGATAACATACCAAAACGTTGTATTTCGTTGACGTTTATAAAAATTAGAATAGGGTCGCAATGCGTGCTGGTTCATCATCAGGACCGTGGGCTGCTCTGACCCTGGATAGGGTCGCAATGCGTGCTGGTTCATCATCAGGACCGTGGGCTGCTCTGACCCTGGATAGGGTCGCAATGCGTGCTGTTTCATCATCAGGACCGTGGGCCGCACTGACCCCTGGATAGGGTCGCAATGCGTGCTGGTTCATCATCAGGACCGTGGGCTGCTCTGACCCTGGATAGGGTCGCAATGCGTGCTGGTTCATCATCAGGACCGCGGGCCGCACTGACCCCTGTATAGGGTCGCAATGCGTGCTGGTTCATCATCAGGACCGTGGGCTGCTCTGACCCTGGATAGGGTCGCAATGCGTGCTGGTTCATCATCAGGACAGTGGGCTGCTCTGACCCTGGATAGGGTCGCAATGCGTGCTGGTTCATCATCAGGACCGTGGGCTGCTCTGACCCTGGATAGGGTCGCAATGCGTGCTGGTTCATCATCAGGACCGTGGGCTGCACTGACCCTGGATAGGGTCGCAATGCGTGCTGGTTCATCATCAGGACCGTGGGCTGCTCTGACCCTGGATAGGGTCGCAATGCGTGCTGGTTCATCATCAGGACCGTGGGCTGCTCTGACCCTGGATAGGGTCGCAATGCGTGCTGGTTCATCATCAGGACCGTGGGCTGCTCTGACCCTGGATAGGGTCGCATGTGGCCCGCGGACCGCAAGTTTGACTTGCCTGACTTAGATCATTCGGCCTCCGAAGCGAGTCAGTATATTGATTAGTACCAACCCACTAAAACTATACAATTACATTCATCCCCTGCCAAGGGCGTAGAAATAGTGTGTTTGGGGAGGGGTGGAGGTTACCGGACCCCCTCTGAAATTTTGGGTATCGGCCCCCTTTCCGCTAGAAAAACTAGCCGAGGAGCGCTATATTATATAATTTTCCCTTGGATATATATTTATTTGAGTGTTTTTCTGTTTACAATTAGTTAAATTAGAACATTGTGAGTGCTACCCTTTTGTAATATGGCCTGTGTCCTCCTACCCTCTTTCCCCCGTAGATGAAAGGCAGGCAGCCATGTTGCAGCTGTCACAGCGCCGTAATGGGATGTGAGCGTCGGTCTTATACACTTGAAGGGAAATGAATTATTGGATCTCTTTCAAACTATTGATGTGATTGATTAATGTGAATGTGTTTGTCTGTGTGTGTGTGTGTGTGTTTGCGGTATAGTTCAGAAGAAAGAGAAGGGGTCGGAATTTGAATTGAACATAATGAAACTTGCCATACGACCTACATAACCTTTCATTTTTTCATTTTTTTTTCATTTACGTTTATTTATTTCAACTGAATGGTGATACAGGTGCACTGAGGATTAGATTCTCTAAAACGTAAGGCTTTATTTGGTTTGAAATGGAAGTAGTGTAATAAATAATTTAGTTGGGAAGCTAGATATATTTACAGTTTGTACTTAATATTACACTCTTGGGTGACCTGGTGGTCTAGGGGTAAGGTGTCGGACTTCTGTGCTGGGGGTCCGGGGTTCAATCCTCGGTCCCGGCACAGATTTATCTGATTGCCAAACCCTTCCTTCACCTCTGACAAGACGTGTATTAATCACAACTTGTGAATGTGAGGAATGCCAGGACTACCACCGTGGTTCGGATTCCACGTCAAACTGTAGGTCCTCCATTTCATCTCACAATCACCCTACCATTACATATTAGCGTAAGTGCGTATAACCCGAACGGGTAGTAAGACACGTTGCTAATAATAATAATAATAATAATAATAATAAATAATACATAATACATAATAATAATACATAATACAATAATACATTTGTAAGTTGTGCAGTTTTATATCGCACAACTTTACTGCCTAGCCGCTTCTAAATTAAGAATTTTATTATTATTACTATTATTATTATTATTATTATTATTATTATTATTATTATTATTATTATTATTATTATATTATTATTATTATTGTGTTCCAAATAACCGATCAATGCAGCATACTGTATTGAAATTGTTTTATAAATTTGTAGGAACTTTTTATAACTTACACACGCACATATACATATACTTTATAGTAGTAGGTATATAGTATATATATTCTATATAATACTCAATAATAATAATAATAATAATAAATAATAATATTGATACTTGGCACTGCGTCTAACTAGCCGTTCGGGCTATACGCTTAAATACTAATTATGCTAATGGGTTAGGAATTGGGAAGGTTGAATATAGAGGAAGTGGACCCGCATTTGCGTGTAGGGAGAGTGTAAAACCATTTAGGGAAAACCACCCCATCTACCCGAGTGAGATTCAAACCTTGATCTCCCCGTCCTCGGCAGTCTAGCTCAACACGAAACTAACGCGTTAGCTAACTACTCCACCATGGCGGGTTGTATAATACTTATTAACCCATATAAACGTATAGGTTATTAGATAGTACCCGTATGTGTGCGTGTATGTAAGTTATAAAAAAGAGCCTAAAATTGACTAAACAATTATTTCAATACGCACTTCAAGGAGCCATATCTAATAATATATATATATATATATATATATATCTGTATATACATATTTTATTATATATTTCGCCAGATAAATAAAGGCCATTAATGTACATATAATATATATGTATATATTATCAGCTACGAGTCTTTGGAATATTTGAATCCCTCGAATCCTGAGGAATATTCGTTGCTCGAATATTAAAATTTGTTTTTTTCTCTTTCATATATTTTTTCTTAGAGTTAATACGCTGATTTTTGAGAGTTTAAAAAAAAAGAACATTATAGTAAAAAATAAGATGGTCTTGGCTTACCCTGACATAATTATAGCACAAAGTTCACCATCAGATCCCATATCACTAATTTATCACTTAAAACTTGGGGAGTTTTATAGGATTCAAATTTGAGATCTGGGGGTTGTTTGTAAAATAAAGATTTATATTCGAAAGAAAATATTGAGCTTGGTGCATTTATAATATATCAAATCATCCAATTTATGTCTAGAAGAGCTTATAAGTTAATATAGTAAACTTTCGATACAGTTTTTTAACATTATTTATTGCATACCCGAAACTAATGTTATCAACGTGAATAGTGTAGACCATATTTCTTATACATACACGAGAACTGGTAGTTTGAATCTTCTGTAAATCCTGATTTATGAGTGTCATCAACATTTCCGTTTGGATTTTCCCAGAATTTCTTTTTTTTTAGCATGCTATCAACTGTCTTTGTTCAAAAATATAATTGGATACATAGCATGGAATATATCATGTTCATATTTACGTGGAAGTTACATAAAGTTTTAAGATCATCATTCATAAGATATATAATTCAAACCTCTCGAAACTTTCATATGAGTTATGCATAGTGAGTGATGTTTTTATTTGTGTTCTGGATTAGGTTGGTCTCAATCCACCTTAGGAGGGAAATCGTGGTACAAGGTAGCAGTTCACCTTGAGGGTGAAATATGGGTGGTAGCCTGGTGTAAAAAAAAACTCAGTCCACTTACGCCCTTTTTTTTTTTTTCCTCCACGTCTTACTTTGGTGGAGTTTGGGAAAGAATCATTTCCGAACAATGCCGTTGCATGCATTTTAATGTCCTGCGTGTTGATAATACACATACCGATTTTTTTTATTTTTTTTTGCCTTGGCGTTCACAACAATTTGAGATTTTCACTCTTTTTCTTTAATGCCCTGTTGAATTGCTTTTGGTTCCTTCTATTCTAGATCTGAATCAATATCTTTGTGTGAGGGATGTTTGCTGGGCCGTGCTAGTATGTACGTGTGTGTATGTGTGTGTGGGTGTAGAGAGAGAGAGGGTAACGTCTGTAGCGTGCTTCAGATAGCAACACTGTTTTTATTCCACTCAGAGTTATGAGTCGGGAGAAAGTGGGGTCCGTTCAGCTCAATGCACGAATAAAATACATTCTCGATCGAGGGAAGTTGTTTGGGTCTCTCGTGCGTTCATACAGACCAAATTTTATGGCATTCGTTTCTCCTACTTCTTATTCCCCAACTTTCTCTCCCATTTCTTTTATTTTCAGCTCGTCTATAATCTTGGCTACCACCCCCGTACCTTCCTAACATTTCACCATAAAGCCATTTACCGTGTCACAATTTTATCATTTTAGCCATTAACAATGTCAGCATTTCACCGTCTTATCATTTTATCATATTAGCATTTCACCTTGCTACCATTTCACCCTGTCACCATCTAACTTTGTAACTATCTCACCAACCGTGCTACCATCTTACCTGGTTTTAATCTCACCATGATACCATTTCACCGTGCTATCGTCCCACCGTGATACGTGATTTAAACCGACTCATCAAATTGTGAAAGCGCAAGTCAGATGGATACAAAACAAATTGTTAGTACATTTTTAGCTGTCAGAAACGGGCAAAGTTATCGCGAACCAACTTTATCTCGTTAGATCCAATATTCGGTTTGCTTAACCTACTTGGCATACTCTTAACCTCGAACGCGAAGAGCTACTCGTGTTAACCTCGCTTTGTCAGGAAAATATAGGGCTTCTGCTCTGACTTTAGCTGCGGCAGGCTTTAAGTGCCAATCTCACAACCAATTAACCGGGTCCTTATATCTAGAATACGCTGGGCCATCTTAACCGCATTGTAGGCCTAGGCCACAGACTAAATACACTCAACCTCCAGGTTAAAATGGTTGCTCTTCTTTTGCCAGCTTGAGTCCTTCAACGCTGGGCTTCGCTAGTGTCACTGCTGGGTGATAATAGGACTGAACGTAGCGATCCTAATGTTGAAGGACTTAAGCTGGTAAAAGAAGCGCAACAATTTTAACTTGGGGACTGAGTGTCTGGGTATATTATATGTCTGTGCCCTTGGGCAAAGCAATGAACTGGGCCCCCAACAACCTTGCCAATTCACGGGAATAAAATTTTAAACAATACTTTCAATACTTTTTTTTTTTACAAAAATCAATGTTTAGACATAAACAAATATGCTGTATGTATAGCGAGAACTACCCACCTCGGTGGCGTAGTTAGCTAACGCGCTAGTTTCGTGTTGAGCTGGACTGCCGAGGACGGAGAGAACGAGGTTCGAAACTTGGTCGGGTGAACTGGGGTGGGGGGTGTTTCCTAAATGGTTTTACACTCTCCCTCCACGCAAATAAGGGTTCAATCCCTCTAAATTCAACCTTCCCAATTCTTAATCCATTAGCGTAATTAGTACTTAAGCGTATAACCCGAACGGGTAGTAAGACGTGGTATTAAATAAATAAATAAATAAAAAAATATATAGTAAGGCTTAATCAGTAATCAACACAACCTTTAACAATATAAAATAAACCTTTAAAAACACAAGCGTGAGGCCCCTAGAATCGTGGGGCTCCTAGGCACTATTTAGTGTGCCCATGCCTAAAGATGGCATTGAAGATATGCTCGAACGAGAAATCGCATCTGCATTATTCACTTGATAATATTGAAACAGGGACCAGTGAAACTTTTTTTTAAAGTTTAAAATCGCTCCCGCATACATATAACATTACTCTTCTGCGTAGTTCCTTTAGGTGTGCCCACTCATTGTGCGTTATTGGCGATGTACGTCAATTAAATTAGCTTAGCTGCTCAAATTTCCTTGCAACCCGCATATAAACCTAGATTTTCTGAAAGAGCATACCAAGATATACAATTTTGGTTCGTTCGAACCTCACCCATATGTAAACAAGAGTTGTCCGTTGGTCTTTAACTAAACTCTTTAAACGTCGCATATAGTAATGAATTGACCCCAATATTTTGGTATTCACTTCATCTATTTATCATAGTAGAACCCCAGTGAAATTTGTTACTTATATTCTTGTAGTGTATTTGCTATCAACAATAAATTTTGTAACAAAAAAATTTAAAATCATTCTTTTTCATTTCTATCATTATCTTTGATGGACTTAGGTCAAAATTATTCTAATGATTTTTTATACAGCCTACAACCAATAATTTTAAAGATAAATTTTTTATTTTAAAATTTTGTTGTTGTTTTGTTGTAAATTGTTATCAAGTCTCACCACTAGCATCATAAAATTTTGAGAAGATTGAGATTTTTGGATCAAAATGTTTTTCTCTCATTATTGTTTAGCTCTCAAATTTTTTTTTGTCAATTAGAACTAAAAAAAAATTTATTTAAAATCTAGAACTCCTAAATACAAATAGTTTGACATTAAAATAAAGTTGTTGGTTAATAAATCTTGCTTTTCTACATAAAGAGTTTTGTATAAATCTAAATTCTATTAAAAACAAACAACCAATGGTATGTACCCTTGTAATTATTTTTTTTTACGTGGTAAATTGGTTTGAATGTTCTCAGTTCCACTGTTTTCTAATAAATATTCCAGGTCACCACATTATAATTCTACATTTGGTTCAAGTTGTATTTTCTACCTAGATTACACGTTCTTAGTGGGGTGAGATGGCCTCTTAAGGGTACTTTATCTAAATACTGTTTCAACTTGCTTACGACAATGTTTCTACGGTTGTGAATTTCCAAAGTCGGCTAACCTAACCTTGGAGGAGGAAATGAAAAACGAGACTTCCAATATAAAACCTAATTTTTTCAGACCATAATTAAATCTCTGTAATAAAAAACAACACCTTGATGGTGCTATCAATCATTAAACTTGAATAGAGTTTCATTTGTATAGTGTTAATCTATGAACAGATCAATATGTAAACATTTCTTTTCCAGTCTTCAAATAACGCCACTTTAACCCTACCTCCTCTATTTCGTTCAAAGACTGCACGCTCCCTTGGTTTCCCTATATATGTATTATTGAACACAAATTATTCTTATTTATTTATTTATTTATTTAGCACCGCGTCTTACTACCCGTTAGGGTTATACGCTTAAGTACTAATTACACTAATGGATTAGGAATTGGGAAGGTTGAATTTAGAGGAAGTGAACCCGCATTTGCGTGGAGGGAGAGTGTAAAACCATTTAGGAAAAACCACCCCCAGTTCACCCGACCGAGATTCGAACCTCGATCTCCCCGTCCTCGAAGGTCTGGTTCAACACGACTGGCGCGTTAGCCAACTACGCCACCGAGGCGGGTTAAATTATTCTTCTTATTCAGTCGACACTCATAAGAATCATTCATTGTGATTTCAATCCATCCAGCGCTGGGCATGCACTCATCCGTTCAGCTGGTTAGTGCTACCTGCATCATCTGGTAGAAATCCCATCTACTAGAGGAGTTCAAGAAGTGCAGGGGTTCCCCATTGCCTTCCACACTGAATTTATATGAGCGAGCGTGAAAGGATTTATCAATTTTGCTGGTAAAGACATTTTACCATACCTTCCATTGATTTTTTACATCCCACAATCGACATGGGACCGATGGCCTTACTTCCCTTCCGAAGTAAGTTGTGCTACGGATTTGTATCGTTCAAGGTAAACCCGTCGATCTCAGTTGGGTTTGAACCCACGAAAATCGGGTCCTGATGCGAGTACTTTACCTCAAGACAACCGAGGTCGACTGGGCACCATTTACGGCCCCTTTTGTACACAACAAGTCCATATAACAATTTAGCTTGTTAAACCCGTATACTATCAACTTCTATATTGTTATAATTGTGTATTTATATAATATTTTAAAATTCATATTTATATAATATATTAATTATGCTAATGGGGCAGGGATGAGTAAGATATAATTTAGATAAAATGTATATGCATTTCTGTGAAGGAAGAGTCGGGGAAATATTTAGGGAAAAAAAACACCTAAGGTACATCCAACTGGAATTCGAACCTTTACCTCTCCATCACTGGCAAACCGGACTACATGATATTATGAGCTTGACATTTAACCCGCGCTCCCACCGGCACAATTCACAGAATCTAGTTGGTAAAATTATTTACTCAGGTCATTGAAATTAACACTTGGTACATACAACTGCCATTAAAAACTATTAATTGAAATATATGTTGACTGATACTAGACACCGGCATATAACCTGTGACCTTTGTCTTATCGCGTGGTCCATGTCCAGGTGTTATTTTTAAATATTTAACATGAAAATAAAACGAGCTAGTCAAGACACCATACTTCTGAATAAAAAGTCAGTTTTGTTACACACCTGAAAAACAGGGAAAATCCAAGCTAGGGAAAGTCAGGAAGGGAACTTTTAAATAGTCACTTTTGTTATCATTTTTAAAATTAAAAGTAGACAATTATTACGCATTGCAAATATTAGATTTCTTTACAATTTATATAATTGATTTGACGATATTTTTATTCATAGCTTTGTATACAAAGTAAAATAACGGGGAGAATTAATATTTTTTGGTCTGGAAATCTTGTAAAAATAACGTAATTTTGAAACTTAAAAAATAAATAAACGCTGGAATTTCATGTCTTAATAGTTAATTTATATTTTCAGGTTTTTGGGTGAGTACCTGTTTGCCTTCTACATCGTCTTGGTAAGCCATTTTTCTTTTAAAAAATATATAAAACTATTTATATCACATAGCAACTCTAGTATTTTATGAACTTTTTTAACTGTTTAAATTTGGGGAATTTAACGTTCTTTATAAGCACACTTATTATGTAAGAACTTCCTAGAAACTAGTTTAATACTAGAATATGTACGGCATTATAGTCAATAGTAATCGGTTTATTTGTCCATGAAGAGCATTGTGAGTGTTAAGTATGTTCTTTCATTGCCCAAACGGTATTTTGTTTGCATTTATTTGTATTTCTTTCTTTGTGTGTGTGTGTGGGGTTGCATTGCGTCTTACTGCCCTTTCAGCTATCTGCATATTTTCAATAATGGTAAGGATGAGCAAAGTAGAGGAAATATATTCACATTTGCGCGGAGTTAGAGTGGGAAACCAATTAGGAAAAAAACAAAGTCAGTACACTCGGCCAGGATTCAAACCCTGTTCTCCCCGTCACCGGCAATCCAGTCCATCTCAAACCCTATCAGGGTGCTAACGCCCATTGTCATATCCTTGAAAGCAATGTCCGCCACTATTTAGCTGGTGTGACGTGCTGTGGGTTGATATAGCAACCCTTTCTACAGCACAGGGAGTTTGTGTCTTGGGCTAGTTAGTAGTTTGATACACGAACGCTCTCAACACCTCAGAGAGGTGGTTTATTTGACAATATAGTGTTAAGGTGGAAGTGTACGTGACAAAATGTCAGTGTTTTAACAGTTTTAATAGCACAACATATTTTAGCCAAAATAAATTAAGTAACATTGAGTTTAACTCTCTTTACATGATGACCTCATGTTAAAGGTGTCCTTGAATTGAATTAACCCCTTTTCTCTTAATTTAAAAAGTTTGTCATCTAATGCTGCCTCATGACATTATTCAACAACTCTTGGTATCACAATGTGAAGAAAATTAAATTACACGCTTGTACTGAAGCAATATTTTATTTATTTTGGCGAAAAAAATGTTTTGCTATAAAAACTGCCTTTTCTCGCGTTCTCTGCATCCCTACGTGTTTTCATTTTAAAGGGATTGCACTTTCATTAAGCATTGAAACAATTTCGTACGGGATGAAAAAGGTTACATTTAGATAAATGAGAATATATTGAAAATCTTATGGTTAAAAAAAATCGTATTGTTAAATCTTGACGGAATCACACACGATCAACTTCAAAAAACAATATAAATTAGATTGTTTGATCATTATTTAAAACTAGTTGAAGTACCCGGCGTTGTCAGGAGAAATGTTTTTAATTTACTGACTGTACGAGGAAAGTAACTTTAAAGTTAGTGCCTTTAAGCCTTGCGTTATCCTTGGCCTTTTTGCTTCCAACACGGTTTTAAATTGATTAAAAAAAATCTAATCACAATTTTAAAATTCCGGCCTCGAGGTGCACACGTTTGTGTACAAGGATTAACGATTTCTAAAATTTCAGACTTCTACGTGCTGTAGATATCACGCAATGCTCATGATAGACAAACTCTTCATTCTATTAATATCGCAACTTAATTTTCAACTGATTTATAATTAAAATGAATCTACTGCGCTGTTAACATACACAAAAAAAAGTTGTTATTGACTCAATAAAAGTGTATTTTAGAATAAATACACCCGCATTAGCATTGAGGGTTGAGCTGCTTAACCACAGTAAAAATTGCATGCTTTTGTGATTCGAACTTTGACCTCCCCATCAAAGGTGACACAGTACAACTTCTTGAACAGATTGGCCACCACTATTAAGAAACCGAAATGAACTAAACGTTCATCTTTTGTTTGGATTGAAGTTTGGGTCTAAGAGTAATTTATTGACAATTTAAAAAAATTAATACCTAAAACAATGCCACAACAATCTGTTTCACAAGGGGTATCGAAGGACTATTTTACATGCACAATAGTAATATAGGTTTTTTTCCCTAAAATATATTAATTTAAGGTTACTTACAACAAATTATAAAAAAATTGAAATTATACCCCTCAGAAAACATTTGCTAGTTACGGCTTTGAACCTGCGTTAAAGCCCATATAAATTCGTTGACCACGAACCCAGATTATGTATTTTATATCATCTTAATCATAGCCTACGCTTTTTTCGGTTTAAAAAAAGATTTATATGTTAATTTGTTGCAAAAAGATTTTAAATAATCCCATTCAATCACTTTAATATAATATGTGCTACTTTAAGTAGGTCACTGAGAAGGGAATGAAAATGGGTAAGGAGGTATAGTTTCTTTAATTGAAAGGCTACGGTCTATTATTGTAATAGGTTGATGATAATTATGATGATATTAAATTCCTACGCAGTGATGATTTGTAAGTGCGCGGTGGCATGTAGGTGCGCAGTTTCTAGCACTCACTTTAATGATAGTAACTGGAAAATATTCGCACACTTAGTGAGGGTTTCACTTACTATATTAATAAAAAAACAAAATATAATTGATTTTAATACTTGTATACTGTTTATTTAACTGATTACACACTCTTAAGATTGTAACTGGAATAGTAGAGCGATATAACTTAGATCTTGCGTGTGTGACTAAAGGGCGTGTACTTGTCATACGCAGTTTCTTTTTCAGCCCTTTTATACGACTGCCCCCTTCCTTTGCTGTTGGAAGTAAAATCTGCCCACGTTGGCAGGTTTTTTTTTTTTTTTTTTTTTTTTTTAAGATATAGAACGAAACTGAATCTTTTTCTGAGTATATTGTAATCGTTGAAATTTTAACTTTACTTTTTGAAAACACTTGTAGGTTTAAATTATTATTATTATTATTATTATTATTATTATTATTATTATTAGCATCGCGTCTTACTACCCGTTCAGGTTATACGCACTTACACTAATGTGAAAATGGTAGGATGATTGTGAGATGAAATGGAGGACCTACAGTTTAACGTGGGATCCGAACCACGGTGGAGGTCTGGCATTCCTCACATTCACAAGTTGTGATTAATACACGTCTTGTCAGAGGTGAAGGAAGGGTTTGGAAATCAGATAAATCTGTGCCTGGACCGAGGATTGAACCCCGGACCCCCAGCACAGAAGTCTGACACCTTACCCCTAGACCACCAGGTCACCCTGTAGGTTTAAAACACGTTAAAATTAATTATAATTGATCAAAATGATATTAATAATAAAATATAACCTGAATTTAAAATTTAGTACTTATTGAAAATATGACGCTTCAAATGTGCCTATTCATTCATGAATGAAGCATAAAATGATTATTTTTTTACTGTTCTTTAGTTTCAAAGATAAAAACTACAGTTCAGGCATGATTTTCAAATAAATAAAAGGGGCACAAGACAGTATCATTACATGCTAATTTAAGTAGGTCATTGAGAAGGGGATGAAAATGGTTAAGGAGGTATTGTTTCTTTAAATTAAGATTATAAATTGTAGATAAAATGTTTATGTTTGTAATTGTAGTTTTTAAAATCACTTCAACGTAATAAGGGTCCATCAATCATCTCTGTTATATACCGATTACAGTTGTAGTTGAGATTAAAAACATGTCATATCCTCTCAAATTAATCCATGCGTTAAGGTGGGAGTGAAGAGAACGCGAGAAAAAGTCAGTGTTTTTTACTTTTTTTTATGGCAACTTTTTTTTTTACCCAAATTAATAAAATATTTTTCCAGTTTAGTGAGTGATATCAAAAGTTCTTGAATATCTGCCAAGGATGTTCTAGAAAATTTAATGATAACTTTTTCTCTTCATTTATAAAGTTTCTCATGAAATGTTTACATAACCACGTAAAAACACTATTTTAAGGTAGGCTACATTACCTTAGTAGTAATAATAGTAATAATAATAATAATGAAAACTAAAAATACCTTTGAAACAGATGAAACATAAAAAAAAATGTAATTATAAATTGGTTTGGATTGGATCACGTAAGCCAACTCAGGGGGTGAGGGGGGCTAGTTGTGGTGATTGGAATAAATGGAAATTTGGATACTTCGGGGCTCGATTAATCGGTGTTCTTCAGTATCTTCTAAATCTTCACTGAACTAATTTGTTAGATCTTTTAAAGTGCAGCTTGAACTTCCGAGAGACGACACCGGTCTGCGAGGGGTTGAATATTTTAAAAGTTCGGCCACGGCGTTGGTCATCCCCTAGTGTCCAGGGAGGGGTGATGAAAGGTTTTAGGCGACCGAAGGAAAGGACAGGGGGTTGGTTACTCTAGGAGGAAATCAGCGAGCACAAAAGAAATGATGTCTAAGGCGTCAGGGACCGAGCTCATGGGACTGGAAAAGCAAATCATGGAGAAGGTAGAACGAGGAAGAGAAGACGAAAGAAAGGATTCTTCATGGGAAATAAAAATAATAAAAGAAAGTCGGAGAGTTGTTGAAAAAAGGGAGGATGAGAGAAAGGAGAGGTTTTTTTTTTTAGAGCGTTGGCGAGGTCAAGCCATTTGCCTGTAGTTTTCCTTCTCTCTCGTGATCACCCCCTTCTTGTTCCGTCCTCCCCGCCAAGGCAAGCTCGCCCCACTCTTTTTGAACATTGAGCAAAGATCGTGGCGAACTCGTTCAAGTGAACCGAACTTGAAGTAACGAACGCTAGGACGGAGAAATGTCACATGGCCTCTTTCCCCGGCGCGGTAGACTTCTAGGTGACTCTACTCGCTCCAGAGGTTACTTCTTACTCTCTCTTTTTTTTTTTTTTAAGTTTATTTTATTTGAGAGAAGGTTTATATTACTTCTTGATCGAAGACAACACAAAGGATCGTTGAACGTATTACAGTCCGCTTGTTCCCCCCCCCCTCCCTTTTCCATCTACCTTAAACTGCCCGTTGAACTTTTAAGCGTGTCTGCCTTCTGTCTCCTTGAATTTTGTTGAGGCTGTATTAATTTTTAATGATAACTTAAACAATTCGGCTTTTAAAAAACTTTACCATTCTAATTTTTTTGTTCAAGGTACTTGTATTTGATTATTCTTTTGGTGCTTAGCCGACACATTTTTCCGCTTTAATATTTTAAAGTTATTAAGTAATAAAAAGTTCTTTCAGAATTACAATACCCCTCCTATTGGTGGTCACATAGTCTATGACGTCACTCCGAAATATACTGAATTTCCGTTGACGGGGAATATTAAATTTTAATCTGAGCCTGGTACACTAGGGGTGATTTTCACATGTGATTTTTCATTTTGGTTCTTCCTTCCCCTCTTCATACTGATGCGGGCGCAGTTTCTCAAATCACCCTCCTCGTCCTTACCCCATGGATTAAGCCTATAAGTAAGCTTTATGTTAAAACGTGAGAGTTAAAAATAATATATAAACAACATTTATTAGACTAATGTCGGTGGGCACCAAATCCGGCTGGTCTGATTTTTCAGCAACGGGGAGGTCGTGGTTTTGAGTCCAAACCGGGTGTATTGAGAGAATTTTTTCCCTAAATAGTGCTTCTTTCTCTCCATAAAAATGCTTATACGTTTTCTCTCAATTCTATATACCTTATATTTGCCACGTTTTGCCGCTATCCCGGACGGATAAAAATGACGTAATGCACAACAAAATCACAGCTACGGTATAATTTTCATACTAAGGGCCTTTATAAAATACATACATTTTTTTGTGCCCGAAATTGATAACATTTTACTATTTTATTAATATTATTTTAAGTTGATAATACATATAAAAAATGACAGCTGAAATTCACTCGCTTCAGTGATCGAATGATTCAAGGCGTCACCATCGTGTTAGACTGACCTGTTGATGACGGGGATATCAGGGTTTGAATCCCTGTAAGGTTACTGAGGGTGGTTTTCCTCAATGGTTCCCCACTCTCCTTTCGAAAATGCAAGTAGGCTTATATATTCTAAGACTAAATCTTCTTATGCACAATTAATGAAATATCGGAGAGTATAGTGCGCGAATAAATTTTATTGTTTAATTCTAAACTGATGATTATATCAGCTCATACCCTTAAGTTCAAACAAATATAAGATTTTTCTGACTTGCTGGGAATCGAACTCGGGACACTTAACTCATTGTAAAGGTGGTCCATCGATAAAGCCAAGATATCGAACCTGATTAGGACTCAAAACAAGCTGGTACTTAGCTGACTTTTGACACTGGGTTGGGTAACTAAGTCAGTCACTCCATTTTCTAGGAACCGAGTTCTTGAGATCTTGAGTAGCATCTGTTCACCGTTTAGTGCCGGTATGCACCCCCCTTCCCCGCTTTAATAAATAATAGGGGGGGGTAAAGGTGTCTCTTACTTACTTACCCCTCTTATGACCTGCCACATTTACATGTAGATTGACCGAGTATGAAGTTATAAACTGTGACGTCATTACAAGAAGGGAAGAAAGGAGTGACGGCGGCGCTAAGTTTAATTAAGGCTTGCACCTCGGGCAACTTGTTATTACATTACAGCACGACAAAACACACACACAACACACCACAGACTGCAGGATTGTTATTGCTTCTTCTAATGGAGTATTGTATTTCAACCCTCTAAATAGAAACACAAACACAAAGCTGGAAAGGATTACTATGGTTCTTGTAGCAAGTTAATGCTTTGAGTGTTTTGTGTGGCCTATAACTAATTTGTATTTTATTTCATTAATATGTTTTAAGCTAAGGTTATTAATGGCACTACATAAAGCCGGGTCCAGACTGGAACATAACATGTTCGCGAACATTTTCCAAAGAAAAAGTTCGTTGTCCTGTTTGCTGTGGCCTGAGTGTCCAAAATTGAACAGAACGTGTTATCGAACATGTTCGCAACGTGTTCCCATAGCTGGTAGCCAACCTCATAATTTTTTTTCATCAGCTCAGTTGTATTTTAATATCGGCGCTGTACCTTCTTCGGTGACCGCATGGTCTAAGGCGCTACTCTCGCAGTAGAGTAGACTGTTGATTGCGAGGAGATCGAGTTTCGAATGTCGGTCGAGTGTACGAGGGTAGTTTTTCCAAAATGGTTTTCCACTCTCCCTTCACGCATATGCGGGTACACTTTATATAAATATAACCTTCTTCATCCCTCAAACCGCTAGCTTAATAAGTAAATAAACGGATAACCCGAACGGGTAGTAAGAAGCAGTGATAAACAATATAAAAAAGTATCGGTGGTGCGATGAATACGCGAAATAATTTGATATAATTAATTACCTTTTCCTTTACCCATGGTATCTGTAATTTTCTTTTTATCTCTTCTAAGGGCGGCCAGCAAACTTTCAATATTTTTTCCCCGCATTCATTGACATCCCATCGTAGAGCAACGTTGGCGTCTACACACTTCTATATTTCTATATGATTCCATCTTTGCCTCTTTAGATACTAAGTAATTAGTTTTTAAACTCCATTCATTTGACTAAGGAGAAGTTTAATTTTTTTTAAATAGGCTTTGGTGGTCGAGAAGTCTAAGGCGTCACTCTTGCAATAAATGGGACTGCCAATGATGGGGAGACTGAACTTTGAATTCCGTTCGGGTGTATTGAGGGTGTTTTTGTCTAAATTGTTTTCCGCTCTCCCTCCACACAAATGCGGGTATCTTCCTCTAAATATAACCATTCTCATCACTAATAATTTATCGTGGTTAGAACATATGCGTGTAACTCGAATGAGTAATGAAACGCGCTGCCAACAAAATAAAACTAAACTATTCAAGTATTTGAGACAAGTGTTTACGATTGAGGAGGTGGGTGATCGTACACCGGTTGAAAACCACTGCATTATAGAATAGTATGTCAATAGCACATCTACGCTATCTAAAATAGAACGTGAATCCCCGCAAATACTCTGTCGAACAAACAGGAGGTACTCTGTCGCGATCTAGATTGGATCCAGCCTTGTAAATTACGTAACTAACTTTCTCTATTATTCTCTTTGTCGATCCTGTGAAGCTTTGCTTGACCACAGACGGCGGGGAGTTTCTAGTTGACGTTCAATCTCCGTCGTCGGTCTTTCGCCTCCGCGGTGCGGTACTCTTTTGTTATCAGGAATCGGCTGGTGGGCCTATGGATGAAACGGCGCGTTCACGCGTAGGAAAACCTTATTTCCCACCAAGAAGACGCCTTTGATGCGGCCTCTAGTTATCACGTAATCAACTTTTGTTGTAAACTCAAATAATGGGCGTCCGGCTTCCTGGTGAAAATTAAATTTATTTTCTAATTTATTCCTCATTTTTGTGTGCTTTGAACTACTAAGGAGACTGTAGGTTTCGTAAAGTTTTTGTTGGAATAGTCATATTTTATATTTTGAGGAATTTGTGGGCTTTTCTGTTTTTACTTTCTAATAAATACAAATTATTATTTTTTTAGCCCTTTGTCTTACTATCCATTCGGGCTGTACGATTATATACTATACTCCATTCACGGTAGAAATTACTCTATGAAAGGTCTTTTTTCCTACCAATATCCTACTATATATTATATTTCTGGTAGGGAAAAAGGCCTTTCAGAAAACAATTCCTACGCTGAACAGACTTTAACTACACTAATGGACTAGGAATGAGGAAAGTTGAATTTAGGGAATTGTACCCACATTTACGTGGAGAGAGAGGAGAGTGGAAAATAATTGTAAGAAAAACAATTCTCAGTACACCCGACCGGCATCAAATCACGATCTCCCCATCACCGGCAGTCTAGTCTATTGCGAGAGTAGCGCCTTAGACCATGCGGCCACTGAAATGGGTACAAAGTACCGGTATTTTAATCGTTAACACTTTCTACCTCGTTATTGTATTGTGTCTTCATGTTTATATGCCGAAGAACTCAAAAAAGTGCTCTATACAATTCTTTAGGTCCCTTTGTTTTTTATCCATACCTGGGACCACAACCTAAACGGTTCGAGTACATTCTTTTGGACTCTATATTTGTTACATGGTCATAACTCGAGTTGAAATTGTGATTGTAATCTTAGCTTTAAAAACTAAGGGTAGCTTGCTAATGACTTATTTTGAAAAGTAGTAATTTTTCGTAAATGGCTCTAACGATTTTGTTAGAAGTGTACATCTGAGGAGTGTTCTGCATTATAAATGACACTGTATATTTGCTTTTGGAAGTTTATTCACGAACCTATGCTGTAATTTATCCCACACAATTAAAAAACTAACCAATTATCATCGACAAATTTCACAATATAGGCTATTATGTTGTGGGCTGGTTGAAAGGATTAATAAAAAAAAACTACAGGTCCAGGGCCTAAGGTTTAATTTACGTCGTCCTTTATGAGTACACCCCTTTCACGATCGGGGTATCGTGAGTGGAATAAGGGTAAGTTGACACGGAAGTCGAAACGTTTGGGGTCGGCAATACGCGACGAGAATTTGTGGGAGATTAAATATTGATCCACCTCGAACCAAAGAGGGAGGAAGCGAGGTGTGTGTGTTTTTTTTTGCAGGAAGGGTTTTTGTGTTAGTGTCGCTTTCTTCGACGACGTCTTTCAGAACCGACCACGTGCGCCTCCTCCCCCTCCCTTTTCCCTTCTCCGTGTGAAAGTTCATTATTAACGTGGATGCTTGACAAAATATTTATTTTGTAATTTGTGATTGCGGGGAATGTAAATTTGGATCGCCATATAAATAACCCTTTACCAAATATACTTTTTTTTTAGATTAACTAACATCGATATTAATCATGATTAATCATGATACATTGATTTTCTTTTCATGCTGTGTGGGCACATAGACCAAGGTGTCAGTCTCGTCTTGTCTTGTTTGCAGGTTACGGGGAGGTTGGGGCTCGAATCCCATCTAGGTGTACTGGGGTGGTATTTCCTAAATTGTTTCCACTCTCCCTCCACCTATGTGCAGTCTTACACTTCCTCATCCCTCCTACATTAGTGTAAATATGCAAATAGTCCGGACGGGATTCACATTTTATTATATTTTATGGGTTTTCAGGCCATTAATAATTATTTATCAAAAATTGAAACATACCTTTTTAGTGTCTTACCTAACGTTCACTCACATGCTCAAATTTTTAATTTGGTATCAATTTTAAAACTTGTAACTGAACTTTAATTTTAAAATTAGGATTTGCCCCGCTTCGTTTTACGACCGTCATGTAATATTATTTGGTGCAGAACTTGGCGTGACTTTGTCTTTAAGTTGTTTTACGGGGTGGGGGATGGAAAAGGGAGGTGTAATGTTCAGTGACGCCTCTTATCCCTCGTTCTTCCATGGCCCCCCCGACCCCCCCGACGGTGCGGGGGCGTCGGCTATTCTCTCGCCTCCTTTCTATCTAATATACACTTCAATCAGCCTTGACATCGGGATTAACGTTCGTTCCCCCCCTCTCAAACACACACGGCTCAAAGCTGTCTAAACGTTGACTTCAACAATTTCGGATGAGACTTATCTCGCTTGACGTAATTAATATCGCCGTTTCTCTACCGCCAACACGAACACCGGTTTTACCGCAGACACGATCCGTTAACAGCCCGCCGCGCGTTGTCTGTCGTACATCATGATTACTAGCGGCAGCGAGGGATGCGTAGCTTTTTAGTTGTTTTTTAGAATCAATGTTTTTTTGGTATTTTTCTTAAATAAACACCTAATATTAAGAAAGTTTAGTCATGTTAAACATTATTAAGAGCCCGTTTCACCACAAGGATAACACCAAATTAAGGTAGGCAATACAACTCAAATCAAACGTCGCATCGTTGTTTAGTTTTCTGTATTCTACTCTAAAAACAGTTAAATTAAAATAACTTTACCGTATTTTAAAAAATACATAATTTTTTTAAAAAAAGTCTTAAAAAATGACAAAACTATTAAACTGATTTAAATCTCGCTGTTGTCAAATGAAGAATGCATGAAACTTCACCTTGATACTTTTTCTGGTTTGCGCTCAATCTAGAAATACATGGGAAGCCCATCAAACGCGCTTTCACTATAAATATTTTCAAATATACGTGGATTTTGTTTGTGAAAAAAATAATGGTTTAAGGTAAGTTCCACTTGTCGATTGCTAGATGGCAACACTCGCGAACTCTCTCGCATGTCAAAATGCTCTGCGTACCTGTTCACGCGCATTCATCCCACCCGTTGCTGCTGGGCACTGTGAGTAAACTTTTTTTTTATCACCGAGTCCTACTACCCGTTCAGGCTATACACATGATAACTTCTTTAGTGGGGTAGAGATGAGGAAGAAAGCATTTAAAAGGTAATATACTCTCATTTGCTTGGAAGGAAAGTGGGAAACCATTTAGGAAAAAAAACACGCTCATTAGATTCGACCGAGATTAGAACCCTATCTCCCCGTCTTCAGCAGGCCAGTCTATTACGAGATTGGCGCCTTAGACTATTCGGCCACTGAAGTGGGTCAAACTTTTTCGTCATTCTCGTAATAAAGCTTCAAGTGGCGTAATATGAGAATTGAACATGTGCTGGAATGTTACAAAGATCTTAATTATCAAGAAATAAAAACGGCGACCCAACTATTTTTTTAAAAAAAGCTTTCCTCACAAAACAAAACAGTGGGATTTCATCTGAAGGTCCGACACCTGCTGACTAATCGTCTCTGACTACACCTTCTCCGTTATCTGGAAACTCCGTCCATCCTGTCTTCGCTCCAAGTGTAGTACGGCTGGCTGCCTACTCTACACCTTCTCCGTTATCTGGAAACTCCGTCCATCCTGTCTTCGCTCCAAGTGGAGTACGGCTGGCTGCCTACTCTACACCTTCTCCGTTATCTGGAAACTCCGTCCATCCTGTCTTCGCTCCAAGTGGAGTACGGCTGGCTGCCTACTCTACACCTTCTCCGTTATCTGGAAACTCCGTCCATCCTGTCTTCGCTCCAAGTGGAGTACGGCTGGCTGCCTACTCTACACCTTCTCCATTATCTGGAAACTCCGTCCATCCTGTCTTCGCTCCAAGTGGAGTACGGCTGGCTGCCTACTCTACACCTTCTCCGTTATCTGGAAACTCCGTCCATCCTGTCTTCGCTCCAAGTGGAGTACGGCTGGCTGCCTACTCTACACCTTCTCCATTATCTGGAAACTCCGTCCATCCTGTCTTCGCTCCAAGTGGAGTACGGCTGGCTGCCTACTCTACACCTTCTCCATTATCTGGAAACTCCGTCCATCCTGTCTTCGCTCCAAGTGGAGTACGGTTGGCTGCCTACTCCATACCTTCTCCATTATCTGGAAACTCCGTTCATCCTGTCTTCGCTCCAAGTGGAGTACGGTTGGCTGCCTACTCTACACCTTCTCCATTATCTGGAAACTCCGTTCATCCTGTCTTCGCTCCAAGTGGAGTACGGTGGCTGCCTACTCTACACCTTCTCCATTATCTGGAAACTCCGTCCATTCTGTCTTCGCTCCAAGTGGAGTACGGTTGGCTGCCTACTATACACCTTCTCCAGAATCGTCCGACATTGAGCTTCAGGATGGTTGTTATTATGACCCCCACATCCTGAAGTGGTTTCCCAGGCCAGGATCTTTGGCGATCCCCCCCTAGCTACCCCTAAGGTTAAGGGCAGCGTGATTCTCTACACTCTACAGGATTTAGGATAAAATATATCATTTAAATTATGAGATAAAGGTAATATTTATATTTATTAAAAACAACTATATGGATATACACAATAAAAACTTACAATAATATCAAAAATCATCTCTAAAGTATATTTTCTAGCTTTTGTTGGCACACATTTTTCAATAACTTCAGTAAATAATAATAATATTTAGCACCGCGTCTTACTACCCGTTCGGGTTATACGCTTAAGTACTAATTACCCTAATGGATTAGGAATTGGGAAGGTTGAATATTGAGGAAGTGAACCCGCATTTGCGTGGAGGGAGAGTGGAAAACCATTTAGGAAAAACCAACTTCAGTAAAATAAACTTGTTTGAATCATTTCCTATGCACAAAATTGCTACAAGTCGCTCTTGACCAGTTGCGTTTCTTTACCATGTTTTCAATGAATGTACTAGTCTGTTGAACGATCTTTAAGTACTAATTACACTAATGGATTAGGAATTAGGAAAGTTTAATTTAGAGGAAGTGAACCCGCATTTGCGTGAAGGTAGAGTGGAAAAACCATTCAGGAAAGACCACCCCCATTTCACCCGACCGAGATTCGAACCTCGATCTCCCCGTCCTCGGTGGTCTAGCTCAACACGACTGGCGCGTTAGCTAACTAGGCCACCAAGGCGGGTAATTGGCAATGTTAATGTTAACTTTGGGGGATAGAGGGTGTCATATGGTCAGCACAATGAACTCTCCGGCCGTTAGTCTCAGTTTTCTAGACCGTAGCTATTACTTTTTCATTCAAGTAGCTTCTAATTTGTCCCCACGAGGCTGAGTTGTCACAGAAAAATCTGGAAGCGCTGGAGATCGAACCCGGGACCTCTGGATCTATAGCCAGGAACTCTGACCACTAGAGCACAGAGGTGGTCATATATCGTGGGACTTGGGCAAGTGGTTGGATGGTGGAAAATGCCTCATTTTACAGATATCAAGCCTTAAAGACAGGTTTAAAACTAAAGTATTTCCTAACCTGCACTCAAATGCCTGGACAAATTATATAAGCTCACTCCTTTAGAAAACATGACGCCAGGGCATACCTATCTTTGCCTGGACTTTGACCCAAGCCATATATGGCTAAGTGACCCTCCTTCAACCCTTTCCCACTCAGTACCTTCGCAAGGAGTGACACGGAGGACAAAATCTGTCCAATAAAAAGTTTTGAATCAGTTTTACCGCAATAACTTGCAGCAAACCCTGCAACGATCCAATATTTATTGGTATAATGTCTGGGGTAGGTTTAAATAATTAATATGGCTCCTTAACTAGTTTGAATAGACCATGAATTTTTTTTCACCCAACTACAAACAGTTTACCTGGACTGAAAATACGATCTCTAATATCTTCGCATAACGTAATTCATATTACCTGATCATTTCGCCTTTGATCTATGTGTATTTGGTAATGTTCCCTCTAACCATTTGCGATGGCATCAAAGACAGGAAATTGCTCTTGTGATACGGTGCGCCCTAGAGGGTCCGATAGTTGGCCTCAGTTTATAAGATTTGAGGGAACGACTTCGTGAGTCGAGAGTGCATGGTGAGGGGGGTTGTGTCTGTTGCTCCTAAGCCCAAGAGTCTGAATCGTATCATCCAATGTTTGTTTGAGAGCAAACCAAGTGCTGAGGCAGCAACTCCCAATCATTAGACTGGGAAGGGAAGAAATACTTGCTTCAATATTGACGTACTTCTTGGTCTTCTTCCTCTCTTTTTCGTAAAAACTGGAGAGGGGCAAAAATTGAAGAACTGATTGATTGTCATCCCAGTGATCTGATTTTGTCAATCAGACGATGGACGACAATGTTTCTTGGTCTCAAACTACGCAAAATAAATAAATATATAGGCCTACCCTCTTCAGTGGCCACATGGTCTATGGCGCCTAATCTCGCAAAAGACTAGACTGCCGATGATGGGTAGATGGGGCTCGAATCCCGGCCGGGTGTACTGAGGGTGGGTTTTCCTAAATGATTTTTCCACTCTCCCTCCACGTGAATACTTGTACTTTTCCTCTAAATTCAACCTTCCTCCCTAATATATTAGCATAATTAGTACATAGTCGTTTTGATAGGGAGGGTCGTTTTAACGGAACGGCACCCACATTAACCTTGAGAGTGGATGGGAAAACCACAGAGGCAAATCACACGAAGAATATTACCCTCAATGCACCCATCTGAGATTTGAACCTTGACCTACCCGCCAATGATAAACCGGCACATTATGAGCCAAGTGCCATAAACGCGAATAACATTATAGATTTTGACGACTTGTCATTTTTATTACAAAATATCATTAACAGTTTTATAAGGAATACAATAATTTGGATAATGTATTATTTAAATTTCTATCTGGTTTAATGTGGCCAAACATTTTTAATTTCGTGTGTGACAGTCGATATTTTAGGCTAATTCTAAATATACTTAAGATACATTATGACCTTTATGCGTACGATTAATCAAAATTGATATTTAACTTTTTACGTTATGTAGTAAAGGAAGCTTAAAAATATCTTTGATTCAAATACTAATAAAAAATAACTGGATGGACAAGTTAACGTTGAAACAATCGTCTTTTAAAAAAAACCTAAACTCCATTTCATTATTGTATTGTTTATTGCGAGTTTTCCTCCTCCCTTCCCTCCTTTCCTCTTTCTACCCCTGAATATAAATGTGATGCAACAGTGATGTCCTGTCCATTTTGAAGAGGATCAGGCCCACATACATGGATCGTGTGTTTTCTATTAGAATGGACACAGCTACTGATAAATGTTTGGTTTTTTTTGCCTACCCATAGCTACGCTTGTTTTACTATTCATAAAATAAAGCTCTTTGAGGAATTTATATACATGTATTCACATTCTTTCATAAACCGGAATTACTATGTAGCCTTTAGAATATGGTGCCTATCAATATTACGTTGACTTTGATAGGCTTAATATTGGAAATATGTGTATAATGGGATACGTATGCAGTTTGGCGGGCAGAACACTAATTAAATTTGTTTTGATAAAATAAATTAAACCCCAAAGTTTTACTTTATCATTACAGTTGGGCTACTACCTTTATTTACTGTATCTATATTTTTTATATAGTAATTAAAGGAAATAATTGGCCCTATTTTTAATTTTTGAAATAACAGTATATAAAAACTATGTTTCACCATTTTTGTACCCTAATCGATAAACATACAAGCAGGAAGAGGTGCCAGTCTCGTCTTGTCGGTTTTTCTGGTTATGGATGTTGGGGCTCGAATCCCGATCGGATGTTTCCTAATTTCCAACCACGCGATATTGGTGGTTAGTGAGATCTAAGGCGTCATGCTCGCGAAAAGATCCTTACGGGGTAGGCCAGAAACTGTAGCGTCCTCAGGTGAGGAGGCCACAAAATAATACAAGGAAAATACAAAAGGTTAAATAACAATAACAAGAGTGAGTGCACATGAGTTCAAGACTAGAAATGTTCCATAGAGAAACATTACGCGTCTAATCCCGCCACTCCCACCTGTTACTGAGAGTATCAAAATATATGGGAGTCGTCTATCACTAGAGAGCCTTAAAATGCGTCACCCTTCCTAACCACTGAAAAATATTAGATACATTACATTAAACAACCAAAAAAACCTAGGACATGTGATGGTATATAGTAGTTAAAAATAAAAGAATTAGTCATGTTGAACCAATATTTATTTTGGATAGGACAATCCGAAGTTTAACAATTCAAATAAGTACTAATTATTGTTGTTATAACAATTATATGTACATTATGTACAAGTGCTTTGGACTTTAACATTGAAAATTAGCCCGTTATAACGGGTCTGGGCAGAAATGATATTCTGCCAACAATAAAGTTACAATTAGAGTAACATTTTCTTTACAAGTAAACAAAGAATGTACGGTTATATATATATATAATATAATAATAGTAAATATGGACAATACAATCGGTCTAATAATTATTTACCCTATCAATCCTGATTTGGTTCAATCAGCGCTGGCGTGTTGTATTGCGACAACATTGACTCTCAAGTCTAAAAGGTAAATATTTCTCAAGAAGAAAACATTAATAGGTTGCAAAATAACCCCAAGAAAACTAAGTATTATGTCAACAAGACTATTTAATATAAACATGACAGTAAACGTCAATAGTTCCCCTAACATAACAATTTGTATTAGTTATAAATCGTGACTACGCCCAATTCGCCCTGGCGCGTTGTAAAAAGACAACATAGGCTTATAAGTCCAATACCACAATATGAAGCAAAAATTAATTTAGAGTTCCACCGTAATTAATACAAATAAATCATTACACCTCAACCGGTGACAAGACGCCATTACAAGTTAATTGCCAGACTTCTATTTAAATTTAATTTTTTTAAGATAACAAAAATATTAAGCCAAAAAGGAATTTTGAAATAATAAAAAAATATATAAAAAAAGATGTTAAATTAGCCGAGATAGAATTTGGGTTCTTACATTTTCAAAAGCAGAAAGCCGAAGCTTGTACTAGTCCTAAACCAGCTCTGTCCCAATTGTGTCGAACATTGGGACAGACACAAATATATATACAGATACAACAAAAGAGGAGGGGCATGAAGGGTAAGCAAGAGGGGAAAGATTCTAGAATATCAAGGAACAATGTTATGCGCATTTCTTCGTGCCTCGGGAGACCGGTGGTTCTTTTCTGGCGCAATCTAGAAGAGAATAACTATAACTGCGCATGTCCAGCCCACATGTGGGGTTCGCAAAATCGCCGTTCAATTCGCTCCGTCAGTATACTTTTTCTCTCGGGTGAAGGAAGGTGTGCATAGCAGAAGTTAGGTCGCTCTTCCACGTCGCCTCCAATCACGGACAAATGGGGTAAGGTTCAACCATCGATATAGCAGTTGTGTATTTTATTGACCATCCGATGCTACAAATCTCCCCCCCTTTCAGGGTTGACAGGGAGGAGGGAGAAGGTTGTCACATTCTTCTACTCGACCTTTGGAACATCCCATGGGGCAGCAACGGTGTACTCGGGAAGTTGTTCTCCAGGATTTCCCCATCGTATATGATCTTTCTCATCCTTGGCATCGGATCATTTTTTTTGTTTTTCGAGTCCTTGTAGATCGGATGGGTTGATCCGCCCTGGGCTGCCGCTGGGATTCGGCACCGCTCTTTACGCCGGGACGTTCTACTGCACACAATAGCAGTGGGAGCTCCAAACTGTTCCTGCCGACCGTTGACTCGAGAGCCGTCACCATAGTCTTTCCCACACCACGCTCGCCTCTTCAAGATCTACCCACGAGGCATGCGCACCAAGACAAGGGAAGGGGAGGGAGAAGAAGGAGATGACAGGACTCCTCTGGGCTGTACAACAAACAAAAAACATAAGCAGTAAACTGACCAAAAAAATTTACACTCCTAACTAATAGGACCTATATCCAACGTCAAAAAAAAAAATATATATATATATATAAAGTTTTTAACAAACTAGCCATCATATGCCGCAGCCAGTCTATGGTCACATGGCGCACTGGTTCATTAGGCGCGCACTCGTCACTTTCACGTAGATACTTCTTGATCAAGCATACACGTGTCCGGCACATTTCACCAATATTCCTCTTAATACCTTTTCAAGTTCTTTGCCCTGGGCCCAGGGAATTAGGTATTGCAAATCTAAATCAAGATATCGTCGACACAAAAGACTAACATTCAAAACATTTACAAAATAATTTTTTTTTTTTTTTTTTTTTTTTTAATATTTATACCACACCATGTCACTAGGGACAATTGGGCTCAGGCTTTCTTTAAATGACTGACATGAGCTCGTCTACAAATAGACGCATCTTTCACACTCTTAAGATAGACGGTCACGGGGGTTAAAAACTTATCAATGGTCCATGGGCCACTCCACCTCTGGCACAGCTTCGCCGATCTTCTATCTGCCGAGGAGCTCAAGGGGAATTCCTTACATAACACACAATCCCCTACAATATAAGGGACGGGGAGTCTACCCTTATTATAGGCGTTAGCCACCCTTTTTTGAGCCCTTTTTAGATGATCCAGGGCACGCCGACATCTCTCCTTATGGGAGGAATCATCGGAATTCTCTAACAGCGAATCAACGTTCCAAATCGCTAAGAGGGGGTGGTTTAATTCCCGACCAAGAAGGATAGAGGCTGGCGAACAGCCTATGGACTCATGGAAGGCAGAATTAAATGCTAAATTTAAGAAGTCTAAATCCTGATCCCACTTATGCTGTGCCTCACAGTGATAAATAGTAAGCGCTATTACCAAATTGCGGTTAAATCTTTCCACCTGATTGGGTCCCGGGTGGTAGGGGCTGGTAGTCACGTGCTTAATCCCCCAGTTAAAGCACATATTCTTAAAACCAAGAGAACGGAAACAAGGCCCATTGTCACTAACCACGACACGAGGTGCCCCAAAAAGATTCCAAACTCGTCTGCAGAGGGCGTTAACGGTAGTGGTCGCCTTCATATTGCGCAAGGGAATGAGCACTACAAACTTGGAAAAGGCGTCAACTAATATAAGAATACATGAATTGCCAAGAGTAGAACGGGTGATTGGCCCAATATAATCGATGAAGACTTTATCCCAGGGACGTTGGGCAACACCGGCCGAATGAAACCCAACTCTGGAATTTTGGGTTGGTTTAGCTTTCTGACAGCTCTCACACTTGCCAACCCACGCTTTTACATCGTTGTATAAACCTGGCCAAAAGAACTCATTAGAAATTTTCCGTACGGTTTTTAAAACTCCAAGATGACCACCAAAGGCAGAATCATGAAAATATCTAAGTAGCATTGGTCTGACCGCACCCGGTACAACCACTTTCCTATTCTTCCCTTTCGAATTAGTCACAACTAATAGCCCATTAAATACAGAATATGACCCTACCTTTTCTCCTCTAGATAATTTACTCATGATATCAATACACCACGGATCACTATTTTGGTGATCCCCGATTGCCACAAAGGATTCAGGAATGGATCTAATGACGCAGGAGGCGGGAGCCACCTCGAGAGAACCAATGGGACACTTTTCCTCGGCCATGCGGGATAAGGCATCAGCTACTACGTTATGTTTACCGGATACATGATTAGTGGAGAACTTGAACCTAGATAACCTCCACACCCATCTCCCCACTTTCCCTAGTTGCTTGGGGTGGTTCAGCATCCACGCAAGGGCCTGGTTATCCGTGTACAGCTCAAACTCCCTCTGTTCGAGGTAGTCAGCGAAACGCTCAATGCCCGTGACGCAGGCAAGGCATTCCTTTTCATAGGTGCTATATCGCCTCTCAGCATCGGTGAGAGTTCGACTAGCAAAAGCTACCGGTCGGACTCCCTCCGATGACCTCTGAGACAATACAGCCCCAAGCGCCACAGAAGACGCGTCTACGTGGAGGAGGAAGGGGAGAGAAAAATCCGGCATTCTCAAAACCTCCGGAGAGATTAGCTTCTCCTTTAACAGGTTAAAAGCTCGTGCCTGCTCTTCACCCCAACTAAAGGCCACTCCTTTTCTTTTTAAGGCATTAAGGGGGCAGTAATCTCCGAGAAGGACGGGACAAACCTGGCGTAATAGGCGCACATGCCCACAAAACGCATAACTCCCTTAAGATTAGAGGGGGGAGCAAAATTAATAATGGGACTGATCCTTTCGGGATCAATAAGAAGATTCCCCTCTGAAATGACGTACCCCAGGTATTTGATGGAGGGTTTAGCCCAAGTAACCTTGTCGGGATTCACGGTTAGTCCTACTCGCCGCAGCCTAGTCAAAACTTCCTCCAAATGCACCAAATGTTCCTCTAAAGTATTGCTGTACACACATATGTCATCCAAGTAGTTAAATACATACTCAAATTTAATGTCAGAAAAAACAAGATCTAATACGCGACTTAAGGCTTGTCCCCCAATGCTACACCCAAGGGGAACACAATTAAATTCGTATTGTCTCCAGGGAGTGACAAAGGCGGTAAACTTTTTTGACGATTCTGTCAAGGCACATTGTAAAAAACTCGCATTGAGGTCAATCAGACTAAATATTCTAGCTCTACCGAGATGCTGGAATGCCGACTCAATGCTCGGCATCGGGTATGGGTCGAACAGGATTTTCTTATTGACCTTCCTGTAATCTACAATTAACCTATATCCCTCCCCTTTTTTGGGTATGATGAACGCGGGACTAGCAAATGGTGAGTTAGAGGGGCGTATTACCCCTTTTGATTCCAAGTCATCAATCAATTTCCGGAAGATTTTCATCTTGGGAGGAGCGCACGAGTAAGGACCAGATCTTATGGGGATATTGTCAGTCATTACAATTTCGTACGGTAGGACCTCACACCTACCCCACCTGCTAGTAATGACGTCAGAAAATTTAGAAATCAGCTCCCTAATGGCTTCTTCCCCAATTCCGAACGAACATAAGCTAGGAACAATACAATCTTTACAAAAGGGGATTCTAACTCTGGGTGAGAACTCAAAACTTAAATCCCTTCTCGCCAGACTAATAACGGCCCCAGTTCCCCACAGGAAGTCGTTCCCCAAAATAATGTCAAAGGGAAGCAATGGAACACAAAACAAGCTTCTCTTCCACGAAAACCCCATAATTTTTATGGACAAGACTACTCTCTCGCTAACTCTTAAGAGATTACCATTACCCAAAACAAAGGTCCTAATACCAGTTTTTTCCACCGATATCTTCCCATTTTTCTTTAAGATATCCACAAAATTATTACTAATAAATGAACCACATGAGCCGGTATCAAGTAAGGCAGAGCCCGACACCGATCTGATAGAAAACTTAATGATGGGGGGAAGGGGGCTAGAATGTTTTGGAATCGTACGCGCGGTGGTCCCCTTGCTAACACCACGCGTTACGCGTTTCCCCCATTACAATCCCTCTGAAGATGCCCTAATTGGCGGCAACGGTAACATCGGACGCGAGTGATATCAAAAGGTCTCCTTGCCCTTATCGCGCCTACTTCCCTCACAGCAGAACTAGAACTGGCTCCCTCAGTAGGCCGGGTTATAGTTGAAAATGGGGGGGACCTTTCCTGTTTAAAGTTACGGGACACCTGTGTAGGGAACTCGTGCAAATACTCCCTCTCGGCTACCAGAGAACCCTCAATACAAGAAGCTAATGAGTAAAGCTCAGAAAGGGTAGAAGGCTTATTCAAAAACACAAAATGCCTTCTCGTCAGGGGGGACACATTTTCCAGAATGATTTCAACTACCTCTTCCTCCGGCATTTTGAGATCTAACACCCCAATAGCCTCTGAAATGGCCAAAATAAATAATCTAAAGGGTTCGTGTGGAAGTTGGAAGCGCCGAACCATTCGATTACATAGAGTATCCTTCTCTCTCTTAGATATTAGAGACTCTAATATTCGACTTTTCACTCTAACCCAGGGGAGACCTAGTTGGATGCATTCAGTGATTAGATGCGCCAAAAACCCTGACGTCTTGCCAACGCATAGCGTGAGTAACTCCAAATCTCCTACAAGTCTCAATTTCCAAATCCTGTCCACCTCTAACAGAAAGTTAAATAAATCAGAGGACGATAACCCATCGCAAATCGGCCATAGTTTTACACGCTCGCTAGCTACAATACTTTGAGTTTTGGCAAGTGAATTAGATAACACTAAACTAGCGGCGGGAACACTAGGGGGGATCGGGAGCCCACTACCTCCCTCTATCCTTACAGCTTCTATTTTTTCCTGTTCCTTATCTTCAAGGGAAGGATGGCTAACGTCATCACGAGGTTCTAAATTAAAAGGATCGCTGGACTTACTAATAATGTTCTCGGACAGCAATGACCGCAACACGGCCATAGGAGCGTCGGGGGGGAATTGAATATCTCTTCTCTTGAGCTCCTGGCGAAGATCGGAGCTACTGAGCCGGTATACATCAGTTCTTGTGCTGATTACGCCTCCAGAGGTGGTGGTGTCCATGGCGGGAGTGATTCATGAAACAATTTCAAAGACAATTAACAAATAAAACTCACAAGGTGCCTTCACTCTGAAAAAAAAGCAGAGTTTGCGCAGCTTTTCTTGTAGCGTCCTCAGGTGAGGAGGCCACAAAATAATACAAGGAAAATACAAAAGGTTAAATAACAATAACAAGAGTGAGTGCACATGAGTTCAAGACTAGAAATGTTCCATAGAGAAACATTACGCGTCTAATCCCGCCACTCCCACCTGTTACTGAGAGTATCAAAATATATGGGAGTCGTCTATCACTAGAGAGCCTTAAAATGCGTCACCCTTCCTAACCACTGAAAAATATTAGATACATTACATTAAACAACCAAAAAAACCTAGGACATGTGATGGTATATAGTAGTTAAAAATAAAAGAATTAGTCATGTTGAACCAATATTTATTTTGGATAGGACAATCCGAAGTTTAACAATTCAAATAAGTACTAATTATTGTTGTTATAACAATTATATGTACATTATGTACAAGTGCTTTGGACTTTAACATTGAAAATTAGCCCGTTATAACGGGTCTGGGCAGAAATGATATTCTGCCAACAATAAAGTTACAATTAGAGTAACATTTTCTTTACAAGTAAACAAAGAATGTACGGTTATATATATATATAATATAATAATAGTAAATATGGACAATACAATCGGTCTAATAATTATTTACCCTATCAATCCTGATTTGGTTCAATCAGCGCTGGCGTGTTGTATTGCGACAACATTGACTCTCAAGTCTAAAAGGTAAATATTTCTCAAGAAGAAAACATTAATAGGTTGCAAAATAACCCCAAGAAAACTAAGTATTATGTCAACAAGACTATTTAATATAAACATGACAGTAAACGTCAATAGTTCCCCTAACATAACAATTTGTATTAGTTATAAATCGTGACTACGCCCAATTCGCCCTGGCGCGTTGTAAAAAGACAACATAGGCTTATAAGTCCAATACCACAATATGAAGCAAAAATTAATTTAGAGTTCCACCGTAATTAATACAAATAAATCATTACACCTCAACCGGTGACAAGACGCCATTACAAGTTAATTGCCAGACTTCTATTTAAATTTAATTTTTTTAAGATAACAAAAATATTAAGCCAAAAAGGAATTTTGAAATAATAAAAAAATATATAAAAAAAGATGTTAAATTAGCCGAGATAGAATTTGGGTTCTTACATTTTCAAAAGCAGAAAGCCGAAGCTTGTACTAGTCCTAAACCAGCTCTGTCCCAATTGTGTCGAACATTGGGACAGACACAAATATATATACAGATACAACAAAAGAGGAGGGGCATGAAGGGTAAGCAAGAGGGGAAAGATTCTAGAATATCAAGGAACAATGTTATGCGCATTTCTTCGTGCCTCGGGAGACCGGTGGTTCTTTTCTGGCGCAATCTAGAAGAGAATAACTATAACTGCGCATGTCCAGCCCACATGTGGGGTTCGCAAAATCGCCGTTCAATTCGCTCCGTCAGTATACTTTTTCTCTCGGGTGAAGGAAGGTGTGCATAGCAGAAGTTAGGTCGCTCTTCCACGTCGCCTCCAATCACGGACAAATGGGGTAAGGTTCAACCATCGATATAGCAGTTGTGTATTTTATTGACCATCCGATGCTACAAAACTATGCATCTAGCTAAAAAAAAAAACTCCGTACTTTATTCATCCTCGTAACTTTCTTCACACTTCCCTAGCTTTGCATACTCCCTTCGCTTCACCAACATCCATACACCGAGTCATACATCTACAACATATAGCCACGTCTTACATGGCCTACCCCTTTCTTTTGATCCATAACACTCTACCTTCATATATTTTCTTCGTCATTCTATCCATACTTATCCTCTAAACATGCCCAAACCAACGTAACACGCTTATTTCACATTGACTTATTGGAATACCTTTAAAACCGCACTCCTCTTTCACCCCTTCTCATTACTGACTCTTTATACGAGATTTTGGACATGTATTTCTAAGAGATCTCATTCTAACTTCTAAACTTAATAACTACTTCAAATGGTTTTACTCAAATATATATATATATATATATATTAAAATAAAAACGTATCACAAGAGTAATAAAACTAGCTACACTCACATTATTTTATTTTAAAATTTTGTGAAACCAAAATAATGAATGTTAATTAATGAAGGGTTCAGGGGAAATAGGAGGTAAGTCTAGATTCACACATTTCCCCAGGCGACTTTTTGTAGCTCTCAAACCTCTTAAGGACCCAAGCAAATAAATTTATTTTAATAGACTGACAAGCGAGCGAGCGAACGCGCTTGGCAAATAGCACCAGTTCTATCTTTCAAGCGTGCGTGCTCAGTCGCTCGCTCGCTCCAGTCTGGCCACCTCTCATTACAACCAATGTGTTCTATTTTATATTTTAGTCGCTCGCTCGCCCAGTCTGGCCGTCCCCCTTAGGGGACTAACTCAAATATAATTAAAATTGGACTTTTCCTCTTTTTTCCCCCTTACCTTTCAATTGCTATTTTGTTAAACCCCAATAAGTAAACATTCAAACCTCATTTCCTCTTAATTGTTTCCTTTCTCCGTAAGTAAGTTATGTCTTCTTTTTTTTTAACGTTATTTACGTCTTAATACCCGTCCGGACTACTCGCAAATTTACGCTAACTGGGTAGGGATGTTGATGGCAGAGAAATTGTAATCACTTTAGCGTGGAGAGAAGATAAAAAAAACCCACAGTAATGAATCACATGTAGAAAACCACCCTCAGTGTATCCAGCAGGGATTATAACTTTGACCTACTTTCAGCGGCAATCCAATATATTATGGCGATGTTGACGCCTTAAACGATATGTCCACGAGTGTGGTTGTTTTGATACGGGATGATAAATCGCACCGGTGTGAAAACTCACCCCTTCTTGGTGCGCCCGGTTATAGTAACCCTGGTTCAAATTTCTGCCTCACTGTAGCCGTTGGGCCACCCTCTGCCCCTGTATGAAACCCGCCTTGTCGTCCTCCTCTCCCCCAAACCACCCCGGGAGGGGGGGGGGGGACGCCTTGACTCGCGTTGTCTGAATCGGGGGACATGGTTGAGGTGGGTCCGTGGGATCGGAGAGGAGGCCATGCGTCACGCGGCCTGTCTGCCTTCTTCTTGTTTTCAAGGACTACCCGCTGATTTAATGTCCTACGAAAGACTGTACACATCCCAAACCAGCCGGCAGTCATCAGAGCGTGTTAGGGCGCTGTTCCACCGAGGGCTCAACAGCCGGCAGTCATCAGAGCGTGTTAGGGCGCTGTTCCACCGAGGATTCAACAGCCGGCAGTCATCAGAGCGTGTTAGGGCGCTGTTCCACCGAGGGCTCAACAGCCGGCAGTCATCAGAGCGTGTTAGGGCGCTGTTCCACCAAGGTCTCAACAGCCGGCAGTCATCAGAGCGTGTTAGGGCGCTGTTCCACCGAGGGTTCAACAGCCGGCAGTCATCAGAGCGTGTTAGGGCGCTGTTCCACCGAGGGTTCAACAGCCGGCAGTCATCAGAGCGTGTTAGGGCGCTGTTACACCGAGGGTTCAACAGCCGGCAGTCATCAGAGCGTGTTAGGGCGCTGTTCCACCAAGGTCTCAACAGCCGGCAGTCATCAGAGCGTGTTAGGGCGCTGTTCCACCGAGGGTTCAACAGCCGGCAGTCATCAGAGCGTGTTAGGGCGCTGTTCCACCGAGGGTTCAACAGCCGGCAGTCATCAGAGCGTGTTAGGGCGCTGTTCCACCAAGGTCTCAACAGCCGGCAGTCATCAGAGCGTGTTAGGGCGCTGTTCCACCGAGGGTTCAACAGCCGGCAGTCATCAGAGCGTGTTAGGGCGCTGTTCCACCAAGGTCTCAACAGCCGGCAGTCATCAGAGCGTGTTAGGGCGCTGTTCCACCGAGGGCTCAAGAGCCGGCAGTCATCAGAGCGTGTTAGGGCGCTGTTCCACTGAGGGTTCAACAGCCGGCAGTCGTAAGAGCGTGTTAGGGCGCTGTTCCACCGAGGTTTCAATAAACCTTGGTGCATGGCCACAGCAAGAGTCAGGGGCAGTTCACCTTGAAATAACTATATATGATACCCGCTATGATGACCGTTTGGTCTGGGGCGTCACTCTTGAAACATACTTTACTTCCGATGATGGAGATATCGTGGCTCTTAGGGATGGGGAATCTTGGTCGGGTGATAATTCTTAAATACTTTTTTTACTTTCACTCCATGCAACTGCATTTAGTAAAAAAGTGGAAAAACAAGAGTAATGAAAAACATAACTAAAAACCCATTATTATTGTGAAAGTTTTGACTGCCCAAGGTGACAACACATCAAAATAGGGTCTTGCATATCATATGGTTTGGTGAATGGATACATGAGAGTGGGTTTGGTAATTTTTGCTAGCTGTCATATATTCATTCATTTTCACCCTGATTTGATAGGTATACGCCTTTTGTAGTCTATTGGACATCGTTAATATAAAATAATATTCCTGTGAGCAGAATCAACCTCACCAAAAAATAAACATCCTACTACCAATGAGTAAGTGACCTTTAGGTCTTGCTACTTTGTACCCTTTGAAATACTTATTTTTCTCACTGACAACCCTAGTGTAGTTAAATAAGTAATAGCAAGCATGTTTTATATGCTCTAATTAGCATGTTCATTTTCATAAAACAAATAACCCCAAAGCAAACACAAATGTGCAATATGTTTGCACTACACATCAACAAACATGTATGACAATTATTTCTGCGATACGTTTCTGAACTATGAAATAAAATAATAAAGTTTTTATTCAGTTGTAAAATTACTTGAAATATTATTATAAAACTCATCAATCTTTCTGTGGCGAGAAACCTAATTTTATTTGTTATATATTAGTAAAAGGTAGACTTTAGAGGAAACATATTTGTGTTAGCTTGGGAGAGAGTGAAATACAATTCAGGGAAAACTCACAACACACTGGCAGTATTCAAACCAATATATCCTCGTATTTGGAAAATCAGACCAGTTGAAGGAAACAACCTAGCCTGCCTATCCACTGATAAAGGGGTCGGGGGTGTTTTTGTCATTATTTGAATGCAAATAAATTAAATATACTCCATTCACGGTAGGAATTACTCTCTGAAAGGTCTTTTTTCCTACCAATATCCTACTATATAATAGATTTCTGTTAGGGGAAAAGGCCTTTCAGAAAACAATTCCTACGCTGAACAGACTTTAACTTTACATTTAAAGGTATCAACTTTTAGATAATATTTAGATCTGAACTACTCAATAAACTTATGAAATAATAAATAGGCTACAATTTCACCAGGGTGCTAACGTTTGTTTAGTAGCAAATTAAAAAACTTAGCTTATTAAATATATTTTGTCTTATGCTGAATCTATCAGTAAATTAGATGTCCTCCATAAATATGTAACGCTGTTGAAGAAAGGGAAAGGGAAGCTCTAATGTTTATATGTTGATACATGGGGGAGGGGGCTACATAACAGTCTTATATTACACATTTATTATACTTTATTTAACTATTGAGACAAATAAGGGTCGGTTCACACTGATGGCAGTTTATCGTCAATACCGTATGTTGTCGTTGTTTCTGAATGTGTTCACGTTAACGACGCCTTTTGCAGAGGGAGAGTGGGTAACAATCTAGAAAAAAACCTAAAATATATAGACCTGGCCGAGATTCGATGCTCGACCTCCTCTCGTAATCCAACAAACCAAACAAGATGAACATAGCAAATAGCCGCATGCCCACTGCTGCTGGTTTTGATGTAGGAAGAAAATATTTTAAATAGATATATTGACATTTATATATATATATATAGAGAGAGAGAGAGAAAACGGGAAATCCCAATGTTAAAAAAACTATACCTCTATAAACGTGGTAGGGGTCGATCGGGTGGCTCCCAGTTTAAAGTACGCTATACACTGCTCTTACGGCCAAACCTTTGTTGCCATCGCGAAGCGGCAATCCCACCCCTGAGTAACACGAGGGTAGAAGGGGGAGGGTTTGGCTGCCCTTACACGCTGACGTCACGAGGCACCGGTGTAGTAATTACTATTAAAAACGTTGAGTGGGGGAGATAGGGAAGGGGGAGGGGGTGGATGCTCTTAACGCTTCTTCAACGCGGCCTTTATTAGATTATACCGCCACCGTGAATTGCCGGGATCATGCTCAGGTAGCCCTAATTGGAGTAGCTCCGCCGTGACCGCCACGTAGCCTCCTCCTTAGCTCCATATCGATACCAGAGCACACCTAGTTCCCTCAGGCACTTTCAGTGGGAGGCGCGTTAATATTAAGGTGGGGTGGAAGCAAACGCGAGTTTAAGCTCCTTAATTTTAATTTTTTATGACAAAAATTTTTTTTTAGCATAAATATATCTAAAGAATCTAGAACCTTGTTCAGGGTATTGACTGGTAAACCCAGTCGGAAGAGACCATTGAGAAGACCCAGACGTAGCTGGGAGAGTAACATTATAATGTCATGCTTTGGTGGCCGCATGGTCTAAGGTGCTACTCTCGCAGTAGACTAGACTGCCGATGACTGGGAGATCGAGGCTCGAATATCGGTCAGGTGTATTGAAGATGGTTTCTCCAAAATGGTTTTCACTCTCCCCACCCTTCCTCTGAATATAATCTTCATTATTCCTAAAACAATTGGTGTAATTAATGCATAAGCGTTATAACCTGAACGGGTAGAACTAGTTCAAGATAGGGATAGTTGGCCTACTTTTGTAATTGCGGCAATGAACTTTCCTAGTGACATATAGTAAGTAAGTTAAATATATAAAATATTAGAGGTTGGGCCCGTCTCCAACAGGAGCAATTTTGGATTTCGTGCAAAGTCCGCGCCCTGATTTGATCCATTACTATATTTTTATTAATAGGAGGTAGCACGATTTATGTCCTTAGCTCTTCCAGGTTATCGTGGTGTGTAAAAAAAAAACCAACAGTGTGTGTTGCATCCGCCATCTTTAATTTTTCAAGTATCTGATTTTTCTCACACATGCTCATAGTTTTCATACCAAATTCCAGCTCTTCGGGGTATTGGAAATCGGGATAAAGAGCCCTGGAAGAACACACACACACACCACATAGATTTTATAAATTATTTAGTTTGCTTCAACAGATACATTTAGTTCACCTCTCTATTTATATTAAGTAATCTTAACAGTTTTTGAATAACTCTCATGGGCATTGCGTAATTTGACGAGGAATTTTTCTCTTAACTTAAAACATTTCTGGTCGAGTGGTGCGATGATCAAAACAAATATTCAAGAGCAACTGAGATAACAATATATTTAGAAAATTATACTTTAATTTCACTGCGTCTTAGTACCTGTTCGGTTTAGGGATGAGTAACTGATAATGCTAGAAAAAATGTACCCAAATTGGTGTAGGAGTGGATTGGAAACTATTTAGAAAAATAAAAAAAACTTCAGTACACCCGATCGGGATTCAAACCACAATCTCCTCGTATCCGTCAATCCAGTCTACCACGAGATTGGTGTTATTCAATAATATGGTATCTTCACTGGTGGTAACGCAGATGAAAACGCTAGTCTCATTTTAAATTGTTTGTTGGGAACGATATTAGATAAGAATTCTGCTTCCGACCGGGTTTACTGATGGTGCTATTTCATCGAGAATTTCAAACAAATAAAACTATTATAATTTAAGGTTCATTCCGCAACTCTTTCTTTCCCTCTTTTTTGGAGCTCAACTGTTTTTAAACCCATAAAAGTTGTACAAACCATTTCATGGAAGACTAGTTGATTATGACTCATTTATGCAAAACATATATAGTTCGGACACTTTTCAGCACCCGAGTCAGTAATGAAGGAGCTGAAGGATTCCGGTTTGAAAGTGAATGTGAAAGAAGCGTCACGTTGTTTTGGTCCATATTGAGAGGATGAGTGTGGAGATCGAGTGACGAAGCAAATATATGAAGGTAGAGTGTGTGGATTAAAAGGAAGGGGTAGGCCATTTAAGACGTGGCTAAATTTTCTAGAATAATTTTGTAGAAAAAGAGAAGCATTAAGTGTTTTAAGAATAAAAGAGCATGACTGACAAGGTGTATGGAATTTGTTGAAGCTATATGCACAGTTTCTTGCCTACACCGGAAGGGAACGGCGTGATTAGGTGAGTATGTATAGTTTATTTGGTTGTTATAAACTATTATTTTTCGTATTCAACGTGTATTTAATAAACCAACTAATTATATTATCTCATGGCCTACCAACTGGCTTGATTACAGAACAGACACAACCACCCTGATCTCATCACTGTTGAAGGGGAGGCCCCAATTTTATCAATTCCAAATCTTATAAATTTGCCGTGTTAGGAATCAAACCCAGGACTTTGACTCACTGGTAAGATGCGTTACCGAACCATCTAAGGGTGTGATGAATTAATTGTTTTTGTTACAGTCCCATCTTTCACGGCTAAGTAGGTATAAAGGCTGACTTCAGGTTCAAGAGAACGTAGTTTGATTCCTGGTTATGCCTTAAAATAATTCACTATTTTTGTATAGTTTTATTTCTAGTCTCAGTTATTCAATATTTGTGACACTAGGTTTGGTTGCTTAGGTCTAGCTGCGTTGTATTAGATTAATTTAGTTTAAAAGTAGATGTGTGCTAATGAAAGCCTGTGTTTAGAACATGCGAATTAGATTCCTCGCTATCCTTTCATTCCACAAATAAATTTTAGCTTGGATAACTGATAAACGAGAAAAATGTGTTTATTGTTGTTTATTCAAGCGCTCAACATTCGCCAAAGATTTCAGCGCCTTGGACCTTACTATTAGTGAACTTCCTACATATTATCTATCTCTCTACTTTAAAACTATTGTCATTCGAACTAACTTTACACTCGTACCTCACCAGCTTTCAAACCACCTGACTACAAACAAACTTAAATCCCGCTCAGATTCAAGCTACACAGTACAAGTTACAAAGTTTGTTTTGAAGTGGTCTAACTCACAGCACGTCAAAATTAGCAGAGTTATTTTTCACATTTTAAATAATTCTGTATGTATTAATATATACATATATATAATCATTCACACGTTTTGACACTAAACATTATATTATATTTACATGAAAAATTATATATATATTTACATGAAAATATATATATATATATATATATATTATATAATATATATATATATATATATATATATAATATTTACATGAAAATCTTTGACCTACCGTTTTGCGTTTTCTCTATGTCCAAGCCTTAATCAGCTCTCTCTGCCCTTAATCTGCATACAAATACGATTTTCTAATCTCTACCGGTTATAACACAGTCTAAGGCGTCAGACTCGCAATATACTGGTTTGTTTGTTGATCACGAGAGGGTGAAGATTTTAATCTCAACCAGATTCACAAAAGCTTGGGCGCGAGGTGCACAAATGCGATTTATACTTGTAGTTGGAAAACTAAACCTGGCCTATACAGTTACGGCCAGTGCATCGTATGTACACTCAGTTTACCTTATGTTGGCCGATAACAGTATGGCTCTATCTTATAAGCTAGAAGAAAGCAACTCCATACAATTAAATAGGCTATATGAAAGGCGTAACTTGGTAGATGAATAGTTATAACTATGGATATCATTCGTAAAATGAGTCAGATTCGAATAAATTAAAAAAATGACTCGAACCCAGGACCATTGGTTTAGTTCGCCAAAGCTCTACCACTGAACTATCCAGGTATCGTCCCGTGCTCGGGGTCCCACTCTTATTTTAAGGCAGAGCCTGTGATGAGCGTGATGGATATCCATCTTATAAGCTGCACCATAATTTAACTATCCAAGGAAAGACTGCTAGCTACCTTTCAGAGTGAATTAAGTGTACACTTCATGTAGGGTAAAGGTTACAGTCTTAGCTCGATGGGCGCCACTATGACTATCATATCAGCTTCACTATAGTGGAAACAAGCAAGATTTCAGAGCTTACGTATCATATCAGCTTCACCATAGTGGAAACAAGCAAGATTTCAGAGTTTACGAAGTATACATGCACTTTATATCAGTTACTATACTGTTAAAAATACGCAGATATGTAGATTTATTTCGGATCATGAATAATTTAATGTATTTATTTCATTTGAATCAAATCCGCTCAGCGCGAGATTATCCAGAGCTCACATAACAATTTAGTCTACTCTTGCTAGAAATCTAATGGTTTCTTGTATTGAGATAATAATTGAGGTGAATTATTGTAAAGAATTAACAGGGATTGGGCACACAGTTTTAAATAGATAGCCTATGCTTGATATAGGTTTGTTGTTTGAACTTAAAAACTTTTTATTTATGATAATAATCTTCCAGTAGTATATGTCTGTGATGTATGATCTTTTCAACTGAAGTTTATGACGCTTGGTTCTATGTAATACTGTATGTACTTAAAATTCAAACTTTTCCCAGGATTATGTTATTAAACTTACTTCTTCTCTAGTTTCGTAATAACTCAAAAGTTAAAAAGATACCTCCCTCCCCCACACCCTGTGGTACTCACTTATTATGTCTGCGGGCAGGTGAGGATAAAGCTAGAGGAAAGGGGGGTGGGGGGGTTGTTGAATGTTTGGCGTGTGCTTTGCCTGGGGTAACATGTGTCGGGAATGGCTACAGTTCCAGTGAGCCGAAATGTTGTAGAAGCCATTGGCGTTGTTAAATGTGTCTCTCTAGTTTTGAGGTAGGTCCTTAGTACAATCTGGTAGCTAGCCCATCAACCTTCCCTTGTCTCTCTAAAGCACCATCCCCCAATTTTCTTCTTGTTTCTAAAACATCTTAAATTGTTTTTGTTTTCTATTAAGACAGTCCTACCAAAAAACCAGAAACAACTTTTCCTTACAGAAGTTCTAAACGATATATTATACAAATAACCTCAAATACTAACTCGCTTATATTTTTATGGTAAATACACAGTATTATTCCCAAGATACTAATTCGTGGTATCAAAATATGTTTGCCTTTTGCTCATAAAACAGATTCACTAGTTGAATAAAAACATGTTGTAAAATAAGTTTTTGGGATCCCCAAATTCTAAGAAACCAAAAACTCTATGTTATTTTATATAAACGTGTATATTATATACTGTGCACTACACCTCGATGAAACCTCGATGAAATTTGGTTCCTACAAAGTCTGAAATGTCAATAAACTTATTTTCCAACAGGGTTGAATTTAGCTAGTGCATATATTTTGTGAGCTGGAGGAAGAAGACATTTTGGTACTGTGAACTCTTGACTTAGAAAACTCTGTACTGTAATAAAACCAACCATAGTCGACCAGCGAGAAAGCAGGCGGCGAGTTAATTAATACTGTTAGATGTGGTAACAACCCCATATTCATAGACCCGCACCAGTGAGCATGCTGACAAAGACGTCAGCCACGTCTCATCTACTTAGCCGGTGATGGGAGTTTGGGGTTTGAATTTCAGCTGGGTGTAGTAAGGGGATTTTTCCGAAATTATTCATCACTCCTTTTACACTCAAATGCTGGTACATTTGCTCCAAGCTATACTTACCTAATACACACATATATTTGTTAAAATATATGCATACATTTTCAAAAGCACAGTGCCTAGAAAACTACCCTTAAATCAATTTTTCTTTCAAAAAAATAATCTTACATCAACTTTATTTAGCTTATAAAACACTCCTCATATAGTAATCTTTTTACATAATATTTCACCCATTTCAAAAAAAAATTCAATCGTAAGTTATTGGTAAGCTATACCTCAGTTTTATCTTCTGTGGTGCTGACTGACAGCTCACAGCTGACTTCTGACGGCTTTGAAAAGCTACCAGACCAAATTATGTATCCCTACGCCGAACCATATGATCTACAAAAACCATGTATTTATCAGTTGTCACTTCTGACAGTCAAAATTTAGGTATATACCTAACTGTTGACTGTCAGAAGTCAGCTGTGAGCTGTCAGTCAGCACCACAGAAGATAAAACTGAGGTATACTCATATTTTTAAGGTTAAAATCAAAATCACCATATAGCCTCGACGTATGACCCTATAAATATAAAAGTTTGAATGAAATTAATATTGTTTCGGCTAAGTTCCAAATACAGATATACAAATATAGACAGACCCACTATTTACAGTTTGGTGTCATATGATCTTGAGGAATACATTTTTCAACATTACAAAACTTTCTCTTTTTGAGAAATTAAAAAAGTTATAATTTTTTAACACGTTCATCACAGGGCTATCTTTGTCCCACGTCTTAGTTATTATCCAGGGTTTTACGTGTATATTAACTACGTTAATGAAATAGGAAGGAGAAAGTTTGAATGTGTTAGTAAAGGTAACCGAATTTTTATGAAGGGAGAGTGCGAAACCATTTAGGAAGAAAATCAACCTCACTATAACAAGCCGGGATTTGAACCACGATCTGCTCGTCCCCGGTGATCCAATCTAACACGAGAGTGACGTATACCATGTAGGTATATGATGCAGGTCAAAAGGGCTATTAACAGAACACTTAATCAAGGAATCTGGGATGAGGATGGTAGCCTAGAGGTAGTTCCCCTTTGAAGAGAGGCTGAGGAAATCACATTCCCAGTGCACTCCACCGAGAATATAACTCTGACCTCCCTCGAAAACAGATACCAAGTCTCAACATGAATCGAACACCTTAGACCGCAGGATGGTATTCAATCATCTTTGGTGTTATATTTAAAATTAAAACTTTACCGATAGAAGGAAATTCGCTATCATCCATCAATATATAAATTTTAAATGTTTTGATGTTCAAAATATTATGTAAAAGCAACACGTTCGGGTTTTCACAATATAGAGTTGCATCGGTTAAAGGGGGAAGGGGTGAAACAAGAAGATTGGAAATGAAATGTAAATGGATCCTAGGCTGCAGGTGGAATGGGTCCATGGCAATGCAGAATCCGAGCTTGTAAATCATGTTCCGAGGTATCATCCCTTTTTTTTTTGTCAGTGCGTTTAATTTACCGGCGTTATGGCTTTATGCGACTTCGTGAATAAAACAAGCCAATCACGTTGTGCAAAGAGATGGCTATCGATCCAACAGACCGTGGTCTGTTGAGTGCTTTCACTACAGTTGCAGGACGTTCTAACTTGGACTGGATGTTGCAAATATTCTATTTTATTATATTTTGCTTTGGCAACGTTTGTTTTATCTAAGTCATATATATATATATATATGTTTCCCGCCTGTGCCTTCTAGACTCACTATCTGTCCGGGTCTCCCACATTCAACTACACAAAATAAAGGTATATTTTATAGGAAATGTACACGTATTTGCGTAGAGCTAGACTTGCCAAATCATTTAGGAAACACAATACTCAGTACACCTGTCCAGGATTCTAGCCCACTGACAAACCAGACCAGATGATCATGACTCTTTTGTCCGCGTGCCCATCGATGCCGCTCTTTCCATCTTACTACCCCCCCCCCCCTGGGTTATCCACATATTTACTATAGTGAACTAATGATGCAAGGATGATATATTTTTTTATGAAATATACCTGAGTTTATTTAGAGGAAGGGGAAATGAAAACTATTTAGAAAAATAAACGCCATAGTACACCTAGCAGATATTCAAACTTCGACCTTATCCACCAACACTTTTATAAGTACATCTAAACTAAAACTGAACATCTCCTAACTAGCCTATAGTTCGTTGGTTTTGGTTACCGGCTAAGACAGACAATTTATCACCGTAATACTCGTTTGGTTGGATGAGTATGAGATCTGGTTCTTGTATTTTTGTTTTAAAAAAACTTGTTAGTTTAGGCTGTTATCATTATGAACATCCATCGAATACAAAAAAATACATTTCCACATCTATATTAAAAAAAAATGTTATGTCGAGAGCCAAATTCAGGACTCTTATATCAATGTGCCTGCTGTAATAATACTTTATATTTTTGTGTGTATTTTTTTCTACCAATAATATCTAATCATCCTACTACCCACGCGGGTTTTCTGATTTTTACTACGCCAGTATGGTAAGATTAATTAAGGTAAAATATCGATGAAATGTACCCGCATTTTCTTGGAGAAAGAGAACTTGGAAACCATTTCAAGAACGCCACCCTCAAAACATCCAGTCGGGATTCGAACTCCAAACTCTCTCATCACAGGCAAATCAAACTTTAGGAGACGGGCTTTAATTTATTCCGCATTTTCACCGATTCGGGGTATGAAAAACCCAACAAATATATCCTGAAAAATGATTACCTGAACATGGAAATATAACTAAGGACCTTTGGCTTTGCGCGCCAATGCTCTACAAGTGAGTCATCCTGGTTTGTCTTATATTTCTCGGGCCATTATTCACAAGTTGCTGGTGTCTCGAGTGTAGCAATTGGCACCCAAAGGTCCCGGGTTTGATTATCCTGTCTAGCTTGTCGTTTTTCACTTGATTGAATTTGATTCAGCTATAGTGACTGATCCTGCGGACAACCCCCACATATCAATTTGTGACACATTAAAATAATAATATTAATATACAACACTATCTTATATGTTAATATCCCATTGGTTGAGAGCTAAGGTGGTTTAACTCTAGACGCTAGTCTCCCTGGTTCGATACCAGCCTGTTCATATAATATCGTGTGCGTGTGCAATCTTATTACTACTCAAATACTCTATTCTTAGCGCTTGGGTTGGAGGCTTGGTGTTAAGTTTTGCTGTCTTAGGTTAAGTTAATCTACTATTCATGTACGGATACCGCTTTGTTTAAAAAAAATTAGCGCTAAAACTAATTAAGTACCTATTACTATTTAAATTTGGTTTTCATCGAATGTTATTTGATGTTATTTGATGTTATTTGATGTTATTTGATGTTATTTGTTGTTTATTCGCTTCATTTGGTGTTTATGGAAGTTGTTTTTTCCATTAATAGTTACCATAATTATTATGGGTTTGCGCAAACGTAATTTATGGTCTTGAAAAATAAATTGGAGCACACATGTGAAAATTCCCCTGACCTTGTTTACAATTTCCACCTTAGATTATCTGAGAGATGTCTTTAAAAAGTTTTCATTTACTTTTGAAACATAGGAATACTTAAAAAAAAGCCTTAATTTCACTGCTCGCTCACAGCTTTTAAAAATAGCTGATAAAAACTTATTATCTTTCAAAGAAATCTAGGAAAAATAGTGGGCTACGCCCACCACCCTTTTGAAAGATTTGATGCTCCGGAATGATCCAAAACTAAAAAAAAAAAAAAAAGTAGATGTGATCCAGTAACAAAATAAACTCGTATATCACAACGTGACCAATACCTTTTTTTTCTTTATACTTTTATTTTTTATCTTTCTTTCTCGCTCCTACTATCTTTCTGGTTCTCTCTAACTTGTTTTTATTCCACTTCTCTCGATATCCGTTAGACTTCCCTTTAGATGTTGGTTTTAGCCTTCTTTCCTTTCTCAATGTATGGATGCCTTGTTTTTCAGAGGGGTAAGGGGGTGGTACTTCTCTTCTCAACCTCCCGTCCCAATCAATCTGTCTTTTCTCGTGCCGGAGGTTTTGGTGCGATTGCTGATGGAGGGTTGGGGGTAAGGGGAGGGGGAAAGAAGGAGATAACCCAACCCCTACTTGCCCTCGTTATGTTTGACCACGAGCGAGCCGGTAAACATGTATCAGTTCTACTCAAACATGGTTTATCTCTTCTTCGAGTTTGCTTTACGGCTCGGGAGAAAATATACCCTTCTTTTTCTTCACTGCTCACTCAATCTCTCTCTCTCTTTCTCTCCCTATCTCAAAACAGAATATTCTACTCCATTTGGTTTGGTGTTAAGGGATGTTCTTTTATTCTGTTTCGCGGCTTGGTTTTTAAGTGTGTTCGGCCGATCATTCGCGTCGTGGTTCACTTTCAACCGACAAGATCTAAGGTTGCTCCATGCGATGGATTATTGTATCGATTCCTGTTATTCTTTATCCCAATTCTTCATTTCGATTCTCAATTTTAAACCTCGATTTTTCGATTCTCGATTCACCAACATTTACACTTTCAATCTTTTTCCATGTGTCCAACCTCACATTAAAACAGGATGTTATTTATTTGCAGTATCGTTATGTATTGCAAAATAAAAACACATTTGAAAAGTGTTAATGGGGGGTGGGGGGGGGGCAACTTAATACGGCCATGTTTGATTTGATCACTAGAACACTAAGTCCATCTTGAGTACTCCGGTATTAAAGTGAAACGAAAAAAAATATTATAATAACGATGAAAAATAATCCAATTCTGAATGTTGAAGTTTTCTTTCTGCCAAAAGTTTTATTTCATGAGATTTGAGAGTTAATAATCGAGGGTATCAAGGAATCGAGTTTGACGTCCTTAGTTATTGATTATATATTTATATTAAATTGTTGGATAATTCTTTTTGTTCGGTACCTGCATAGCTTTTTACACAATATAAGGCGTCAGGCTCACAAAATACTGGATCACCGGTGACAGAGTGGTCGAGGATCGTCTGTCTATGGAAGAGGGGGGGAGGGGGGTAACAAGCGTATCTTGTCACTGTGGTTTTCCCATCCCCTATTCATGCTAATGCGGGTGTACTTTCTCCTTTAAACTAATCTTTCCACTTCCAACCCTTAGATTAAGCCGAGAATAATGTTTGTCTTGTGTTGAAAACAAATATTATCGTTTGTTGTTTTAGATTCATATTAGTGATTATATGTTTTTAGATGTTTAATTAAATGAAAATATGTGAAATTTTGGGTTGATCTTTAAACACTGTCACTAAATTAAATCACTTTTGCAAATTCAGTATTACAAATGTTTATGAAATATCAAATGAAAAATGAAAAATTTATATATAATATAATAATATAATATAATGCAATTATTATAAAATTCACTTCATTCTCTCTTTGGGTTGAAACTATCTTTCCTCAGTTTAAAAAAAATGCGAACTGTAAATATATTTAAACTTCTTTGAGGTGGCTGAAGGTACAGATCAATGTTCATATGTTGGCTCTTTGAGGAAATAAATTTTTTTGGGGGCCAAAATATTTTTCTACGAAAATTGGACTGTTGAAACAACACAATTAATCCAAACATAAATTAATTTCCGGACAATTATCTCTAATTCTCTTTTTTCAAACATTTAAATTATTTTTTAACTATTAATAAGGAAGAAATTGTAGCTTTTTGGTTCGTTCTTTTATCATATCAATAATAAATATTGTGTTTTACTCTGTATTTTTGTCTATAAAACCAAAATAACATTAGAGTATTTATTTTTGTTGAAATAGTTAGATTCATAAATAATTATATTTTTATATTTCATCATTTATCCACACTTATTACACCTATGAAGTTATACCATTAAGTATATGCGGCGTGTTTGTAGTTTTTTTTTTGGTACCTGTTTAAATACCTGTCTGGTCTACTAACATTTAACTACACTAATTAGGTAGGGGTGGGAAGGTGCAATTTAGGGGTAATGTACCCATATTTTGGTAAAGGAAAAGTGGGAAAATCTCTAGAGAAATCACCATTTGCACCCTGACCTCCCCTCACCTGCATACAAGAAAATACGATTTTGACATCTTATTATGCGTGCCCATCTTTACGGGCATGTGCGTATTTATACATTAAAATATCTATAGTAACAGGATTTTTAGTTTTAGCTAATATTTGTAATAGAAGGTGACGGGGAGGTCCGTGTCTCAATTCAAACTAGTTAAAATAGTTTTAAAACCTCCCTCCACCCAAATGATCCTAACCTTCATTTAACTGGTGATTATTGTGCTAAATCAACTAAAAAATGTTGTATTGTGAAAAGTTTTATAGAATGAATTTCCCTCGGCTTTCCAGTTAGTCAACCTACCATAGATTTTGAGCTTTCGGTGTGTATATCAAAGTGAAATGTATACTTTCCCCCCTCCACACCTCGATGAGAACTTCAATCTCTCAGCTCTCTATGGCTATCTCAACTCTAACAATTATTTTGGGAGAGTGAAACAGTATATTCATTGTACTAACAAATTATGTCATATATCAAGACAAATAATATTTAAAGATCAAAAATAAGAATAAAAAGCAACAATTCAAACAAATTATTATTTTGTCAACCTATTATCATTAGCTTGTTTTATACAAAAACATTTGACTTCTTAATTTCTTGCACACCATTCAAGTAAGAAATTGAGCTTCTATTATTTTTAACCAAAGATTCCCCCCCCCCCCCATATACAATTACTGTTATTTTACACAAATCAGGGTTTCTATGGGATGTAAACAAATGATTGTTTAGATGAGGCATTGCGCAAACAGAAGAAAATTTAAAAATTCACTAGGAAGTTGATTTATCGTTCTTGAAAGCTACTATTTATGCCGACATCCTAGACCACTGACTTTTAAAATGAGTGTTCGTTTGTCAAAATAGGTTCATCCGTTTTCTCGTAATTTAAATTACTGGGAAATGGGCCTATAAAACTGTATTTAAGACGTGTGTAACCTAACGAATATTGAAACACTTTTAAAAAATATAACAAAGCTGTCATTCAAGATTGTTTAAAAATCTAGTTGGGAGAAAATTCTTACCTAATAACTTTATTGAAGTCATTGACTACTTAGATGCAATTTATAAAATGAATACTTGCTGGAATAAATGAAACCTTTCACAAGAGATAAATTCCTCCACGAAACTAGATAAATCTGAAAAATTTGACGGAAAGAAGAAATTTTATCTCACGCAACTACGCGGAATGTTACAAAACTGTGATGGTTGTGAGCAAATTGATATAAAAAATATTTTGACAAGGAGCTGCAAATTGATGATCCTAACTAAGTCATGAAGTTATTTATTAAGTAATAATGCTCAAGGTCAACACAGGGAATAATATAAAGAACCGTGAAGGGTATCTTGTAAGTTGCCTTGAGGATGGTACGCTTGCTTATCCCCTTAGATACATTTTGCTTACATTTATTCAAAAGTCGGTTACTTGGTAAAAATATTTAGTATTAACTATTTTTAATTTTTATTATTATTATTTTAATTGCTTTACTATTATATTTTCAAATTTCTGTTGTTCTGTTTCAAATAAATATCAACGTTTTTCTATTGACTTTCTTTATTCTTTATTATAATAGTTAATATTAAATTTATGAATTCTTTGCAAATGGTAAAATAAGGTTAGATTTTCTGGAAGAAACAAAAATATCTTTTAGCACCAAACATTATAAAAATTATAACAAATATTTCCCACAAATGGGCTATAAAAGTCTAAACTCAGACGAGCATTCTGTTTTGACTAAAAATAAAAATAAGTTAGGTTAAAAAAATATACAAGTAAGTCCTTTTTTCTTTTTACATTCTTTTTAACGAAACCTATTCATTTTGATGAGAAAGAAGTGAGAGTACGATAAAAACTTTACTACTACTTTGGCAAGTTTTCCTATTTTTGAGTAGAAAAAACGTCCGTATATGTTGTGTCTAAAAAAGAAAGAAAGTTCCAACGACCATGATACTTCCCTTCTTTTGTGTGTGTGTGTTTTTTATTTCCATCTCTCTTTTTTTTTTTGTAGAAGTTAAAAAAACTTTTCCTCTGAAGAGGTATTTTCGTGCAGAATTAGTCGCAACGTCTAAACAACATTTATAGGCGTATTGAGTGGTAGGGACGGGACACTTAGTGGACTCGTGTTCTTACCCATGTTTGCAATCTAACCACCTTTCTTTCCGCTTGGGTGGTAAGAGGAGTAGATGAGTTGAGGAAATATAAACTCTCCTTTACTAGCTGAAGATCTTCCATAAATACAGTTTCCAAGCGACCTTGACAGTTTGACCTAAATGTGTAACACTAAAACGAACGAATAAGTGTAGGTACTCTCTAACGTCACCAAACAAACTAGGCCACCTGATCAATTGTATTAAGATAGCGCAATTTTATTTTTGACCATATATAAAAACTATTTAATATTGTAACCACACGCACTCACTGGTGGTCCCGTTTCTATGGCATCAGACACGTGATAGGCTGGATATTCGGTGACGGGAGCGAAGCTTAAATTCAGCTGCGTGCACTTATGGGGCTGTTTTCCAAATTTGATTTTCCTCTATGGTTTAACATATTTCTGTATACGAATATGGGTGCACTTTCTAAAAAACTACCCCTCCCACCCCTTAGATTTACACACTAAAAAAAATCATTGCATCTTATTTTACCTGTTCGGGTTATACACTTATAGCAAGATAATTACTCTAATGCAGGGCGGGTTATACACTTATAACAAGATAAATTTCTCTGATGCAGGGCGTTCAATATTACAATTATTCAAAAATCATAATATTATGCGGGTCAGACATTAATTCAATCTTGATTAACAAGTATTTGATTTACTTCTGTGTCCGTTATCACACTTTTAGCAAGTTTAAAAGAGGGCGGGTATAAATAACTTATAAAAATAATTAATCTAATGCAGTGAATATTAATTTGTTTTCATATGGCATTCCAAAAATCATAATATTTGGTGGGTCAGACATTTAATTCAATCTTGCATTAATTTGGAACGTTATTAGATTATACTTCTGTTGTCCCTCCCCACCCCCTCCCCCTTTTGTAGTTTAAAAGAGGGGAGGGGGTGTAGATGGAGTGAAACGTAATTTGATATATATAATATTGATATATTTCAGTGAAATCATTTTTCTTCATATAACTTCGTTTTCTTACTACTCAAAGTAGAAAGTGCCATTCTATAAATCTTATAATAAGACTAATTACAAGCAAAGCACTCCGCTATTACTATAAATAACGCACGGAGCAATAAGCCAGGCAAATATCAACTGGCGAGACATCGGCTGCTGTTGGGTGGAGGGAGAAGAGGTGCGAGTCACTCTCAGCCAACCTGTCGTCCAGCCACCTGCATTGTTCAAGGTCAAAAGCAAGAATATGTTATATATGTGTTGACGGTTAGGAGATACACCGGTTCTAGAGGGGTGGACGCACGCTGATGGAGGGTAAGCTTGCGCTCCCTTGTTAACACACGATATTGGTGGCACTAAGGACCGAGTAACACTGGACTTGCAGCTTCCCCACCAATGATACTGAAGATCTCTCTGGCTGTTCAAGGTCAGGTGCCTCCAAATACCGTCTGAACTATACGCCTAATCTCTACAGTAGTTGGACTTTCAATCCGCGGGTCAATCTGCACAGCTCGGTGGGCCAGATGTGGCCCGCGCACCGCCAATTAAATAGCCCTGATCTAATGGTTTAAGAATTAGGAAGGATGCGTTTTGGAGGTAATTTACCCGCATTTACGTGGAAGGAGAGTGGTAAACCATTTAGGAAAAATCACTATCAATAGATCCAACTTGGATTCCAACCCTGATCTCCCCGTCATCAGCAGGCCAGTCTAATACATTGGTGGTAACGCCTTAGACCGTTCGTCACTGAAGTGGGCAACACATTAAATAAACTGGGTATTATTGATAAAGGCGTTTATTTGTAAAAATATCTTGATCGTTGAATATATTATCTAATGTCCCTTACACCATCTATAAGGTCGTCTAATAACTTGAGCACCTCGTCACACAGCGCTAGAGGAAGGGGTTCACATCTTACTAAAGGGGTTTTGGCTTTCATCTTTTATCACTTCACTCCCCAATCCATTGTTCATTCAATGTTTCTTTCAAACCCTCGTGGAGCACATGCCCGACCAGCAATCGTCTTATCTTTCCTGTCTTTGCTTTAAAAAATATTTAATTAAAAAAACTTGTGTCTATGACGCTTAGGTATCTTTTGTACAGAATGCATCTTTAAAAACAAATAATAATCTCTATTAATGATATTTATATGAAACAAGATATTAAAATTATCTTAAAATAAAAATAATAGCTAATTATATAAATACTCTTTGAAACTTCAAATACCCCATCCCATATTTTGAATTAATAACTAAACTCTAGTTCATTTATTTACAGTTATTACTGTAAATTTATTATTAAAAATGTGGGATGGTAAAAAAGTGTATTATTTTATTTTTATATGTTTATATTTATAAGCTCCATTGATCTAACCTTAAGGTGGGTATTCAGTTGAGCATTAGTTCGTGCGCGTTAAGTTCGATCTGTTCGTGCGTGGTGTGATTCGGCAAGCCGGACAGAACGAGCCGAACGCTATCGAACGACTGTCGGTTTTTTTGAGAATGTTCGAAGGAAATCAGGCGTTCGCCTGTGTTCAGTGGGTAAAGTCTGTTCAGCGTAGGAATTGTTTTCTGAAAGGCCTTTTTCCCTACCAGAACGCTATTATATAGTAGGATCTTGGTAGGAAAAAAGACCTTTCAGAGAGTAATTCCTACCGTGAATGGAGTATACGTGTCTTCGCACCAGCTTGGACCGTTTGGAGTGGGCTGCTGAACAATGTTTGGGGTTATTAGATATATATGAAGAAAACCCGGTGCTACGGAACCCTCAACATGCACTTTATTATAATAAACTAAATATACATGATTCGTGGGTTAATATCTCGACACAGTTTGTATGTTTTGCTTCCTATAGCTTCCGACGTGAAAAGGCAAAGGAGAAGAAAAGTTTCCTCTTTTTAGTTAATGCACACAGCACAAAGACAGAACCTGCTGCCACTACCAAATCAATTTCTAGACTGAGTTCCAGTGCTTGTCCTGTTCGTGGCGAACTTGGCGGGAACAAGTCAAGCACCAGCAAACAGTTCGAATGCTCGGAGTTTTCGGACGTGTCATCTGTTCGTATTCGTCTTGTTTTGTTCGTTCGGAGCAAAACGCGCAAGTGAATACCCACCTTTACACGGAAATTACTATATATATCAAACTGTAATACGTCATTTGTTTTTGAATAGATTGAACAAATTTAATGTATATTTAATTATGTTGTGGGCGCCACTGTAACATAAATTATTGAAAAAAATATATAAAATTAATTTGGGATACACTCAGCAATCTGACAAGAAGCTCCCATTCCCAAGAACTCTGTCCTTCACCTTCAGTTCTTAATGAATACGTATATTAATCACTGACTACACCCAGGACTCGAGCTGCTTTCTCTTGAAGTGATAATCAACACCTACATCAGTGATACACCAGTAGCTATTACATCGCCAATAAGGTACAACACTCTAATAATAATGGCACAAATACATTTTAAGACGGATTATAATTAGTTTAGTACAATTAAAAAACAACATTAATCACCAACCCAGCCTATGGTATGCCTTCCTAATATATAATCTAAACTTGTATTTAGAAAAATAAAACAATAGTTAAATAAAATTAAACATCATAGTTTACTAATCAAAATTTAATACAGAACAAGATAATTAAAATGTTTGAATGAATAAAAAAAAAGGTTTTATCTGAAGACTTCATTCAATAATAGGAATTCAACAGAAAATATAGTTCTTATAAAGATGCATTTACTACACTATATTGTTACTGTCGATAGAGTAATGCCTTTAGTATTAATAAAATTGATATATTTTATTAAAATAAAAAAATCTGGTTATGTCCTAGGACATAGGCACTCTCTTTTAATATACTTATTATCTGTTAAACTGTCACTTGAGTACTTGGCCTCCTTTTGAAAACACTATAAATTCCCTAAACGAGGATTAACACTATCTTTCAGGGGTTTAAATTACTCGGCGAAGGATTATTTTCTAGCCATCTTTCTAAGAAAAAACAAAGATCCGAATCTATTTTTAAAATATTCTAGATTAACAAATCAAAGGTGTTTTATTCAAGCACAGACAAAAAAACAAACATGTTAATAATAAAAACTTCAAATTCATAACAATGCCATTATCAAAGAAGCAACAGTGGAAAAACCACGAATTAAAACACTGGAAGATAAAATATCTTCACAAATAATTACAATATTTACAGGTAACATATATTAAGATTAGAATTTAAACAAGTGCCATACAAAAAGGCCGCGCAAGATCTCAACTGGTAGTTAGTCAATCTTGCATAGACTAGAAAGCGTTGCAAGACTAAGGGCCAGTTTCATAGTCAGATTTAGTACGCCTCAAGTGCGGCACTATACTAAATACAAGACGTCACCTACCTGGAAGTGAATGGAATGGGCCAGTTTCGCATATGAAACTGGCCCATTCCATTCAATTTCAGGTAGGTGACGTCTTGTATTTAGTATAGCGCCGCACTTGAGGCGTACTAAATCTGACTATGAAACTAGGCCTAACATGGAAAATAATCGATCCATACCCACTAAACAGTTCCAAAAATTGGCACTCGCAAATAATAAGCGCCACAATACGGTATTGGAAACCAAAATCTATTCACCTCAAAAATAATAATTGTGTCTATAACCTTCTAATAAATCTTGCAACATATTATTGCTCTCAAAACAGGTGATTAAAATATACTTCATAAGGCATCCTTGTTTATACCAAAAACCAAAAACACTCTCAGTGACTACAGAAATAAACAGGGGTACTAATAAAACCCAATTCTCCAAAATTATTAACAGCCATCCGCCAAGACACTCTTGAAAATTGTCTATGTCCTACGATATTTAATTGTTTTTAAATGAATTTATAATAAAAGCAGGTGAGCATATTAAATAACATCACACAACAATACACAGTGGAAAAATATAGATATTTTGTTAATTTTTGGATACTAGCCATTTGATCCAACTTGTAAAACCGTGACATTTTAGTAGGGTTGAGTAAAAACCTAATGGAACTTTGATTTTATTTTCTGATCGAAAACACCCGTAGCTCTGTCAGCAGTTTTATTTACAGTCTCACTCACAAAATATGGCCGGTCCCCAAAGTTTTCTCAGGGAGAATAATTGTTTAGTAATGCGACTCAAAGTCCTGGAGATGTATGTTAATAATACTACTTTTTTAAAGTAATACTGACATATATTGTAAGTATTACTACTTCACACAGTATGGTAAAAAAACCCAGTAAAACACCTCATGTGAACATTTCCTTCTTACATCCGTCCGGGATTATAATTACAATCTCCTCGTATATAGTACAAGTGCAATGTGAATCTAACGCCTTTGACAGCTTGGCCTCTATATTTTCAAAACTTCAAAGATTTAAAACCCTGGTAGAAGTATTACTAAATTCGAATAATCCGAACGGGTAGGAAAATATAGTTAAAAAAAGTATTAATAAACAGAGAATTTAACAATAAATTAAATGTAAACATGTACCGTTAATCATCTAATTAACTTACCAAATTGAATCATCTTTTCCCTTATGTAATTGTAAGCATTAGTATGTGGGGTGAGACTATTATGTATAACTGGTTACAATTATGTACCACACCTATTTTATAGTAACACGTTTTATTTTAAATGTTTGTTTTAAATCAGTTCTTCCCCATCATTTGTCCTTAGGTTTATGTTTGTTTTTAATCGTGAAAATAATGGATATTAAAATTAAACTATCTTCATAATGTATATTTATTTTCGATTTTATTTCAAGTCGATTACTGTTGTTGCCTCGAGGCTGTAATAATATTTCAAACGAACCACCATCAGCTTGAATATACTCACAATCTGAAATGATTGAGTACACTGTCAAATTGGTGGGTGGTTATATTTTAAAGAATTTATTTATTTAAAAAAAAACCTTGTGATGTTATTTTTGCTAAAGGAATTACTTATAATATAAATTTAGTGGTCGACTCAGTCTTTCAAATACTTAATTACGTTGACAACTTTACTGGTTTTTTTTTTCAATCACAACTCCTAAAATTTAGAATATTAATTATTTATTTGCAATAAAAATATATATTGTATATAATCTACTTACCTTTATTTCACTATATTAAATTTCTTATCTTTACTTTGATTCATAAATTGCCAACCCGCCATAGGTGATTTTAACGCTATCTGCTTTAGAGAGTGGTCTATTTTGGAACTGTTAAGATCTTAGTATTTTTTTTTTTTTTTTTTTTTTTCGTTCTAGGACGCCTACAACATATGGCTGTCATTTGAAGAACTAATAACCCCTATCGTAAGAGATTATTATTCTCGTTTGGATTTTGGTGCGAAATTTAAATTAATTTTAAAGATGATTTATGTTTATTTGTCAAATTATAATATTGTTATTTTTATAGTAATACTTTCACTATTTAAAAGAGTTGAGATTTTTTTGTTTTGTTATAAATCTCAGCAACTAGTTTTCTCATAGGCCGGAAATTATATATAAAAAAAAAGAAAGAACATGTTTGTGGATTGTTAAGTTTTTTTGTTTTATTGACTCAGAAAAATTGGTAAAAAAGATAAGAAAGGACCCAATTTGAGCCGTCCTTTATTATTGAAGTTCATATAGTGACTTATCACTTTCTGCAATAAAACTGTTTCAAATGTAAGGTCTTACCTTCCAGGAATGATAAACGTGAGTTTTCATGAAGATATTATAAAATATAAGCCACAAAAAATAAAAAAGAATTGCTACCAGAGATCATCAGTCTACATTATTGGGTGAGACCAAATTCATCATCTATCAACATCCTGTTGCTAGGAGTTTAAATTACATTTTGAAGAATTCAGTATTTTAACGTGCCATACAAATATTCCAAACCTGTTGTTATTTCATCTAAAAAGACTATTTATGTATCTTAATTAATAACTACTATTTTGTCATCACAAATCAAGTGAGAATCTTACATTTTTTCAAGTGTTGCTTAGTATTGAATTCAGAGGAAGTGTACTCGTATTTGCGCGAAGCGACAATGGAAAACCATTTAGTAAAAACCACCCTTAATAAACTCGACCTGGATTCAAACCCTGATCTTCCCGTCATCGGCAGTCTTGTCTTTTGCATTCTTTCTCCTGATACTTGGAGTGCCCATGAATCTATCTTCAAAAAAAGGAAAGTGTTATGGGTAGCACATAACCAAAATGTTAAAATTTTACTAAGATAAATCTTAAAATGTAGAAGTCTACAAAACTATATCGAAGACTTTACAACTTATGCAAATGTATGAGTTTTTACTTAGTAAAGGACTTGGGTGTGGGTGTTAAGTGGTTGATGAATATTATCATGTATTTGCCGGCCTCGTGGTATATTGGTCAGAATACCTTTAGGTCCTGGGTTTGATTCTCGGCTGGTACCGGGAGATTTTTATTGAAAGGACAGTAATTCCCATGGTCACCAGGGTTTGTTTAGGTAGGTTTAAATTAGTTTAAGACCTTTATTGGTTCCACTTAATTTTCATCACCTTCTCAGCACTTCGCGATATGGAAATAACCTCCACGCAAAGGATGTACGATTAGTACGTTCGGGTGTCCCTGGGCAACGGTACATTAGTACTGGATAATCTGTACACAAACTGGGCTACATAGTCATGTAACCCAATCAAGATATTATTATTATTATTATATACTTTTATTTTCAAAAGTTGTATTATGGCTATTATCTTCAGATTGGAAAATTTACTAAAAGGCTAGTAATGGGTTATTTTATTGAGTGAAAACGACACTTATGGAATATATAAGGGTAAGATAAAAAATAGTCCACACAATCGTACATACTTTCTCACGTAGTTTTATATATTATGGAACAAAATATTCAAATATTGGTTGTCAGTAAACTATTTTTAAATGATGTATTTCTTTTTTAAAAAAACTATATAGGGTTAGTAAGAATGTAAAACATTCTCAGGTATCCATTTTTAACAGAATCGTTAAAGCTACTTTGAAACAATCTCAAATTTCCAAACATAATTAATTGATATTTTATCATTGAATTTAGAGCTAAAATTATGATTCGCCTCAACTTATGACCAAATAACATAAAATACTAAATTTGACCAAAAATCATCAAACCATTTCGGTTGTAGCTCCAGTTACAGACAAGCATTCAGTAGAAGGACATAGATGATTTGAAAACCCACTTATTACTAGTTCGGGGAAAGCATAAAACATAATCTGAGGTAGAACTTTTTTTTCAGAAAATTTTCTTTTTAGGAAAGAAAAACCTTATACTTTATACACACTGCCAATTAGACGTTTATTTTAATCTGAGTAATGGTTCTTTAAAATGTTTATTTCATTGTGAAAACTGGTTTATCAAAACGTTCATTTCGATGTGAAACTTGTTAGTTTCAACTTGAAGTAGTAAGGAGATGCCACATACGGAACCCGCTTTACACAAGCGCTGGTTTGGTTGTCGGTACTATCCATCCCACGGCGCACTATATAATATTACTCGACTATGAGGGGCAGAGAAGGAATTATTTTTCAGGGGCATGTTAACTCGAATTAATTAGTACAAGTTAGGTTGGTAGCGATCGTGAACTCCAAAACATATGAAATAATCCTCTTTTCACTCCATGTGATAATCCTACAGGGAGCTGATATTAATCCAACCAGAAAGGATTGTACACTGTCCTAAATTCAAAATAAAAAGGTTTTCCTAAAACACATTTTAAATGATATTTTTAATGCAAGTACTTTGCTAACTATTACTTAATCATAGGAAACAGAATAAAGAGATAGAGAAATTCAAGAAAATGTAGCCGAATTTGTCTGCAACTAGAATTTAAGCCATAGGGCGGGAAATAGCGCATGCAATACATCCAGTGGCGAGTCTAATCCTACTCCATCGAATTAAGAGCCCTGCCGTCTAATGCTGAGATAAATTTACCGATACCTCTAATATTTTAATTGAGTTAGTTTTAATGTTCTCAATAAATGATTTTTTTTATCAAATGCAATGTCTTAATTTCATTGGAAACAAAAAAACTATATTTTATAACTTAATTAGTTTAAAGCCTTTTTTCTCTATAAGAGTGTACATTCTAAATATTTATACATTTGTTGATCACTATATGATTTCAACTACTTAGCTTATATTACTTATGATGAAAAGTTTGAAAAGTTTATTTGAAAAGATTTCCTAGTGTATATAGAGTGTTATTAATAATTATAACATTCCTTATATAATCATGTTGAACAAAATCGTTAGAGATCTATTTTTTAAATTTTAATAATAGGTCATCAGTAAACTACCCTAGATTTTAGATTTAAAATGTGGCCTCGAGACCACATGAAACGGTAAAATCCATCATAATCTCGAGGTGGAAAATTTCATAATAATCAGATTTGAAAAAGTAATCACTAGATGTATTCTTTAAGAGTGACACAATCCTATTTATTTGACAACTAATGGGCTTAGGGCATTGCTCATGGTCATATTTAAATACCTTAAAATATCTTATTTCAAGAATTAAACACTTAGAATAAAAACCAAACAAAAATGTATCACCACATAAAGCCAAATTAGAAATACAAAAACTTATTGTCCTCAAAGACATCTGGAATAATAAATAGCCTATAGAACAAATATCTTGACAATATTGACTATTATGAGTATAAGAATCAACACATATAAATGATAAAGCCCTAAATAAAGCATAAAAGTGGAGAAGTGAATCAGGGTGGAATTTAAACTGACATCTAATAAATATGCACAAATATAAGTAATTTTAGAAAATTACAGTGTTTTTTTTTCAGGACATTCACCACTCCCCTTAAGATTTCTTCTAAAGTTGAATGTTACTTGCAATTGAGTTTAGACTGCCTTTGTGTCATTTCACCTAAATGCTGTAGACGCCCCGGCGGCACTTAAAAAGGTACCGTGCACTTTTTACGAACTCTTAGGAAAGTTGGCGCGGTGTTATATCACTCCGAGAGATAAAACTGACAAATGACTACGTAGATAACATTGGTTGGAAGGGAGCTTAACGCCGCGTACAGTCGTGTCAAAGATAAATGGTCCTTTTAGGTAAACACTAGTGCAGTGAGATAACTTCTCGTTCTGGATGATTTAGACGTAACCTTAAAATGTATAAATACCACATTTGCAAGAAATGTTTTATATATATATTTATTTACCTAATGTTGAAATATATGACGATAGTTTTGTTTTACTTCTTTGTTGTGTTTATTTCTACGTTTGAAATACTTTGTTCTAAGGAACGTTAAAGTTTTTAGTTTTTTTTTTCCATCGCGTCTTATTATAAGTTCGGCCTTTACACATTTTGTTTTAAGAAAAATAGTTTTAATCTTAACCTACTTACTACTCATCCGGACTGTCCGCATATTTACATAGGGATGAGTGAGATAATATTTAAAAGGAATTACACCTTCATTTGTGTGAAGAGTGAGAGAGAGAGAGAGAGAGAGAGGTGTTTTATTATTTAGGAGACGTTCCCTCGTTATTCGACTGGGATTTGGAAGTCTGGGTTTGAATCCCGGCAAGCTGTACAGAGTTTTTTTTTTAAATAAATGGTTTCTCAATTCCTTCCACAAAAATATGGGTTATTTTTTCCCCTAATTATTCCTCTATCATCCTTATCCCGTTAGTGAATGGTGTCATCGTGAATGGGTATTAGAAGTGGTAGACTACTTTAAAAATGGCCTCTTGCGTGCATTAGATGCTTGTGTCTGCAATTGTCGATGTTATATTTTAGTGGAATAAGGCTTTGCGGGGAAGAAAGGGGGAGTAAAGTGGGCCTAATTGCATTCTAAGATAGTAAGTTGGTTGAAACAATGGTGAAGTGGCGGAGCTTGAAAGGGGTGTAGAGGGGGGGGGGGGGCATGATCGTGCAACAGTGGCGAGGGTAATGAGGGCGGTCTGACAGGTGACGGGATAAAACAGTGGCGGCTATTGTTTCACCGAGAGTGGGGAGTGGAGGTGCTTGTAGGGTTGGAAGGGGGTTAAAGGTGGTTTGGGGGGAGGGAAAATCGTAGCCCGAGTAGCAGCGGGTGGTCGTTACGCCTTGATCACTCCTATTATTGGCTTTGACAATGTGTGAACAAGGGGTGGTCCAAACCTGGATATCATGCATGGGTGGCCCCACCCTGTGGAATAGTAGTTAGGTTGATCAATCACAAGTCTAGGAGATACTCGTTTGATTCAGGGTGGTTCCGACGAAGATATTTAATATTATGTACGAGTTCATCATTCATAATTCTTAAAAACTAAATTATATACAGTTCAGTTCCAGCTCTAGCACCTAGATATATTTACGAAACGAATAGCAGGATTAACAATTAACCACTAGGGATTGACTTAATATCCTCTGGAGCCGTGATAAACAACTAATTAAAAACCTCCTCGTAGGCGTAGTTAGCTGACGCGCTAGTTTCGTGTTGAGCTAGACTGCCGAGGACGGGGAGATCAATGTTCTAATTTCGGCCGGGTGAACTGGGGTGGGGGGTGGGGTTTCCTAAATTGTTTTACATCCTCCCTCCACGCAAATGCGAGCCACTTCCTTAAATTAAACCTTCCCAATCCCTAACCCGTTAGCGTATTAGTACTTAATCGTATAACCCAAGCGGGTAATGCTAAATAATAAAAACTACTAAAACTATAAAATGACATTATTTAAAGCATGGCTTAATGTGGGCGTGCGACTCGTATAGCTTTCAATTTAATATTGGTACACGTTGTACAGCTAAGCCAGACATTAAATTAACCGTGTAGTGAGCCTATTGTTCTACCCACAATACCCTCGTATTTCAGATTAGAAGTGTTCATGATTATTAGTGAACAATGATGAAGCTGGATGAACTAACTGGGCTTTCCGTCCTATTTTATATGGCATTTATTGAATCATTTACAATTTTTTGTATTCAAAATATAGTAGTAATACGGTATGAAGGATAGTATCTAATAATTACAAAAGTTAAATAATATTAATTAGGCCTACACATATTCATACGTCAATTCATGCTACCGATAGCTGTGACTTTTAATATATAAATACTGATACAAACTTTAGGACTACTTAAAGAACATTTATTAAATTAGTACCAACAAAAGTTTGTAATTCTTTAAATTGAAAAATTACATTTTGGACACGGGAATCAAACCCGATACCTATGGCTTAGTAAGCCCAATGCTCTTACCACTGAGCTATCTAGGAGTCGTCCCGTGACCAGGGTCATTTCTTGACTCATATTTTAAGGCAGATTCTATGATGGACGTGTGCAAATCGCTCATATGATATTAAGATTTGTCTATTTAATCCATATTCATGAAGTATTAATAACTCAATAGATACATGATACATTAAAATGTTTTATAATGATAAAATTACCAATGAAAATTAAGAACCATGTTTATTTTAAAACTTTTTTTTTGTGATCAAGGGAGTAAAAATGTTTTTTAATAAAAAAAACAACAAAGAAATTAACTGTAAGCCCACTTGACTGCAATTCTTCTTTTTTTTCTGTCCACGAAATTTCTTGGAAAAGTAATCCACTCTAGTAAAATTTATATTTTTAGCCAAAGAACGTCAAGTTCTGGCTTGCGTGGGAAAAATTCATGAAAGCACCAACATTCAGTTCATTCATTAATAGACTCTTAACTGCACTATATTTTTAGAATAACGTGTGTATCCACATTAGTCCTATTTCCTTGCACCCCTGTGATCGATTAACTAAGTATTTTAGTTGGAAAATTCGCTAAATATATAATTAATGTTTTGTGGGCCACTATCTAATCCAGCGGTTCCCACACAACCTTTTTTCAGCTGACGACCCCTTTGGTAGCTTATTAAACTCACATGAACCCCACACCTATTTTTCGGGATGATTATTAAAATAAATTTAATGCCTTCTAGCCACGTCTTTATTTTATACAAAAACCAATGTAGCACTGGCAGTATAATGGTGGGGAAAAAATGACTGGAGATTATCTGTTGGTTGACAAAGTTTTGTTTTCATCAGGTCTTGACTATCGGCTAGGATAATTGACAAAAGCACACCGCAAATCACTTTTCACTTCAAGTCGATAATTCTGTTTAGTTTTTATTAGAGTCATAGTTGAAGATTCGGTGATGTTGCACGTGGCCGCATTAGTTAGTAGCTTAGGCGAGTGTTTTTTCAAATTGGGCTTTGTCGGTTATATCAGGCTTCGTAAACCAATTTCATAATTTGTTTCTACACTATAAAATAGTATCTACTTACTTAGGGCTGCCAATTTTTTTCACATCTGAATAAAGGACATTTACCAAAGGTGTAGCCAGGATATGTAAGATTTTCAGTTTCTTCTATACTTTTATGTTTGTAAAATTTAACCTTTTTTTTTTTAGCAGCGTGGGTTACTACCCGTTTGGGTTATACGCCAACTGTTGTTATTGAATGTTCTTAATATTAGTGGTCTCCAGCATGTATTATTTCTGGTACAAGGGCTCCTTTGATCTAAAAGGTTTGGAACCCCTGGTCTAAGGGGTAGGGTAGAAAGGAGAATTGGGGGGGAATCCGAGGTTTGCGAGCTTGAAAATAAACAAACAAGTTCACGCACACTTTTGAGGTTCGTGAAGTTGGCAGCACCATAGTGGCACAAATTATGAGACCTATGCCAATATTTAGGGCTGAATTTGTGCCACAAGATTATCCTATTCTCATAATTTGTGCCGCTATAATTTTCTTGTAAACTTTTAAAAACCTTGGGTGCTGCCAACTTCAGGTAACAGCACTCATAATGGCACAAATTATGATACATATGTCAATATTTAGGGCTGTAATTTATGCCTCAAGAATATCCAACTCTCATAATTTGTGCTTCGATAGTTTTTGAGAAAACACCTAAAAACATACACCCATACAGCATACATTCTGAAACCTATACCCATATTTAGCGCTGTATTTGTGCCACCTAGTTTTCATTAAAACCCTAAAAACCAAGTCAATCGTAGCATGCTGCCTACTGAGCTAACCCTTCCCGACATAGTCGAAAATATATAATTGATGAAAATATGTGTTTACCCTTTCTTATTGATAAATTGATGGCCAGGGACTGGATGTTGTGCCTGTCCTAGTCTTAAGTTATATTATAAGGCATATGAAGATACGAAGTCTAGAAAGCCGGTAGTGGTACAAATATATGGCTTGAATAAAAAACTGACCCAGACTATAGGCTGGAAACAGTAATGGATGTAGAAAACTCTAAAAATCCATATAATATATTGTTCAATAGGTCATGAGATATCAGGTATAGTATCTACAAACAGTTTAACGTAATAACTTGGCTGCAGTTTTAATTCGGGAACATGGTCAAATGGGACACATATTTATATGAACTCCTCTCCACAGCTGATGTGACTCCCACTGTTACAGTACATTCTGTATAAAAACATACATAGTTTCAATCTTATACATGATATAATACGTAATAAGAATAATATACCAAACAATATTATTTTAATGATATCTTAGAAACGAAGAACATTATCACAAAGGTACAGTTTTGTATTTGCTTATTATTTTGTGTTGCTAATGTTGTTGTTACTTGGAGCTTGCAAATGCTAATTTAAACATTCAGTACCAAAGTTTTATGCTTCTTTTGTCAAAAAACTTTTGTGGCACAATATATATAACTAGTTTATTTATGTAACAGAGCCCAAGGAATAAAAAATGATATCATATATAAAATAATTTGTTCTGATAGGGATTCTAAAATAGTGTTAGCAAATAAAAGGAAAATTAAGGTGGATAAAGTTATGGAAGTAGTTTTTTTTAGGTACAAAATCAGCACAACATTTTCTTAATTGTGTCACTACGCTGATGCAGGCGGCACTCAGAACATGACGGTAAGTATTCGTATTCCCATTGTATAGGTCTACATAGTGGCCACCAATAAAGAAACACATTTTTAAAAATTATGTATTTTAGTATAAAAATGGTAAAAAATAATGTTTAGTTGCAGACATCTAGCTGAATCTGACTAAATATGTAAGGCAGGTTGCATAAATACAATAATAAAATACAAGGTTTACAATAGTTTATCAGGTAGATACAGACGGTAAAGATAAAGTTCACATAAAGCAAGTTCATTAGGTTTAATCAGTCGTATCAATTAAACATTTCATGGAATCGTTCAGTTGATGTGTTATATAGTGTTATATAACAGGCTAATTACAATGACCTGTGAGTGTCACCTTTGATAGAGCTTTATGAGATAATGATCGCATCCTCCTCCTAACTTGTACTTAGTTATCAACGTCAGGTATTTCAAGTAAGTAACTACTAAATCAAGGTAACACGCTGACAATATCGGTAGCGTATGATCTTTAAGGGCGCTACCAATTTAGTGCAAAGCATCATATGAAAATATTGAAACTAAAGACTCTGGGGGAGTATTACGATTGTGCTCATAGGTACGGTCGTTAACTCATACAGACCGCCGATGGCGTAGTTAGCTAACGCGTAGTCGTGTTAGCTCGACCGCCGAGGACGGGAGATCGAGGTTCGAATCTCGTTCGGTGAACTGGGGGGTTTTTCCTAAATTGGTTTTCCACTCTCCCTCAACGCAAATGCGGGTCACTTCCTCTAAAATTAAAACTTCCCAATACCTATACCTTAGATAATTAGTACTTAAGGTATTAATAGATATAATAATGATGTACATAGTATGCCTACGGGGACAAGCCAAGCCAAGACCAAGAACGTCAAATGGAGAACACAATAACTTAAGAGTATTAGAGCCCATTAAGAGGGCAGAAGGACCTAATAGGTCATTAAGAAACTGAGAATAACACTCAATTAGCTATAGTTACGTTCCCCAGCGACTATAGACATGAGGTAGCCTCATCAAAAAACAATTATTTTCGAGCGACTAAGTTTAGTTTACAACGACTAGAACTACATCATGCCGTTAAGCGCGCTTCTAAACCATGGTTATGCCGTATATTGTGACACATGATATTAGCAAACAATGTATTCATTTAGAATTAGTAGTCTAAACAAACCAGCCACAGCTGAAAGCTAATCCCCGTAACTGTAACCACAATATACATAAACATATAAATATACAACTATATTACACGCGATTGGTCCTAAAGGAAACAACGCACCATAATCCTTAAATAGGCACACCTGGCCATAAACATAATCAAATCCTACAATTATTTAAATACATTATTCATATGTGGTTGAGACGTTAAGCGTCATTCAAACACATCTAGACGAGGTAGCACATGGCTAGCTGACAATTATACTTAGCACATTAGCTAACAGCAATGAAACCATAATCCCTGGGGATTGCAGTCTTCTAATCTTAGTAGACGGGCTGAATATCCACACGAAGTACACCAGCTACGTAGAATGTTGACGAGGATATCTATGTAGCGGCGGGGGCCAGCTGCAACTAACCCTTGTCGTGCGGGGTCCATCCGACGCCATAGCGCCTTAGCCCGGCACTCTTGCTCTTAGTCGATTACACGTCGAAAGTAACCAGATATATGACTGTCTAGTAGGTAACTATGAATCGTTCTGTCTTCCTCTTGTTAGTACAACTTTAACTATCTCACCAATTGTTTTCACCAATCAGTTCAACATATACTCATCGCGAACTCAGACTTAAAAATAGCCTTTCGTGTTGACCATCATAAGTTCATGAGCTATTGAAGCGCTCGAATGTGCTATAGGCGCATAGCTCGAACTTCATAAACATATTTTTTTACAAGTGCAGAAACACATAACTGTGTGAACTAATTTCCATTAGCTCAGCACATAGCGATTCAGTAAATGATATTTGTCGGCCTCTGGCCTTTACAAGTATTTAATTATTAATTTACCACTAATAAATGACCGGATTTTTTTCTTAATTGGTTATAATATTTGATAAAAAATTCAACATTGGCTATTCAAATAAAAGAGAATATTTTAAACATTATTACATAATTACCTTGAATATCTATAATCAGATTGTTAAAAATATTTTTTATCTATAGTCATAAATATAAAATATTCGTTTCGAGTTTTGTGCATTCCTCGAATAATTCTCGTGGACCTCAGTTTGATATCACTGTGACGTCACAGTGTTTACAAGCGGGAGAAACTAGGAATCGGACTTGAAGTGAGTACAACGTGGCATTAATACAAACTATCGTTTTAAGGTGTTAGCATGGAAATCATGGTGGCACAAATCACGGAGAAAGATATTATTATGGCACAAAATCAGCACTAAATATATTTATTAATAATCGTAATTTGTGCCATTGCTGGTGCTACTACATGAAACTAGTAGCACCCAACATTTCACGAACACTATGGTGTCACAAATTCTGAAATAGGATATTCTTATGATACAAAAGAAGAATTAAATATTGTTATGGGTCTCATATTTTGTGCTGTTATGGGTGCTTTAACGCGAAGTTATCAGCACCTAGCTTGTTTCGATATTTTCATGAAAATTATAGCGATACAGATTATGAAAATAGGCTATTTTATTTTTATTTATTATTTTTTTTGAGGTTTTTAAACTGCACTTTCTGAACCGACTGATTATATCAATCAATACACGAGAAGAGAGAGCGAAAGGGCTGGCCTACCACATTTTTCGGGAAAGGTATTTTCCCATACCTTCCAGGGTTCTTTTAATGCCAAAATCAACATGGGACCGATGACTTTACTTACCCTCAGAAGGAAGTTGTACTACGAATTTTAATCGCTCAAGAAAAATCCATCGACCTCGGCTGGTTTGAACCCAAGAACATCGGATCCTGCCTGAGGTGAACACTTTTCTCAAAGACCACTGAGGTCAACAATATTATATTCTTGTGGTAGAAATTCAGCACTAAATATTGGCATGGATTTAATAATTTGTGCCGTATAGGTGCTTCCATCTTCACGGACCTACACTTTTAGTTGATCACCGAATTTATTAAGACATGGTAGGCAGAATTGCCAATGTCGCAAGAAATAATTATTTTAATGACTTTGGAAAAGTGATTTAAATAAAAATATATTCAAGTTTTTTCTACGATTTTTAACGTTATTTTGGAACTGTTTTACGCGCCCCCCCCCCTACCTCTGGAAGTGTCTCCCTCCCCCCCCCCCGGTCGATAACCACTGCTAGAGCATAGATTGTATTTTTATATATAATATATATATAATATATATATATATATATTCTCTCTTCTGGATGTCCTTGGTTCTATGTTGACCGAGTGTATCGGGGGTATTTACCCTCTTCCCCGTCATTATTGGTTTGCCATTCATTTTCTCAGGTCAAGCGGTTTAACGCATAAGAATCGCTACTTGGTCGCCCTTGGCGAGAAGGTCGGTGTTCAAATCCTGCCTGGATGCTTTCACATTGGTGTCCCTCTACTTCACCACCTTGGTACGGATGTATTTTCTCTAATTCACTATCCTCATCCAGAACTTTAAGATAGGCTTACATTAGGGCGTATCGCTCCGCACCAACTCGGAAAATAATCCTCCATATTAATACACATTAAAGTGAAAATAGGCCGATTTGATGCTGTACGGACAAATTGTGTGCGGGCCTTTAGTCATTCACTCTTTTAACGTGCATTAAAAAAGTACTGTAACGTAAAATATGACCCTAATGGCAGATATTTTGGCAGAAGCTTAACGGGATGAACCCATACACAACCACTATATGGTTTTAATCTCCGTCCGGAATCGAACCGGGTCCTTCCTTGGCCATGGGATTTATGTGCACGGGAGTCCCACTCTTGAACGATGATGTTGTGTATCCGCCGGCTTATCTGGCGAGTTTTGTTTGTAAGGTCCAGGAAATTACCGCTAGATGTCATCCAAGTTGTGCGTGTGACGGTGATCTGACGATCCTGTGTGTCAATACTGGTGAGTGAGTCGACAATCTCCCGCTCAGCGCTGGGGGGACGTCCCGCGGGGATGGGGAGGGGGTAGGAAGACATTAAACAAGATACGACGCTAATGTAATTAGCCCAGTGTTTTGATGGGGTGTGTTGGTTTGCTGTGGAATAAGAGGGGGTGGGGGGGGACACATTGACAACAATGCTACGTCGCATTATGTCCACTTGAATGACGCAGGGATGGATGCTCCGGACAGCCGGCTCTTAATGTGTTTACCTTGGCAGACAAAGCGTCGGCGGCGGATATGCGGCCGAGAGTGTAATCAGCGACAGGAAATGCCGCCCCATCCACCTCCACACCCCCGACAATGGCTTCTCGCGGAAACATTAATCAGGGTTGATTTGTGTGCGGTGTGTTAAGGACGAAAGCTACACGGACCCGTACACGGTGTGATCGCCTATCTTTACACAGAGGGAAATTGATAGCTCTGAATAGACGGCAGGGATTAGCTTCTCTATTCCACGTGCAAAGAAAGACAATCATTTAACGAGCGTTATTTGTTGGGGCATTATGGGGGGCTTTTAGGTGGTGCTGGTACCGCCTAAGCCCGGTCATTATATTTGAAACAAGCTTGCTATGTATTTATCGACTATTTTTTTTTAATCCATATAAAAACATTATAACAAACTCCAAAACTTCCATTTCATCTTTGAGAAATGTTCTCTCTTTTTTTCGTCTTCTTTGACTTGATTGCCCTTCACTACCCTCGCCCGAATCTCTGTGGTGGTGGTAAACACACTGTATAGCTACAACAATTTATGGTTTATATTATATTATACATGATATATCTAATCTTATTACAACTCGCTCATAGGCTTAACCATTTAATCAGCTGTTCAATATTATATTTGATATTGAAACATAGCTTAATCTAGAGGCATCTAATGTACAAACCCTTTCAAGGTAGACCTACCTTCAGACACCCCTTTCCTCTTCGGGCCCGGTCAATATTTTTTTCACCCCGTAATATCTACTCTTGGTTTTGAGTTGTCCGACTACGGAAGAGCGTTTGTCTGGTAATCTCGGTCTTGTCATTAACAAATTTGGTTCAGACTCAAGTCACAGTCATTTAAAACGTATTTTCATCCTTTTTTTATTTACTCCTCAGCTTATTACTCGTCCGGGCTACCCGCATTTAATTACATTATTGGGACAGATATGAGGAAGGTAGTGACGATATACAATTTACCCTCATTGCACCCAAATAAGATTCGAACTCTGAACTTATGGTCACTGGCAATCCAGACTATGGCAAGCTTTAGGTTTAGTCCACGTGCCTGCCAATGCGTATATAGTTTCTAGTAATAATTATGATTATTATTTGGTGTTCCGTCCTACGACAGGTCCATTCATTTAGACCGCTATTGCGTCCTGTCCTCTCCCTCCTCCTTCAGCTCCCAGAATTTTCTTCGTTCCTTCAAGTCATCCAATATTTGAATCCTCCTTTTTACTAAGCTCCTCTTTCCCTCAACCTTTCCTTCTATGGCGTACAGAAGACAGTTCCTCCTGAAGCTGTGTGTCCGATTCATTTAGCTTTGTACCGAGGAATCACAACCCAAATGTTTCTCTTTTCTCCCACTCTTCTTAGGATTTCTTCATTTGTCACCCTCTCTGTTTACCTGCTATTCTCAAGTCTTTTCCAGCATAATATTTCAAAGCTCTCCAAGTATAGTAATTAATACATACATATTTTAGTTTCACTATGTATATTTTTAAAACGTGCCAATGATCATATTTGAACCCTAGACTTATTTTTAACGCGCCACTGCTCTTCTAATCGAGTCGTTTGGAGAGTTATCAAGTTTTTGATACACTTCTCCATAAAACCCTCCCAATATTCCACAACCACGGCTACAAACCACGGCTAAAAGTCACCGATGAAAAAACCAGTGACCTTTCTGTTTTAAGTTATGCTGTCAACAGTGTCGCGTTCAATCCAAGGTGCTTTAATGTAAACGAAGAAAGTATTAAAAACTCATCAAGAAATAACTATTATTTGTGAATATTTTCTTTTTTCTTTTTCTTAATCAATCACATCGTATTAATCTCTATTATGACACGATATTATATCTTGAACATCACAATAGCTAAGTTATTATTTTAAATATTTTTTTAACACCGCGTCTTTCCACCTGTTTTGGTTATACGCTTATATACTAATTGCGCTAATGGCCTTAGGGACTAAGAAGTTTATACTTAAAGGAAGTGTACCCACATTTGCATGGAGGGAAAGTGGAAAATCATTTTGGAAAAAACCTTCAGTACTCCCGACCGAGATTCGAGACTCAATCTCCCCATCATCGGCAGTATGGTCTACTGCAAGAGAAGTGCATCAAACTATTTGGCCACCGAAACGTGTTACTTGTTCTGTATGGTGTTTCCTATTCATGGTGGTGTTTTTTATTTTATAAGAATTGAACATACTGTCAGCAAACTAAACAAATCACACAAATTTGATCATAAAACACCAAACTAATAAGCTAGCTTAGGTACTCTACATACAAAATTATAGATTTTTCTTATAGAACTAAGAACATCTTAGTTGCCAATTGAAAGTAAATACGATGTGACTAACACCCTTTAAATAAAGGTTTGATTTCTATTTTCTGTTGACATTTAAATTCTCATGGTTAGAGCTATTTCAACTGCCACTTGATTTACAGCTATGATAACAATTTTTTTGTTAAATCATGATGGAAATTAGATTAAACACGGCCATCTATATATTAAAAAAAAGAATATAGTAAATAAAGAACAAATAGTAGTGGGAGGGAGGAAAAATATCGCTGAAACACAAAGCCATTTATTAACTATCCTTGTCGTTGCAAATTCAAGGTAATATTGAGCTTCATCAAATCATATATACCTAAACGAGCACTAGTTTCTTCGTCAATTTCAAGAAACAAACAGAAAAAAAGTGTATAAATAATTTTTTCAACCCTCGATATATACATTTAGGATCTTGGTTGCTAATCACTTCAAACAAATACTTCAATAAAAAAAGCTATAATAATATGTAGCATTAAAAGCAAAACAACTCTAAGAACAAGCTTAGGTAACATCAAGAAACATCTTTGAGAGATGTATGTAACAAATAAATAAAAACGTAGGTTTACTCTGATTTTGGTAGGAAGTTCATTCTGAAAGGTCTTTTGGCAAATATAACATGTTGTAATGTAATTGATTTGACCATAAGGAGTATTTGAAAGCATTGACCATATTATCGTTCTAATTATTTATATATTCAAACATTTTTTTATCATTCTAATTTTACATATAATTAAACATATTTTACTTTATTTAAATTTCGTAATCTATTACTTGGCGCTTAAATCACGTCTTCCTCTAAATTATTTATTAGTTTGTTTTACTCAGAGGTCAGAGATGGCAGCACTTAATGGACAACCTCAGTTAATGCCTTTTTTCGAAATCCAACCAAGTTAAGACCTTTTAAAGTAATTTCCTGTTTTGGAAGAATGTTCTCCACGCAGGAAGTATTTTTTTTTAGTTTGTAGGTGTGCAATTCACCGTTAGAAAATGTCCCTTCTAGAAGCTTCTATTGAGCTGGGATATATACAGTGGTTTTGAAATTTCCCTTCACTGTGAAATCAGTCGTGATCAGAGACAGACGTGTGTTCGGTCTTTAATGAACGTACTTTAAGCGCTCGGTGATAATTAGTCGCTAGGCCCTCGACATGATCGCATTTCAATTTAAATAAAAACATAAACATGTTTTTTCTTTTAACGGAATAAAGTAATATTAAATTTTATGCAAAGTGTTATCATTTCTTTTGGTTAAGTGATAAGACAAAGGAGGCATCATAAGTAAAGCGCACTGTTGCGCAATAGAAATTACGACTTACTGTGGGGCATAATATAAACTATAATAAATTACTTCCAACCGAGGAGCTATAAAAGGATAATATAACAAATGGCGTTCCAACGGGGTGCATTTAACATGCTACAAAAGGATATTATAACAAGTGGTGACACAATATTAAACTTGATACGTAACTAATAACACCTTCCACAAAAGAACAATAACATAACGAAAGCAAATGTTATAAAATGGCGCTACAACTTAGGGGCACGAATACCGCGAACTGAGACAGAGTGCGTCAACGGAGCTAAAGGGACGGGACGGCACACCAGGAGACGGCACACCAAGAGACTGCATACCAAGGAGACGGCACATTCAAGAAACAGCGCAAAGGACGGTTCGAGACGGCACACCAAGTAAGGAACACCGACGGCACACCTACAAGAGACGGCACACCTGCACGAGACGGCACACTGACGGCACACCTGCACGAGACGGCACACTGATGGCACACCTGCAAGGAACGGTGCTGAGGACCTTTTGGAGACGGCGTGCAGTCAAGAAACAATGTCGAGGACAGATAAGTGATCAACAGAAACTGTAACCATAATTTAAAAAATTATCTAATTTCAATTGTGTATTTTGGGGGTAGTAAATTTTTTTTTTTCTTCTACATGTTGGGGTTTCAAATAATGATACAAATTAAATTAAAAGCAACAATATAAAAGTGTATAGGCCTAATTTTAAATTAAATTTATCACTATAAGAAAGTAATTCTTAGATTTATAGTACTTGAATTTTGTCAAGGCCTAACACAAAATTAATTCATAGGTTAACTAAAAAAAAAAAAATTTAAATTATCAACATGGCAGACAAGGTGGTACAAACATCAGAACAAGTAGATTTTTTCAAAATTTTATTAGAAAAAATGAGGGAAATGGGAGCTAAGATTGAGCGAACTGCATCAGAAAATTGCGATAATTTAAAAAATGTGGGAAAAAACTTAGAAACTATGGGACAGGAATATAAAAAGGATTTGGAAAATATGGGACAGGAATTAAAAAAGGATATAGAAACTATGGGACAAAATTTAAAAACTAAACTCAACCAAAAGGCGGAAGAACAATCAAAGAATATAAATAAAAAATTTGAGAATTTAGAATTAATTAATCAAAATTTTATCAAACAAATTAATGAAACTAATGACAGGGTTTCAGAAGGAGAAAGAAGGCAAGGAAATTTAGAGGTTAGGCAGGAAGATCTAAGAGAGGGACAGTTTAAGTTAATTGATCAAATATCTTCAATGACAAACAAAACAGAGGGTTTAAAAAAAAAATTAGATAAGGAAACCAGTAAATTAGAAAAACAAATACAAACACATGATACGCAGATAGAACACAACAAATCAGCTGTTCAGGTAGTGCAATCCAATTTGGAAATTCAAATAAAAAAGGTGAGGTTAGAAATTGAAGGGCAAGAGGATGCTAATAGGCAATCTATTAAGGAAAATATTAATGAGGAGATTCAAATAAAAAGTAAAGAAATTGTGGAGATAAAAGAAATTGTAAATGAAAACAAAAAAACTGTTGGCACCTTAGATCAGAAAATAAACAACTTAGCTGATCAAGTACAACTTAATAAAGGTAAGGGGACAGATAACAAAATTGTGTGTAGTCACAATCTAGTAACCAAAAATGTCAATGATCTTACTTTGTCACTCATTCCTAGAGATAGGGGAGCAAAGGGCAAATTATCGGCAGCTCGATATTTGCAAAACGTTGAAAGGGCTTGTAAAGTAAGTATGCCTACCAATCAGAGGGCAGTAGGTCACATTGTCATGTTTTTTTGGAAAATTGTCCAAATTGTTTTGAGCCAGGAGGGGGGTACGGGGTACACCAACTCACTGAGCAAAGGTAGGCCACCAGAGTTAGGCCCAAGTCTGTCACAGACAAGACCGAGTGTTATCATGTTGTGGTTGGTTTATAGTGTAATTAGTTTACTCAGCCAGCAGAACATTCAAAGGTTGATACAGTGGGGAGCAATTTTTTATTGTAAGGATAGGTGTGGAAAGTAACCCACCTCCTTTACACTTCAATACAGTCCAACTCTGGAAAGTAAAATTCCAGGTTAGGCTAACTAAAGGATGAAAGAGAGAGAGAGATAGAAAAAGAGGGGGTGAGAAATAAAAATAATGTAATTAAAATTATTAAGCGACAAGCTCTTAATATATTATGTAATTTTATCTTTTTAACCTTGTAAATAAGGGCCATTTCATTGTAAAGATTAGTGTGGAAAGAGAACCACCTCCTTAATATTTCAATAAAATCCAACTATAGAAAGTAAGGACAAGTACTTTATTTTGTTTTCATTATGACATTTCATAATGACAAATTTAGGGGAAGCACCAAGAGGAGGGAAGCATCCTCTGAAGTGCTTGGTGAAGGAAGGAGTAGGAATGGATTTATTACAAAGTATAGTCAGTTTGGGGTGGGGGTGTACCCGGAAAGCACCAGGTGAGACAAGTAATTTGAGACAAGCTCATAATATAAATTGGGTTGAGACAGGTAATCTAAGAAAAGCTTATAATAAAAATTGAGTTGAGACAGGTAATTTCTGCTATACAGTGGCATGTTGTGATGTCAGGACTTGGACTCTTCGACGTTTGGCAAGAGAGTAGTTTTGTCGCAGAGGTCTGACTACCTTGTGAGTTTAGGGGGCAGGAATTGAACCTGGGCCACCCGAGTTAAGTATTGTGGGTTTTAGGGGGCAGGCATTGAACCTGGGCCACCCGAATTAGAGTTTTAAGAGTTTTTCTGGGCCAAGGGGTCAGCAGAGTTCTGGACCGCCTGTGGTTACCAGACATTTGAACAAGGTTTGGACCGTTAAGAGAACGCCTCTTGTGTGTTTAGAAGGCCTGAGAAATGGGATTGTCGGTCACTGTATGCCGGGAAGTATTATGAGGATACGTTCATGTTTTTGGGAGTTAGCCTTTATTGAGCCTGTTATAAAAATAAATCAATATTATGCCACAAGTTTAAAGCTACTTTCTCTAAATAAATGTTTTTTCCTCTAAATAAATGTTTTTTAAAGGAATAATAATAAATAATAATTAATTAAAAGAATATTTCAAAATGTGAGCTTGTATTAAACCACTAAGGTCTTGTTAGAGATTGTGTATACTAGGGTTCTATGTACTGTAGAGAGATTAAGCATCAAGTTGTTGTTTTTCATTTTGTTTTACTAGGGTTAAGTGTCCTAATTAAATCAATGATATGTGTATGATAATAATATTTTTCTGTTATTAGACAATGATATGTGTATGATATTGCCATTTCTATGATTTAAACAATGTACTTATATGTTTTACCAGTTAATTGTGTTTATATAAAAAAAATTATGTTAAGTTAAGCTATTCTCAGGAAATGTGGTTCTCATATAGCAAATTTTAGGTAACCGTTGGGTATATAAAGTTGTAAATGTTTGTGCTCATATAGCAAGTTTGGTCAAGAGACTTTTAAGAGTAAGTGTAACAAAGTGTTAAGAGCCTTGTTAAGTGTGTGAAAATAATCACAAAAGTGAATTCGTGAAGGATCACGAAACTAAGTGCAACAAATATTTAAAGAAAATTATATAAAAAATAATAATAAATTTAATTAAGACACTTCGATTGTGACGATTGAATTAAATTTTCTTGATATAATAAACTTAGACCATTTTATGTCAGTAATTATAATTAGGCTGACATTTTACTTAAATATTTTATTTCATTTAATCATAATTATACTTGATATTTTAATTAGATTATTTTATTTTAATTAAATCATAATTATGACTAATAATTTTTATTTTATTGTTTAATTCATATAACTTCCACTTCAAAATATTGAACTTTAAACAATTTTGTTAATTTTATACAGGATGTTTAAGAATATTGGACTTTTAGTAAATTTTATGAAATTATACAGGATGTTTCAAAATATTGAAATTTTGTAAAAATTGTGAAACTTATTCAGGGTGTGCGAAAAGTGATCATGTCTTCTTTTATTTTATTTTGGCAAAGCGTATCAATAAGTATACGACTAGTCTCTACTTTCAGATACACTTTGGGGGGTAATTGTAATGTAATTGATTTGACCATAAGGAGTATTTGAAAGCATTGACCATATTATCGTTCTAATTATTTATATATTCAAACATTTTTTTATCATTCTAATTTTACATATAATTAAACATATTTTACTTTATTTAAATTTCGTAATCTATTACTTGGCGCTTAAATCACGTCTTCCTCTAAATTATTTATTAGTTTGTTTTACTCAGAGGTCAGAGATGGCAGCACTTAATGGACAACCTCAGTTAATGCCTTTTTTCGAAATCCAACCAAGTTAAGACCTTTTAAAGTAATTTCCTGTTTTGGAAGAATGTTCTCCACGCAGGAAGTATTTTTTTTTAGTTTGTAGGTGTGCAATTCACCGTTAGAAAATGTCCCTTCTAGAAGCTTCTATTGAGCTGGGATATATACAGTGGTTTTGAAATTTCCCTTCACTGTGAAATCAGTCGTGATCAGAGACAGACGTGTGTTCGGTCTTTAATGAACGTACTTTAAGCGCTCGGTGATAATTAGTCGCTAGGCCCTCGACATGATCGCATTTCAATTTAAATAAAAACATAAACATGTTTTTTCTTTTAACGGAATAAAGTAATATTAAATTTTATGCAAAGTGTTATCATTTCTTTTAGTTAAGTGATAAGACAAAGGAGGCATCATAAGTAAAGCGCACTGTTGCGCAATAGAAATGACGACTTACTGTGGGGCATAATATAAACTATAATAAATTACTTCCAACCGAGGAGCTATAAAAGGATAATATAACAAATGGCGTTCCAACGGGGTGCATTTAACATGCTACAAAAGGATATTATAACAAGTGGTGACACAATATTAAACTTGATACGTAACTAATAACACCTTCCACAAAAGAACAATAACATAACGAAAGCAAATGTTATAATGTAAATACAACTCTTGAAAAAAAATTAAACTCAGGGTATGGTAAGTGCTTTGCTCTAGTGATGTTTAATTCTAAATATTGTTTTATCTAACTTTAAAAAGAAGTACTTTTGGAAGTACCAGTGCCTATGGTTGGACTATCGTCTGTTCTATAGGACAATATGACATTACGCCTAAAATAGTACTATCCTGCAACAAAAAGTACGCATGGTCACACAGTTTATAGTCCACCGCTTCTATAGCTAAATAACTCTCTGGCCTTAAGGAACTCGAAAGTGCATGGCCGCCAAAATGCAAGCTCACCATTCAACCCTATCCTGAGACACCTCGATCCAATCCTTAACCTGGCACCCAACCTCTTTCAAATACATGTTCACCACATTATACTCCCTTCGATATTCAGGCCTGCAAAGAGATATTGTATCTTCAGGTTTGACAACTAAAATTTTGGTTACATGTCTTTCCTCACCCATGCACGCCACATGACAAACCAACTCCAATCTGCAAGCCTTGATTATTTTAAATAATATGTTGGGGATGCATAAAAACTACATAGTTCTCCATTCTCCCGTTTGTGCATCTCTCTTAGGTACTAACATCTTTCTCAGCACTTTGTTCTCAAAATTTTCTATGTATTCTCTTGGTACAAAGTGAGAAACAAAGCTTCACGTTTGTTAATTACAGAGGGTAGGAATATAGTTTTGTATTTGTTTTTTTGAGACAGAATACGAAACAACAGCAGCTCAAGAACTGTAAATATCAAGCAAGAATTGCCTGCGTGAATCTATTTTTGATCTCCTCTTGAATTTCACTCCTATCTGTTAGTACAGATACCCACTTCAGTGGTCGAACGGTCCAAGGCATCACTCTCGTGTTAGATCGGCCTGCTGATAACGAAGATCGGAGTTCAATTCTAGGTTGGTTCTACTGAGGGATTTATATTTTTCATAAATGGTTTACCACTCTCCTTCCATGAAAATGCGAGTAGATTACCACTATAATTATTCTTTCCTCCCCCCTACTCTATTAGAGTAATTAGCATATATACGTATAACCTGCATAGATAGTTAGACGCGATGATAAAGAAAAAGTCAGCACAGTTCCCAACTATTTGAGATTGTCAACTCCCTCACAACGTACGTCACTGATCTCTATGAATCCACGACCACTATAACTTGTTAAGCTTTAGCACCAGAATTTAGAATCTATTCTCTAAACACTTAGTGTCAAGACGTCGTCTTTACATAGAGGGGGTGAGGGAAATTCTCTGGCCCTAGGGGAAGTGTACCTACAACAGTTCCCCAACTGTCTGCGACGGGGTTGGCGTAATAGGCTGGGGGCATCAAGGAACATGTCCGGTGCTGATTTGAATAATTGGATTCCCCCACCTCTACTCTGTCCGCGAGAAGTTTCCACTTCAAGACGATGTCAAATTGCTGGGATGTTTCCAAAGGAGTTTGGTTTAAAGGCCTCTCTTCTCCTCCTTTGATTGAATTCCGACTTTGAGGTTGTTACAATGGTCGTAACGTTGCTTCATATACAGTCCAATTTTCAAAAGAAGGGACTATCTGAAAGATAGAATAGTTTTTGAAAATCATATATATTTGGGGGATACGCATATGTAGGCTACTAATTACGCAAGTGTGTTAGGGATGAGGCAAGCTAAATTTAGAGTCAATTTACCTGCATTTGCATGGAGGGAAAGTAAGAAAACCATTTAGGAAAAAACACCCTCAGTACACCCGACCGGGACCCCGATCTCCCCGTCATACGTAGATATTACAAGAGTGACGCCTCAGACATTTAGACCACCAAAGTGGGTCTTGAATAGTTACTAGGTGTACTTCAAAGTATTCATACGTCAAGTTATGTGATCCGCATATGTAAATTTTGATAGATATTATCAATACTTATAATATAATTGTAAAAATATAGTAAATTTTTTTATCATTTTTGACCGCAATAAAAAGTATGTATTTTCTAAATTACTCTTATGAAAATTTTACTATTGGTGAGAGCGTACTTACTCTTTACTGTAATGTGTGGTAGAGTGAGGTTTTGGGACTAAATCCCCTACTAGATGAACTTCTTTTCATCACTCTATAAATGTGCTTTTTCATATTTTTGTATTATTACGTTCAACACAATTGTTGTTTTTTTAATATTTTTAGTGCCATGTCTTACTACCCTTTCGGGTTATATGCCTATGCAGGCCCTAATAATAATTACACTAATAGGTTAGGAATTAAGAAGGCTTGATTGAAAGGAAATGCACCCTCATTCTCCCGGAGGGAGAGTGGAAAACTGTTTAGGAAAATACACCCCCAGTGCACCCGACCCGGGATCGAACCCTGATCTCCCCGTCATCGGCAGTATAGTTCAACACTAGAGTAGCGCGTTAGACCACGCGGCCACCGAAGTGGGTAAAATTGTTATTAATGGCTTAATTTAATGAGTAGGAATTATAAAGGTTGTATGGATAAAATGTGCCAGCATTAAAGTGGAGAGACGATGGTAAAAATCCATTGATACATCACAGCTCCCCAGTGTACCTTGCCGCGATTCGAACCTTGTATTTCTTATGATAAGTAATCTAGTTTATTGAGAGATTGATACCTTAGACCGTGTATGGCCACAGTGGGCTGATCTCTCATCCTATTTCCTCCTCCCTCAAGTTACCAACCCCCTCGCTTCTGCTTTCTCTCAGCATTTTGAACTGAAGATACCTCCCTCTTGTCCTTCTTCTCCTGGAGCAATCAAGGTAGCTAGACACTCACCCAAGAAGGGGCAAGTTTATTCTCAATTAACGACTCCCGGTTGAATTGTAGAGACTAGACACACCAAGTTGGCCCCGTGGATCTGATGTGGTTTCTGAGATTATTGCTAAGACAACCGACACACGAGTTAGCGTGTTACAACTTCCCGTCCAAGATTACTCACATTACTCATACCTTAACACAGCGTTTTTTCAAATTGTGCTCCGTGGAGCCCATAGCTCAGGCTTCTCGAGAAAATTTTAAAACAGGCACAGGTCGAGGTGAATTGGTCATGATCAATAACAGGAAAAGTAGTTTTAGGTGTGGTATATGTTTATATTTCAGAAAGCTTATGTGTAAGAATTTTTAGATCAACTATATAGAAGGCATATTGTAATATGAACAGAACAGGAAAAGTCCTAATTTATAGTAAATAAGATATCAGGACAAATGTAAAAGGAAATTGAAAAAAAAAAACTGTTAAAGGGTAAACTCAAATTTTCATCAATGATTAATTTTCGATCATGTCAAGAATCGAACCCGGGACCCTTGGCTAAGTAGACAAAGACGCTACCGACTGAGTTAAGGTGTCGGACTCATCTCTAACATATTATTGTAACTAAACGAGGATAGGCGGGTAAAAAAAAAAAAAGTAAAACTAAGTTGAAAATTTCACAAAACTGTGTTCAACCAATTATTATAAAGTAATTATTGTGTTTTAAATTTCAGATTTAACATTAAATGATTCAATAAAAAAAAGTCTATGTTTTTATGCGCATTTGAATTTTTGTGGTGTTTTCCTTTCCTTCTGGGTAATATAAACGATAAGAACATCAAATAATCCAATTTTAGAATGTTGGTATATCTGTCAATTTGTTTATTTCCTGCAAACTCAAAAAGGATTCATTGGATAGAGATAGGACTTTTCTGTTTTACTCCTTAATCTTCAGAGAACCATGGTAAACTAAAGACTATCACACTAGCTCATCAGCGAACGAGGCAGTATAGAAAAAAACCGGGTGTAAGCAGTGAACATTCGTTACGGCTGGTATTACGATTACATAAGATGACAATTGATATGATCGGGGAGAGGGAGGGGTTGGGGTGAGTACATGTTTATTATTGAATCTTCGTACGCTCCTCTTGAAGTTTCATTATTTTCTAGCATTTGAAGTTGTCGAATTTGTTGATGTATTGTTTAATGTGGGCGAAGCCGCGGGCAGATGCTATTATCTGGATACATTGTTGAGTCATAACAAAATACAATAACGTAATAGTGTAATAAAATAAATTCCCATACTGACACTCTTCTATTTCACGTGTAGGCGACAGTGTTTATAAGAGCAGTCGTGCAAGTGGGGTACTCGACGTTGAACAGACTGTACTGCCAACCTACGTGACGAGGGTTGGGGGTTTAGTGATGCTGAGAGGGGTTCGTGGACCAGCTAGACAGGTACAGTGAATAAACACGCTGGTTTGTCCTCATCTTAACACTGCCAAATATCATACGCTTCGCAGGAACAGGTCAACGGGCAAAAAGCAATGTGAAACATAGCGGATTGTCACGAGACTTTGGAGGGTAAAAAATGAACAATGAAAAAGTTTCATATTTTTAAAAGGTAGCCCATTTTATTAAAAATTAAATATAGATAGTTTTTTTCTTGGGTAGACAATCATTTATCCGAGTTAGTGCTATTGTGAAAACTTAAAAGTCAATTTTTTTTTTTGAAGATACATGTTAGAAACTTTATTACCTTCATCGATGTATTTGTGAACCGAGCGTAAATCTCGTGTTTACCTTTGATGGGGAGGTACAAAAAGGCAGGTAAATCTCGGGTCTACCACTGATGGGGAGGTACAAAAAGGCAGGTAAATCTCGGGTTTACCACTGATGGGGAGGTACAAAAGGCAGGTAAATCTCGTGTTTACCAATGATGGGAGGTACAAAAAGGCAGGTAAATCTCTTGTTTACCAATGATGGAGAGGTACAAAAAAGCAGGTAAATCTCTTTTAAATTCTACCTTTATCATCCCTATCCCATAAATTTAGCCAAATGTGGATATTCCGGACGGGTAGTAAGATGCAGTGTAAAAAATACTCTTTTTGAATTAATATGGAAAATGGATTTCTTTTCTTTCTTAATGATCGTAAATTTCAACATGACCATTATTTTAAGCTTTATTTTATAATATAGTCCGAAAATTGTTAGGCCTATATTTAGCATATTTGTATGTAAGAGTGTTTACGCCTCACTACACATTTGGCAACATTTCTGGAGCTCTAACAAAGGAATTATACTAAATGTAAGTACCATACTTAAAACGTCCAAAGGAAATTAAATATACTCGTCTAGGTGATAAAATTTACACCTGATCAATATTAACAGAGTGATCAGACAGGATATCAATAATTGAGTAATTAATTATTAAAACCACTGCCTGAAATATCATTAGATGTATTTAGTGTTCTTCATGTGAGGACACCCCTAAATAACAGTTTGATTTTTTTAATTTAGAGCAAAATCTTCTAAATTGACTGTAAATGCACTGATAAATCTTTCATAATTGAGTCATTTCTCATTAGGATACATAACATAATACCTGCAATGCGCACTAATCTACTCAAGGATCGCGGTGCTCTTATTATTATTAGCACCGCGTCTTACTATCCGTTCGGGTTATACTCACTTACGTAATGTGTAATGGTAGGGTGATTGTGAGATGAAATGGAGGACCTACAGTTTAACGTGGGATCCGAACCACGGTGGAGGCCATACACATTCACATGTTGTGATTAACACACGTCTTGTCAGAGGTGAAGTAAGGGTTTGGAAATCAATAAATCTGTGCTGGAACCGAGGATTGAACTCCGGACCCTCAGTACAGAAGTCTGACACCTTACCCCTAGACGATCAGGTCACCCCACGGTGCTCTTAAAATATAATAAAAGACTACACATTATACTCAGATAATAGTCATTTCCTGGTACAGTTCATTCATGGAAACTTTTTTTTCTGACGTTTGAAAAGTTACTAGTACCAGTTTACTTTTTGTCCATCAGCTATTTATCTATTTTGTCGAGTTCGATTCATATAATTTTTCAAAGTAGTCAAAAATTATAGAAGCGGATGGTATTTTTTAATAAATTTTCTACTTGAAAAAATATCCAAATTTACCGTGAATATACTTTATGAAAGTCTAATATTTATGAGAAGTTAGTTGAAACATAATACTATACTGTTTCTCCAAGTGTACGTTACAACCCTTAACTGTCGACTGTAACATTGTTTCTTGTCTGTTCCTTTGCCAGAGCCTGTCATGGCTGGTGTTAGGTTACACTGCGTGGCGGTGTGGTAGAGTGGGTTGCGTTGTCGGACACTGTCGGGGGCGCTACTGTACTTCACAAGGTGTCGTGTTAACTACCCGAGTATTTGCGTTTCACGATAGTTTGTCCCCGTGTTAAGAGCCACAGAAAAGAGACGGGTGGACTGATTTTTTGGATTCTGCGCCTTAGATCAACATTGAATGCTTATGTTCAGATGTTTAGAACTAGGCTGATTTTATTAAGTAGTCGAAAATATAATATATTTTATTTTTCAATTAGAGACCATTTTCTAGTTGAGTCACCACATGCAAAAAAAAATTAAATTGGGCACATACGATTTATAGCGAATACTCTCCAATCTCCCCCCACATACCAAGTAAATAGTTATATTTTATATACCACCGTTCGACCATGCGAGGCCTTATTTGTCATTATATCATTTCAAACGTATTACCCTTTAATACTCTGCTTTTAACAGTTTTTTTAAAAATATGGTCTCATATCCGAGTTACTGCGCAGCTTCGCTGATAAATCTATCCCTTCTTATGCCAACTGTTGTAGCCTGTCACACTGCGTGGCATACCGTAGTGTTGCTGTGAATTGTCATGGCCGGTCATTTTCTGACCAGAGCAAGGAACGGCTTTACATTATCTAGCACGTGATATGGAGACTTTAGGTAAAAACATGAGCTGGTTAACCTTTTTTTAGAGCTCGTATCCATTGATTGTGTCGTTAACGTCAGGAAATTCCTTTCGCGTTCCCACAGTAATTTTGAGCATGATAAAGGGACAAATATACTCTTTCATTATCAACTTATAATTAATTATTAACTTACAATCGCAAATTATTATGTTTCATTGTATTTCTTAAACATATTTATCACAATAATAAAAACGTTACCGTACGAATAAGAATAATTTAAATACACATAATATTTGCAATAAGTGCTTCACCATATACAAAATCAATGACATTGTGACAATAGTAAGGGACAAATAATTAGTTTACAATACATTAAAGTCATACTTTTTTTAATTATAAAGTTTGATTGAAATCATAGAATCGCTCCATAAACTTGGGACCACATTGACTACCGTGGGTCAAGAAAATATTCCCGCGTGATTTAGGTTCGCCAGCCCTGACCTAGAATTTTTATTTCCAGATTTGTTGACTTTATTCCTGATGGAGCGAAAATAACTAGGTTCAGAACACGAATTACTATTGACTTAGTCGGAGAAACAGGCATGAGAAGACAAGGGCGGTGACATTATTGTCGAGAAAACCCCTGAGATAAATCACATGTTGAAAATCACTCTCGATACACCTGCTTTCGTTTCGAGCCCCTTTAACGATGACTTCGTGCGATACTAGTCTAATGCCTGGGTCTGCGCGTCCACCTGTACTGGTGATACCGACCTGAGTAGGGGGGAGGGCGTCTCGTCACAATTTGACCTACTTATCTGTGATTGGCTGTCACAATTTGACCCCGACGCTGATTGGCTGCTATAATTAGACCTCCCCCCTCCCACCCCCTCCCCTCCCCTCCCTCCGCTCTGATTACAAAATCTCCACCAGTTGATTACGAAATTTCCTCCCCTACAACCCCCCTACAACCCCCTCCCCCCATCCCCTACAACCCCACCACACCTTGAACATGTTGGTACTTGTGCGGGCCCTTTTTTTCTTGATTATTGTTGCGTGCTAATTAATTATTCATGTCTGCTAATTGATTATTGATGTGTGCTAATTAATTATTCATGTATGGGTAGGGGGGAAGGTCATTGGAGTATATTTTATTTGGATGGTGAGCATACGTCTCTGCACGAACCTCTCGCTACGACTGCGTGGTGTAGAGTGAGGAGCATCTTATTTGGGGGGAACATGCAGCCCGATGCGTCAGGCGCTCCTCCCGTGGCATGAGAAGGAACACGGAGCAGGAACCTTTTCCCGACGGCCGCTTAGCGAAGAGTGTGGCCGCTGAGAAACTGACAGCGTATCACGGCCTTATGACCCCCTTTCACTTTTCCCCCTCACTCCCCCCTCCTTCAAGGCAACCCCCTATGTGGTAAAGGGTTTTTTTCCAGTGTCGCAAGCCCTTATTTGGTAATGGGTTTGCCCGGTGTCGCAACCCAGCGCAAGTTTGACGGGTTGACAAGACAAGTCGAGACAAGAATAGATCACGATGTCGTAATCCTCTACCCCTATGTGGTAATGGGTTTTCTCCGACAAGCATTGACACAGCCTTGGAATGCTCAGTTAGGGGCCTCCATCCCCCACCGCTAAAGTCTACTAAAATTGGTTGTATGATATCGTCTGTCGACATGCGCGGATGTAGGTATCAGTCATGAGGGAAGAAATATCTACACTTTACACTGCAGGGATTCAATTTCCCTCAGCTGGAATTATATGTACCTGACATTTAGACGGCGTGCACACCGGGACTCAAACCGCGATATCTTTAGCACTGCTAGTGTCTGCTATAGCGGCCGTACTTCCTGCACCCCCACCATTTTGCAGGTCGACCAAGTAGAATGTGTACCCGCATTTGCTTCAAACGTCAATCACCGGCCGTCTAGTGGCGCCTTAGAACATGCGACCATAGATGGCACTCACATCTGGACTCAAACCTCGATATCTTTAGCACAGCTATTGTCTGTTAGAACGGTCGTACTTCATGCACACCCGCCATTTTGAAAGGTTGACCAGGTAGAATGTGTACCCGCATTTGCTAGGAGTGAAAAAATCAAACGTTGATCACTCTGTCATCGGTCATCTAGTGACACCTTAAACCATGCGACCGTCGATGCATTGTGACGGTAGATAAAGTGAAAGCAGGCGTTTTATTCCTCGAGATATTTAATGTTCTCATGTGAGGAATGTCGGGCCTCCACCATGGTTCGGTTTCCGCGTTAAACTGTAGGTCCTCACAATCACCCTACATTAGCGTAAGTGCTTATAACCGAACGGGTAGTAAGACGTGGCACTAATAATGATATCACTCTTACATCAATTCATAAGTAATATCGAATTTAATGTTCGCAACTATATTTTGACGTGATAATATATATCTACATCAGGCTTGAGGGAGATATAAAATATATACTTGTATTTGTGCGACACGGCCGACCTGGATCCAATACCCCCTACCTCCCCCTGCTAATAGCCAAGAAGTTAGCGCGTCACTGACAATCGAACCCTCTAACACCGCCTGAATGAGAGATAAAATAATAAAATTAGTGATGTACCCTCATTTACGGAGGGTTGAAATGTGAAAACAGTCAAAGCTATTATTTATGCTTACTCCTGCTAGATATCTTTGACAGGAGTCGAACCGGGGACTTTTGGCGTAACAGTATAGGGTTTGTCGACCTTGCAATTTGCCTAGAAATAACCAGGAGGATAAAAAAGTATTCAGGGTGCATAAAAAATATGCGTGTTTTTATGTAGAAAAAATAGCTCAAAATCTTTGAAAAAATTGTCTGTCTAAAAAAGATTATTCAGCCCACGGGATTAGAACCAGACCCAGTGACTGATAAGCACCGATCTCTAGATAAAAAAACGAAACTAGTACAGGGTTTCGAACCCCCTACTAGTTGGGATGCATTCAGTTCTATCACCTAGTGTTTTCTTATAAATGTTTGAAATGTTTACTCCGGTTAGATATCATCGACGGGGTTCAAACCAGAGACTTTGCCGATTGTCAAGTCGAAGTCCTTAGCCCTACAGTCACAGAGCGTGATGTGTACCAGCAATTGTGCTGCCGGAAAAAAATAAACACGCCGGCATTTCTATTACTATAGCTAAACTTCAAAATATAACAACATACATATATATCTTATTGAGGCTATTGTCTAGAATTAATCAAGTAGGTGCGCGTCCGTCCAATGCTTCAGGCAAGTTGAAAAATGCACCCCACATTTGCGAGAGTGAAAAAAAAGGGTTTTGCTCAGATATCATCGACGGGAATCGAACCAGGGACTTTTGGCGTTTGTCGAGTCAACGTCCTTACCCCCTCCAGTCACGGGGCGAGATGTGAACCAGCATTTGCACGCCCGACTGTCATAGGATCCACCCCTAGACAGCGCTGAAGAAAGACCCCCGTCCTCTATGAAAGCTTTAACGCAAATGCAATATAACGGTACTTACACGGACCGGGTAGGCTCCGATACGGAAATGACTCTGGAACCTTTGCATAGTGTGTGTAATAAAATAAACTTGAACCCTAGGACAGCTTCAAATACAGTCTAGGGCAGTTAATGTATCACTATGAAAGGTTAAACCCCTCATTTTCACCCCATGTCTGGAATCGAACTAGGGTCCTTGGCTAGGCAAACAAACAAAGTTTTTTTTAAACCCTGTAATATGTTGTGACTAGAAGGAGATGCCAATATACATGGGGCAACAATACCAGAATAAAATATAAAATGTGAGCACACACACACACGTTCACTTATAAATTATAATTGTGGTGGCGTTATATTGCTACCACTGCCAAAGAGAAAGCAAAGTAAAAGGAATTAATTAATGTTTGAGACCAAACTTCCAGGCTAAATAAACTTGTATGATTTAATTATTTTATTCATAATGTTTGAGACAGAGGTTCTAGGCTAAATAAACTTGTATTTATAGGATCATTCTGCACTATCTAGTAACTAAACATTTTTTCAATATCTTGGGATAGCACGTATATATTTAATTACTACTTGGACAATAATTTAAACATCCAAACGGGGTAGGAATAGTGAAAGTATTTATGAGAGGTAAGTGTACTCGCATTTGCATGGAAGGAGAGCTGGAAATACATCAGTGTTCGAATTTCTCAACCAACCAATCATACAGGCAGAGCCTCGCTTAGTTACTTGTACAATTCACAAGACCTAAATAATATTGATTTATGTGTTATTATAATTTTTTAAATTCTTGGTAGAATATGTTTGGCTGGAGAATCAAAGACAATAAGGAGATGCGGTGTCTACACCAAAATCAGCGGTCGGAGTACTGTTCTAGGGGGAGAGAGAGAGAGAGAGTTCGGTTGTAGACGTTAAAACAGTTTATAATATTTATTCACACAACACTTAAACAACAAAGAAATGTTATTTTCGCGATATATTTTGATATATATAAAACTTTGGCAATAAATTCATAAGTAATACAATTATACATTTAAATTCACTAATATATAACCTTCACATAAATTAATATGTTGTTGTTGTTGTTGTTGATAAGTTTTAAATATGAAACTATAGCTGATGACATGATATATAACATTTACACTAAGCAATTAGCAACTCAAACAACAAAGAAATTCATTAAATGATGTTCGCAAAAAATATTTTTGATTTATAATGATATATTAAACTTTTACAAAAAAAATCCTAAGTAATACAATTATATAGATCTTGAAATTATTTTAACTATAAGGCGGTGTTATTAATTTACAACGGGAACAAACCAGTACACATGCTAAGATACATACGTAATAAATATATGTATTAAAATGTTGCAAACTCTGTAGGAGAAAATGCTACTAATAAAGATACGTAAACATTGTTTTAAATACTTATAAAATATTCATTTTTTAGCGGGCCTGCTTGAGAAGCCCCGTTTAAATAACAATAAAGTAATGTATAAGTCTAATTGTAGTATTTTTAATGAGGCAAGCTAATTGTAACGACGCTGATGAAGGAATCGCACCAATGATACATTTTTAGGCCATTCCGGGAATCGAAGCCGGGACCCTTGGCTCGCTGGTCAGGCATGCAGGTTTCGGCTGAATATATTTATTTTTACGAAATACTTTTCTCTAGCACTTTACTACCAGAAATAAACGGGTAAGCCCCAAGACTGCTGCATTTCTCTTTTGAACCATCTAAGACTCCAATTTGACAGTAGACATGGCACCTGACAATGGCCACAAGCGTGAGATAAAAGCTGATGTCGACCAGGTGAAATGTGTAACAGCATTTGCCATGCGTTTGTTGCCCTCTAAGGGACGTCACAGGGCGAGGTGTGTACCCGCATTTGCGTGTCATTGACATTCGAACCCTCCAACACCGCCCGAATGAGAGAGATAAAATAATAAAATTATTGATGTACCGTCATTTTTTCAGGGCTGAAATGTGAAAACAGTCAAAGTTATTATTTATGCTTTCTCCTGCTAGATATCACCGATGGCATTCGAACCCGGGACTTGTGGCGTTTGTCGCCCATGCAGGGAATTTAACTCTGGACCTTTTGCAGAGTGCGTGTAATAAAATAAACTTGAACCCTAGGACAGCTACAAATACAGTCCAGGGCAGTTAATGTATCACTATGAAGGGTTAAACATACATTTTCAAGCTATACAGGGAATCTAACTCTGGACCTTTGCAGAGTGTGTGTAATATAAATAAACTTGAACCCTAGGGCAGCTACAAATACAGTCCACGGCAGTTAACGTATCACTATGAACGGTTAAACCTACATTTTCAAGCATACAGGGAATCGAAATCAGGACCCTCGCAAAGTGTGTGTAATAAAATAAACTTGAACCCTAGGGCAGCTACAAATACAGTCCACGGCAGTTAACGTATCACTATGAACGGTTAAACCTACATTTTCAAGCATACAGGGAATCGAAATCAGGACCCCTCGCAAAGTGTGTGTAATAAAATAAACTTGAACCCTAGGACAGCTACAAATACAGTCTAGGGCAGTTAATGTATCACTATGAAGGGATAAACATACATTTTCAAGCTATACAGGGAATCTAACTCTGGACCTTTGCAGAGTGTGTGTAATAAAATAAACTTGAACCCTAGGGCAGCTACAAATACAGTCTAGGGCAGTTAATGTATCACTATGAAGGGATAAACATACATTTTCAAGCTATACAGGGAATCTAACTCTGGACCTTTGCAGAGTGTGTGTAATAAAATAAACTTGAACCCTAGGACAGCTACAAATACAGTCTAGCGCAGTTAATGTATCACTATGAACGGTTAAACCTACATTTTCAAGCATACAGGGAATCGAAATCAGGAACCCTCGCAAAGTGTGTGTAATAAAATAAACTTGAACCCTAGGACATCTACAAATACAGTCTAGGGCAGTTAATGTATCACTATGAAGGGTTAAACATACATTTTCAAGCTATACAGGGAATCTAACTCTGGACCTTTGCAGAGTGTGTGTAATAAAATAAACTTGAACCCTAGGACATCTACAAATACAGTCCAGGGCAGTTAACGTATCACTATGAACGGTTAAACCTACATTTTCAAGCATACATGGAATCGAGATCAGGACCCCCTCGCAAAGTGTGTGTAAAAAATAAACTTGAACCCTAAGACAGCTACAAATACAGTCTAGGGCAGTTAATGTATCACTATGAAAGGTTAAACCCTCATTTTCACCCCATATCTGGAATCGAACTAGGGTCCTTGGCTAGGCAAACAAACAAATTAACATGCGCGAAGAAACCGGCCTCGGTACACACGCACGACAGACAAGCGTGAGGTGTAATAAAATAAACTTGAACCCTAGGACAGCTACAAATACAGTCCAGGGCAGTTAATGTATCACTATGTAAGGTTAAACCCTCATTTTCAAGCATACAGGGAATCGAAATCAGGACCCTTCGCAAAGTGTGTGTAATAAAATAAACTTGAACCCTAGGACAGCTACAAATACAGTCTAGGGCAGTTAATGTATCACTATGAACGGTTAAACCTACATTTTCAAGCATACAGGGAATCGAAATCAGGACCCCCCTCGCAAAGTGTGTGTAATAAAATAAACTTGAACCCTAGGACAGCTACAAATACAGTCTAGGGCAGTTAACGTATCACTATGAACGGTTAAACCTACATTTTCAAGCTATACAGGGAATCGAAATCAGGCCCCTTCGCAAAGTGTGTGTAATAAAATAAACTTGAACCCTAGGACAGCTACAAATACAGTCTAGGGCAGTTAATGTATCACTATGAACGGTTAAACCCTCATTTTCACCCCATATCTGGAACCGAACTAGGGTCCTTGGCTAGGCAAACAAACAAATTATCATGCGCGAAGAAACAGGCCTCGGTACACACGCACGACAGACAAGCGTGAGAAAAGAGCTGATCTTGACTAGGTGAAATGTGTAACATGTTATGTCCAAAAGGTGAAAAATCAATTATTATTCTATAATAATATTTCTGTATGTCACCAATTAATAAGTACTATGATGTATTCATAAAAAATAAACACATAGTTTTGTTGATCACAATAACCAATCTGTAATTATAAACTTTAAACCAAATTGTTCTAATATGTTTAGCAAAATTTAAATTTTCAAAAATAAATTATTTGTTAATTACCCGAAATTATTTGGTATATGTGAAAAAAAAGTATGTTATTCTTATAGATCATGAAAAAACTAATCCCTGATTTTTATTTTGAATTCAATTTTCCCGGTTAGATTCTATAATATTGAGTACTATGGCGTGGATTTGTTTAGCTTACACTGAATATTTATTAAAACTTATACACAACCTCCCATCGTTCTACATGTCTAATACTTGTCACAAGAAATAAGTAAGGCTGAATAAATTAGATTTACTAAGGGAATACATCTCAATTTTCCAGAGTTGGAAACGGAAAACGGTTTATGAAAATTTACCCCAAAAATAGCTTGCTGTGGGATCAAACCCCCGACTTCCCTATAACCTGTTTCTAAAATGGAAACTCAAGCGTAATTACCTAGTGATCTGACACACATACTATTTCTAGACCACACGAGCTCGATGATATAATAACTAATATTAACGCAAAACAAATTAGCCACTTAAGCCTCAAGCCAATATTAGAGGAAGTGTGCCCACATTTGCATAGATGGAGAGTGAAAAAACAGCCCCCGGGTCTAGGACAGCACTATCGCAAAATACTAAGTTGCACGGAGTTCGAATCCTGGTCCACGGGCTGGCACACGCTAATGGATTGATAATTGGGAGGTTTGAGCCCGCCTTTGCATAGAGGGAGAGTTAAAAACACCCCTTGTTTACCCGACCGAGATTTGAACCTCGAACTCCTTAAGTATTAATAACGCTAACGGATTGATAATTGGTAAGTTTGAATTTAGAAGAAGTGTGCCCGTATTTGAACAATATAGGACTTGTCAAACTTGTAGGGATTGAACCCTCCTACCTCCTTACGTCACAGGGCGTGATGTGTAACCGCATTTGCGCGGCTGGAAAAAATAAACACTCCCTCAGAGGCTCCATCGGTTAAAGAACGGCAAATTTAGCATTTAGACGATATATCTCGGCTGACAATGAACCCCTCCCTAAGAAATAGACGAGCCTGACATTTAGACGGCATGCCCATTTGCGCCGGAGTGAAGATTGGGAAAGTATAACAATATCTTCTGCAACTGCGAGATTCCTGTTTAGTACGTTCACCTTAAGTTTGACTGTGCGCTTAAAGTAGTTGAGAAACATTCTTACTCTGTACAAGTGGTAGAGATTAGATCTTAAAGGATGGTTCTCTCTATCTCTCTCTCTCTCTCTGAAGAGACGTTTAAGACTGGTATTTGTCTGTTAATAGAGTTTTGATTTAATCTCTGTCGAGTGTCTCACTTCATTGCTCAAGACGTCTAAGAAGACACTTGTGAAAGGTCACTTGATGTGAGGCGTTAGCATGTCTGTTCACTGAGCCAAGTGTCCAGGGTTCAATTTCCAGTATGGATGAAAATGGTGGTTTAACCTTTCATAGTGATAAATTAGGGGAGGATTGGTTTTTTTTGTGTACAACTAGAGTAATTTTCAAAATAAAAGTAATTATGTTGTTACCAAACCTATGTCAAATATATTCATTTGAGCCGGAGACCCCTAACTGACAAAAGAAGGTGTGAGCCAGTGGACCAGGATTCGAACTCCGTGCAACTTAGTATTTTGCGATAGTGCTGTCCTAGACCCGGGGGCTGTTTTTTCACTCTCCATCTATGCAAATGTGGGCACACTTCCTCTAATATTGGCTTGAGGCTTAAGTGGCTAATTTGTTTTGCGTTAATATTAGTTATTATATCATCGAGCTCGTGTGGTCTAGAAATAGTATGTGTGTCAGATCACTAGGTAATTACGCTTGAGTTTCCATTTTAGAAACAGGTTATAGGGAAGTCGGGGGTTTGATCCCACAGCAAGCTATTTTTGGGGTAAATTTTCATAAACCGTTTTCCGTTTCCAACTCTGGAAAATTGAGATGTATTCCCTTAGTAAATCTAATTTATTCAGCCTTACTTATTTCTTGTGACAAGTATTAGACATGTAGAACGATGGGAGGTTGTGTATAAGTTTTAATAAATATTCAGTGTAAGCTAAACAAATCCACGCCATAGTACTCAATATTATAGAATCTAACCGGGAAAATTGAATTCAAAATAAAAATCAGGGATTAGTTTTTTCATGATCTATAAGAATAACATACTTTTTTTTCACATATACCAAATAATTTCGGGTAATTAACAAATAATTTATTTTTGAAAATTTAAATTTTGCTAAACATATTAGAACAATTTGGTTTAAAGTTTATAATTACAGATTGGTTATTGTGATCAACAAAACTATGTGTTTATTTTTATGAATACATCATAGTACTTATTAATTGGTGACATACAGAAATATTATTATAGAATAATAATTGATTTTTCACCTTTTGGACATAACATGTTACACATTTCACCTAGTCAAGATCAGCTCTTTTCTCACGCTTGTCTGTCGTGCGTGTGTACCGAGGCCTGTTTCTTCGCGCATGATAATTTGTTTGTTTGCCTAGCCAAGGACCCTAGTTCGGTTCCAGATATGGGGTGAAAATGAGGGTTTAACCGTTCATAGTGATACATTAACTGCCCTAGACTGTATTTGTAGCTGTCCTAGGGTTCAAGTTTATTTTATTACACACACTTTGCGAAGGGGCCTGATTTCGATTCCCTGTATAGCTTGAAAATGTAGGTTTAACCGTTCATAGTGATACGTTAACTGCCCTAGACTGTATTTGTAGCTGTCCTAGGGTTCAAGTTTATTTTATTACACACACTTTGCGAGGGGGTCCTGATTTCGATTCCCTGTATGCTTGAAAATGTAGGTTTAACCGTTCATAGTGATACATTAACTGCCCTAGACTGTATTTGTAGCTGTCCTAGGGTTCAAGTTTATTTTATTACACACACTTTGCGAAGGGTCCTGATTTCGATTCCCTGTATGCTTGAAAATGAGGGTTTAACCTTACATAGTGATACATTAACTGCCCTGGACTGTATTTGTAGCTGTCCTAGGGTTCAAGTTTATTTTATTACACCTCACGCTTGTCTGTCGTGCGTGTGTACCGAGGCCGGTTTCTTCGCGCATGTTAATTTGTTTGTTTGCCTAGCCAAGGACCCTAGTTCGATTCCAGATATGGGGTGAAAATGAGGGTTTAACCTTTCATAGTGATACATTAACTGCCCTAGACTGTATTTGTAGCTGTCTTAGGGTTCAAGTTTATTTTTTACACACACTTTGCGAGGGGGTCCTGATCTCGATTCCATGTATGCTTGAAAATGTAGGTTTAACCGTTCATAGTGATACGTTAACTGCCCTGGACTGTATTTGTAGATGTCCTAGGGTTCAAGTTTATTTTATTACACACACTCTGCAAAGGTCCAGAGTTAGATTCCCTGTATAGCTTGAAAATGTATGTTTAACCCTTCATAGTGATACATTAACTGCCCTAGACTGTATTTGTAGATGTCCTAGGGTTCAAGTTTATTTTATTACACACACTTTGCGAGGGTTCCTGATTTCGATTCCCTGTATGCTTGAAAATGTAGGTTTAACCGTTCATAGTGATACATTAACTGCGCTAGACTGTATTTGTAGCTGTCCTAGGGTTCAAGTTTATTTTATTACACACACTCTGCAAAGGTCCAGAGTTAGATTCCCTGTATAGCTTGAAAATGTATGTTTATCCCTTCATAGTGATACATTAACTGCCCTAGACTGTATTTGTAGCTGCCCTAGGGTTCAAGTTTATTTTATTACACACACTCTGCAAAGGTCCAGAGTTAGATTCCCTGTATAGCTTGAAAATGTATGTTTATCCCTTCATAGTGATACATTAACTGCCCTAGACTGTATTTGTAGCTGTCCTAGGGTTCAAGTTTATTTTATTACACACACTTTGCGAGGGGTCCTGATTTCGATTCCCTGTATGCTTGAAAATGTAGGTTTAACCGTTCATAGTGATACGTTAACTGCCGTGGACTGTATTTGTAGCTGCCCTAGGGTTCAAGTTTATTTTATTACACACACTTTGCGAGGGGTCCTGATTTCGATTCCCTGTATGCTTGAAAATGTAGGTTTAACCGTTCATAGTGATACGTTAACTGCCGTGGACTGTATTTGTAGCTGCCCTAGGGTTCAAGTTTATTTTATTACACACACTCTGCAAAGGTCCAGAGTTAGATTCCCTGTATAGCTTGAAAATGTATGTTTAACCCTTCATAGTGATACATTAACTGCCCTGGACTGTATTTGTAGCTGTCCTAGGGTTCAAGTTTATTTTATTACACGCACTCTGCAAAAGGTCCAGAGTTAAATTCCCTGCATGGGCGACAAACGCCACAAGTCCCGGGTTCGAATGCCATCGGTGATATCTAGCAGGAGAAAGCATAAATAATAACTTTGACTGTTTTCACATTTCAGCCCTGAAAAAATGACGGTACATCAATAATTTTATTATTTTATCTCTCTCATTCGGGCGGTGTTGGAGGGTTCGAATGTCAATGACACGCAAATGCGGGTACACACCTCGCCCTGTGACGTCCCTTAGAGGGCAACAAACGCATGGCAAATGCTGTTACACATTTCACCTGGTCGACATCAGCTTTTATCTCACGCTTGTGGCCATTGTCAGGTGCCATGTCTACTGTCAAATTGGAGTCTTAGATGGTTCAAAAGAGAAATGCAGCAGTCTTGGGGCTTACCCGTTTATTTCTGGTAGTAAAGTGCTAGAGAAAAGTATTTCGTAAAAATAAATATATTCAGCCGAAACCTGCATGCCTGACCAGCGAGCCAAGGGTCCCGGCTTCGATTCCCGGAATGGCCTAAAAATGTATCATTGGTGCGATTCCTTCATCAGCGTCGTTACAATTAGCTTGCCTCATTAAAAATACTACAATTAGACTTATACATTACTTTATTGTTATTTAAACGGGGCTTCTCAAGCAGGCCCGCTAAAAAATGAATATTTTATAAGTATTTAAAACAATGTTTACGTATCTTTATTAGTAGCATTTTCTCCTACAGAGTTTGCAACATTTTAATACATATATTTATTACGTATGTATCTTAGCATGTGTACTGGTTTGTTCCCGTTGTAAATTAATAACACCGCCTTATAGTTAAAATAATTTCAAGATCTATATAATTGTATTACTTAGGATTTTTTTTGTAAAAGTTTAATATATCATTATATCAAAATATTTTTTGCGAACATCATTTAACTGAATTTCTTTGTTGTTTGAGTTGCTAATTTGCTTAGTGTAAATGTTATATATCATGTCATCAGCTATAGTTTCATATTTAAAACTTATCAACAACAACAACAACAACATATTAATTTATGTGAAGGTTATATATTAGTGAATTTAAATGTATAATTGTATTACTTATGAATTTATTGCCAAAGTTTTATATATATCAAAATATATCGCGAAAATAACATTTCTTTGTTGTTTAAGTGTTGTGTGAATAAATATTATAAACTGTTTTAACGTCTACAACCGAACTCTCTCTCTCTCTCTCCCCCTAGAACAGTACTCCGACCGCTGATTTTGGTGTAGACACCGCATCTCCTTATTGTCTTTGATTCTCCAGCCAAACATATTCTACCAAGAATTTAAAAAATTATAATAACACATAAATCAATATTATTTAGGTCTTGTGAATTGTACAAGTAACTAAGCGAGGCTCTGCCTGTATGATTGGTTGGTTGAGAAATTCGAACACTGATGGTATTTCCAGCTCTCCTTCCATGCAAATGCGAGTACACTTACCTCTCATAAATACTTTCACTATTCCTACCCCGTTTGGATGTTTAAATTATTGTCCAAGTAGTAATTAAATATATACGTGCTATCCCAAGATATTGAAAAAATGTTTAGTTACTAGATAGTGCAGAATGATCCTATAAATACAAGTTTATTTAGCCTAGAACCTCTGTCTCAAACATTATGAATAAAATAATTAAATCATACAAGTTTATTTAGCCTGGAAGTTTGGTCTCAAACATTAATTAATTCCTTTTACTTTGCTTTCTCTTTGGCAGTGGTAGCAATATAACGCCACCACAATTATAATTTATAAGTGAACGTGTGTGTGTGTGCTCACATTTTATATTTTATTCTGGTATTGTTGCCCCATGTATATTGGCATCTCCTTCTAGTCACAACATATTACAGGGTTTAAAAAAAACTTTGTTTGTTTGCCTAGCCAAGGACCCTAGTTCGATTCCAGACATGGGGTGAAAATGAGGGGTTTAACCTTTCATAGTGATACATTAACTGCCCTAGACTGTATTTGAAGCTGTCCTAGGGTTCAAGTTTATTTTATTACACACACTATGCAAAGGTTCCAGAGTCATTTCCGTATCGGAGCCTACCCGGTCCGTGTAAGTACCGTTATATTGCATTTGCGTTAAAGCTTTCATAGAGGACGGGGGTCTTTCTTCAGCGCTGTCTAGGGGTGGATCCTATGACAGTCGGGCGTGCAAATGCTGGTTCACATCTCGCCCCGTGACTGGAGGGGGTAAGGACGTTGACTCGACAAACGCCAAAAGTCCCTGGTTCGATTCCCGTCGATGATATCTGAGCAAAACCCTTTTTTTTCACTCTCGCAAATGTGGGGTGCATTTTTCAACTTGCCTGAAGCATTGGACGGACGCGCACCTACTTGATTAATTCTAGACAATAGCCTCAATAAGATATATATGTATGTTGTTATATTTTGAAGTTTAGCTATAGTAATAGAAATGCCGGCGTGTTTATTTTTTTCCGGCAGCACAATTGCTGGTACACATCACGCTCTGTGACTGTAGGGCTAAGGACTTCGACTTGACAATCGGCAAAGTCTCTGGTTTGAACCCCGTCGATGATATCTAACCGGAGTAAACATTTCAAACATTTATAAGAAAACACTAGGTGATAGAACTGAATGCATCCCAACTAGTAGGGGGTTCGAAACCCTGTACTAGTTTCGTTTTTTTATCTAGAGATCGGTGCTTATCAGTCACTGGGTCTGGTTCTAATCCCGTGGGCTGAATAATCTTTTTTAGACAGACAATTTTTTCAAAGATTTTGAGCTATTTTTTCTACATAAAAACACGCATATTTTTTATGCACCCTGAATACTTTTTTATCCTCCTGGTTATTTCTAGGCAAATTGCAAGGTCGACAAACCCTATACTGTTACGCCAAAAGTCCCCGGTTCGACTCCTGTCAAAGATATCTAGCAGGAGTAAGCATAAATAATAGCTTTGACTGTTTTCACATTTCAACCCTCCGTAAATGAGGGTACATCACTAATTTTATTATTTTATCTCTCATTCAGGCGGTGTTAGAGGGTTCGATTGTCAGTGACGCGCTAACTTCTTGGCTATTAGCAGGGGGAGGTAGGGGGTATTGGATCCAGGTCGGCCGTGTCGCACAAATACAAGTATATATTTTATATCTCCCTCAAGCCTGATGTAGATATATATTATCACGTCAAAATATAGTTGCGAACATTAAATTCGATATTACTTATGAATTGATGTAAGAGTGATATCATTATTAGTGCCACGTCTTACTACCCGTTCGGTTATAAGCACTTACGCTAATGTAGGGTGATTGTGAGGACCTACAGTTTAACGCGGAAACCGAACCATGGTGGAGGCCCGACATTCCTCACATGAGAACATTAAATATCTCGAGGAATAAAACGCCTGCTTTCACTTTATCTACCGTCACAATGCATCGACGGTCGCATGGTTTAAGGTGTCACTAGATGACCGATGACAGAGTGATCAACGTTTGATTTTTTCACTCCTAGCAAATGCGGGTACACATTCTACCTGGTCAACCTTTCAAAATGGCGGGTGTGCATGAAGTACGACCGTTCTAACAGACAATAGCTGTGCTAAAGATATCGAGGTTTGAGTCCAGATGTGAGTGCCATCTATGGTCGCATGTTCTAAGGCGCCACTAGACGGCCGGTGATTGACGTTTGAAGCAAATGCGGGTACACATTCTACTTGGTCGACCTGCAAAATGGTGGGGGTGCAGGAAGTACGGCCGCTATAGCAGACACTAGCAGTGCTAAAGATATCGCGGTTTGAGTCCCGGTGTGCACGCCGTCTAAATGTCAGGTACATATAATTCCAGCTGAGGGAAATTGAATCCCTGCAGTGTAAAGTGTAGATATTTCTTCCCTCATGACTGATACCTACATCCGCGCATGTCGACAGACGATATCATACAACCAATTTTAGTAGACTTTAGCGGTGGGGGATGGAGGCCCCTAACTGAGCATTCCAAGGCTGTGTCAATGCTTGTCGGAGAAAACCCATTACCACATAGGGGTAGAGGATTACGACATCGTGATCTATTCTTGTCTCGACTTGTCTTGTCAACCCGTCAAACTTGCGCTGGGTTGCGACACCGGGCAAACCCATTACCAAATAAGGGCTTGCGACACTGGAAAAAACCCTTTACCACATAGGGGGTTGCCTTGAAGGAGGGGGGAGTGAGGGGGGAAAAGTGAAAGGGGGTCATAAGGCCGTGATACGCTGTCAGTTTCTCAGCGGCCACACTCTTCGCTAAGCGGCCGTCGGGAAAAGGTTCCTGCTCCGTGTTCCTTCTCATGCCACGGGAGGAGCGCCTGACGCATCGGGCTGCATGTTCCCCCCAAATAAGATGCTCCTCACTCTACACCACGCAGTCGTAGCGAGAGGTTCGTGCAGAGACGTATGCTCACCATCCAAATAAAATATACTCCAATGACCTTCCCCCCTACCCATACATGAATAATTAATTAGCACACATCAATAATCAATTAGCAGACATGAATAATTAATTAGCACGCAACAATAATCAAGAAAAAAAGGGCCCGCACAAGTACCAACATGTTCAAGGCGTGGTGGGGTTGTAGGGGATGGGGGAGGGGGGTGTAGGGGAGGGGGTGTAGGGGAGGAAATTTCGTAATCAACTGGTGGAGATTTTGTAATCAGAGCGGAGGGAGGGGAGGGGAGGGGTGGGGGAGGGCTATTTATAGCAGCCAATCAGCGTCGGGGTCAAATTGTGACAGCCAATCACAGATAAGTAGGTCAAATTGTGACGAGACGCCCTCCCCCCTACTGACCTGGACGCGACAGTAAAATAGTGTTGACGGTGCGTAGGAACAGTTTGAAACACCCGCCCGCCCCTCTGACGTGTGTCGCCAACGGAAGGTGGGAATCTCTTGAGACCAACTTTTCGGACAGGCAGGGCCGTCTCCCTCCACTCTCCTTCCTCCCCCCCTCGACCCAACACTGCTGGGAAATCTAGTCGACCGAGATCACCATGAGCCATATCAAGAGCGGACCAGCCCCGCGTTAAGGCGAAGATTGATGAGCGGCGCCGGCTGCTGGCTCTATAGTAATTTACTGCGCAAGAATGTAAATTGATTGGCTGTCACAAAACCTCCTCCCCCCGCTTGGGATTTGCTGTATCTGAGCTCTGGCCGATCCCGAGTCGACCTCCTTTCCGACTTAATCCATCTTGGGAGGTTTATCTCAATAAATGCCTCGGGGAGGCTATTTTTCTCACGCTTTTGTTAAATCGTGCTCAAACCCTTGGAGTTCCCTTAAGGTGGGGACGTGGGGGAAGCGAGAAAAGGTCAATGTTTTTGCCATTTTTATATCAAAACTTTTCTGGCCAAAATAAATCAAATATTGCTCCAGTAGAAACACAGAGTTTAATTTTCTACACAAGGTGACATCAACAGACCTTGAATATGTCGTGAGCCTAGCGGCATTAGATTAGAAACTTTATAAATGAAGGGGAAAATTTGTCATTAAATTCCAGGATACCTCTGAGAGATATTCAAGAACTGTTGATATCACCGTGTGAAGAAAATTAAACTCATTGTTTCTACTGTACCATTATTTAATTTATTTTTGTCAAATAAATGTTTTGCAAAACACTGACTTTTTATCGCGTCGCCTACATCCCCACCTTAAACAAAGTAGACCTTTCAGGTTCGTTTTAATTTTATTTTTATTTTTGGTGGCACCCTGTAGTTCTAGACCGCGCTCTCCCAGCTCTATATTTAGTTGTTTCACCAAACCATTCAAGTAAGAATCGAGTTATTATAAAACCAAGCACGAATTGGGGTTTTCATGGTAATGTAAACAAAGAGTGAAAAGCTGAAAATTCTCCGTGAAAATCAGATTTTCGTTGGAAACGACTATTTTTGCCAACATCTTGGACCCATGACACTTATAATGAGAGGTCGTTTGTCAAAATATGTTCACACTTTATCTTGTAATTTCTATTGCCGGAAATGGGCTTATCAAATTATGTAAGATATAATTTAGTTAAACCCCAAAAGACTTCAATGAATAAATTAATGTTGGTTTCAATACAACGTAATTGTTAAGGAAGGTCCTCAACAGTGTTTACTTGAGAAAAAAAGTTTCTTAATCCAAGTGACATAAATAAAATTTTAAAACGATTCATAATTCTCTTGAACAGCTTAATGTCACGGGAGTGAGTCGAACGCCTGTATGAACTTCTGATCAAGTAGCTTCTTCGTAACCCATCGGTTACTTTGAGTTTATCATCGTAAATGGTGTGCAGCAAGATGTCGCCAGGGCCGTAAGACTTTTGGAACAATATCCCAGGAAAGTGACTCTCTTGAACCAATCTATGACGCTTGGCACAGCCTTATTAAGTAAATCGGAGGTCGTTTGCAACAAACCCATATAGGACGTTTTGGACAAGTAGAAACAAACACTTATTTAACTTGACCTGACCTAATTAATCTCTAACCCTTGATCTTTATAGCTTTTGATAGTGACTACAACTTGTGGGTTGGTGTAAAATCCGAAAACATCACTTTATGGCTTTAAATGACTGTGAGTCAGAAGTAAACAAAACAAACAAACAAGGTAGGATTAACAGGCTTTTTTCTGAAATGCGCCAAAGTCTTGCACCCTTGCCAGGAGAGGGGGAGCACCATCCATAGCCCTGTCGGCAGGTGTTTCCTATGGAGACAAATTACTTTCTTCTTGCTACAATATTATTTTTTATGTATCTTTCTCTTCCCCTCTCCCTAATATCATTCTTTCCCTCTTGCCGAGTGTCGTTTCCGTCCCATCAGCTGGAGTATGAAGTGTTGGGGAGTCGGACCGATATATATCAGGGGAAAGGGGGAAAGGGGGGTTGAGGAGGGAAAAAAAGGTAGTGTAAGTTTGAAAGGCTATCTACAGATTTGGACTGGGTTTTTTTTTTACATTTTTTTGATGGATTCGGCAAAAAGTGTGAAAAATATACATACATTAATAAATAAATAAATAAATAAATACGTGTATGCGAGTTATAAATACACATATAAGAGTTCTAATATGCACAAAAATGCACATATACACGCTTTAATTTACGTATAAATGCGCGTATACGTGCTATAAAATATAAATTTAAATACACATACACGGTTTATGTATACAGATACAAATATACTAACTACATTGATACATATATGAGAGATATATAAATACACGTTATACACGATATATGTATACACTATATATACAATATATGAGCTACATACACATATAAATATATACATAAATGAAGATAGTATGAGCTATAATACACATATAAGCTATTAGTATTATATATTATGTATAAATACACATTTACGAGCGATATATATATATATATATATATGTATATGAACAAAATGTATTTACTCATAAGAGCTACATATACAAATAAATATTTTACTGAGGCTAGTAAAAATGTTATAACGACACCAGTTATATTATGAATATCTTTGATCCAACTATGCAAATGATTTCTTCTATATTTTGTTTGAACTGGGGGCAGAGGGGGAGGTTTGTGTTCGGATCCCTGCCAGCTGTAATCTGCGTGTTGTAAGGATAATATCATTACTAATAGGTCATAATGGAACCAAGCAAGGTAGGTTTTCTACCTCTCACGGTGAACGAAGGGTACCCAAGACGGTAACACGTGTGTCTCGTGAAGACCAATGGGGACAAGGGTTGACACATCTATATTGGGAGGAGAGGAAACATGTCCTTGTCGGTTTTAAAGGATTGGGAATTCACTCTGTAGTTTGAAGAAGGGGGTATACATTGATACCCCCAAAAATATATTTTCACCCACCCTGTCTTCTGTTTCTCACAACCCATGCCCTAAGTAAAGCGTGTTTTCCTTCATAAATTTCAATAGAGTGTTTTGTTTTTTTATCAATACGTTCTCAACAAGACTTTTAAAAATTCATATGTTTAAATCAAAATGTTAATCAACGTATTGATCTATTGGGTAATAATAATAGGTAAATTAGCGTGGAAAGGGAATGGGAAAACCACTTTGTAGCCCGGTCTGAATTTAGATCTATGGAGGCAGCAAAATTAATATATATGTACATTTGTTTAACATTTCAACAACATTTATTGTTCTTACTCAATCAACAGTAAAAAAACTCAATGTAAATCAGTAAAGATTGTCATTACAATAAACTAGATTCTACTCTCATATGTAGAATCGCTTTGATCTAGAGGTGGGTTTATGTTTTAAAAATCACAGTCTGAAATATTTGTTTACCGCACATCTCATTACTAATCAAGTAATGTTTTGTCAAAAATAAATAAAAATTGTTATAAGTAAGCTATATTATAATTTTTAAAGATCTTACCATGACTGCAATATTTGGAATCAAAAGAGATTTATTTTATTGCATCAGTTCTTGGAGGCCCGGTCACACTATCTTAAGTCTGAGTATGATAATAGTTAAATGTTGAAAAATAGCCATATTACACTCAGTCGGGACCGCCACTGACACTTTTAGATTTTATGAACACCAGTATATTCCTAAGAGGAGGTGTGTTATGCCTCAGAAATCACAAAGTGACCAAAAGTTATATATAATACTATATTTAGTGTTGGCGTACACACATGTAATAAAATTAGATATATCGTTTTCCAAATTGAGTCGTATACTGTTGAGCTATGGCTGTTTGCTAAATGAAGAGTCCCGTGTTTGATTTCGGGTGTGGTTGATGGATTTATCATTGATGATACTGAGATCGCCTCTTCCACAATTATGATTTGATGACCGGAGTACTGAATGCTATGTATGCTTTATTGCTACGTTAGTTTTAAAGTCGTGTCCTGATATCACTTGCTTCAGAAAATGCAGATAAAATAAATCTAATAAAAAATAGTGTATGATTGTTTTTATTTCACATGTTTATAAACACGCTCTATTCTTTTTTGTGAAACGTTTTCAATACAATTTGAGGGAACATTTCAAAAACTGGTTTTCCATCCATAGAAATCTCCATAGTTTTTGTCGTGTTTTTATGTTGTTTCCTTTTATATTTATAAAGGAGAAAATCTTTGTAGTCATATAAACTTATATTTTCCTGTAGTCATATAAACTTATATTTTCCCCCTTGGAACAATTTCGTTCTATTCCGCTGTCTAAAGTTGATTTTCAACTCGATCCGAACACGGTATGACGGCCAAAGGACCTTGAGGTGTCAATTTCGAATGTTTTGAATATTTTCGCGGTATCCCCTATTCGACATTCGTTTTTTCCAATCCATCGTATACAATTTTTATCTTATTTTTGAAACTTTTCTAGTGGTCCTTTCTCCCATTCCCTTATTTTATCAATTCGTTTTGCACCATCGCAGGTAATAAATCACACGTTTCTATACAAGAGATTTATTCACGTCTGAATCAATAGCACAGAACGTCAAATTCCTCTGCACCGTTTTTCAAACTGTGTTCCCGCTTGTATCTCAGGTTTCAAGAGACAATTTTATAATATTCTTGATTTATTTTCCCCCACTATAAAATACCATCATTAATTAGAATTGCCCATTTTTTTTAAAAACTTAATAAAGGACATTAACCAAGAGCGCAGCCAAAATATGTTATGTTTTCCTTATGCTTTATCATTTTACCTACTCTCTGGCATTAAAACTCTAAAATTCATTACTGCACTCACAAAAGTACGCCACCTATCCTTATCCAGTCCACGTAATTAGACTTTATCTCTTCCAGGTCTATTCTAATTCTACCCTCCAATATGCGTCTAGATCTTTCAGTGGTATCTTCTAATTGGGTTTGCCAGTCAGTAGCCTGATCATGTTTCTAGATTATTACACTCGCGCTGCATGTTTTCCCGCCGTAATATACGAGACTTTACTATCCTAACAATATATTGTAATGACCACAGCGTATTTAACTCATCATTATAAAACCTCCTCCACTTCCCAGTATCCTCAGCTCTTTTTGAACCATATATCTTCCTAAGCACCCTATTTTCAAACACCCTATATTTATTTTCTTAATGTAAGGTAAGAGGCAACGTTTCACACCCATAGAGAACAACCAGTAATATTATTGGTTTGTATTCTGGCATTCCTTGAAACTTGGCGGGTTCTCAACAACTTTCTTTAATACTTGTAAAATGTAACTGTCGTTATTGAATGCTAATAATATTAATGTAAACAATTTAATGATGGCTCCAGCATGTATTTTTGTTCTCGTGCAAGGGTTTCCTTTGGTCATTAATGTTTGGGAAGGCCTGCTCTATGGTACTTCAGGTGAATGTTCAACAAACCGCGATTTGCGAGCCAAGGGAACTATTTTTCCACCGCGTCTTATTAACCCTCCGGGCTATCCACATGTAAATTACGCCAGTGGGGTAGGGATGCGGAAGGTTTAGCTAATAGAATGTATACCCAAATTTGCGTGAAAGGAGAGTAGAACACCAACACTCCAGTACATCTGACACCTTAGACCTTGATGCACCACACTGCTCTGCAACATGAGCCATATCGGGATTTGTTCGCAAGTTGGCCGCAAAATAGTATATTTGTATATTTTTTAAAAGGTTCTTCTTATGAAAATTAGACGTTAGCTTTATTCGGCTTGACTATACTCCATTCACGGTAAGAATTACTCTCTGAAAGGTCTTTTTTCCTACCAAAATCCTACTATATAATAGCTTTTGGTAGGGAAAAAGGCCTTTCAGAAAACATTTCCCAAGCTGAACAGACTTTAGGTATATACTGAGTACTTAAAATCTGATCCAATTATATTGTTGTTTCCAATTTTTATAATTATAAATAATGTTGATAATGTTTTATGAGCATTTCACTTATACTCTTTACGATGCAGGGGAAACATTTTAATGTTTGTTATATAACATTCTGTTCCAACATTTGGATATTTTTTATTAGATTTTATGTTTATTTAAAAACACATTGATACAGGTTATTTTACTTCCAAATCAAGCCAACTCAGAGGGAAGGCACCCCTTTAACATTAAATAGGCCTTACCAAAAATACAGTTCTTAAAAAGTTATTGGCTGTGCCAAAAACCTAAGCATTCGCGCGACGCATTTTTCTTAAGAGAAATAAGTCTTGGAGGGGGCAGAAGCTTAGGAAAAACCACTCTCAGTACCGCTTGCTGGAATCCGAACCATGAGCTTGTCACTTAGTCCACGTTCCCACCTATGCGGATGCATTTTAACCTTATTTTGAACGTTAATAAACAAATATTCACTGGATTTTTTTATCATACCTTTTCATTTGTAACATGATGTTTTCTTAAGATAGAAATAGTAATTCACTTATTTCAAATCATTACAGTTCGAGTTATAAAAGGTGAACATTTGATTATTCTGTACTAAAGTAAAGTAATTAACGAATGGGGCTGGACTGTATTACAACTTGACGTTCATACTCATTCTGTACACCTCATAAGAATGTTAATTGTACTAAATTTCAATAATTACTTTACCTTAACAATGAAACGCAACAAACATAAAATAGCAAGTTCGACCCCTTATGACTCGTGAATTGTAATGATTTGAAACCATTTAATCACTATCCATAACTTATAATTATAAACTTGTACTTGGGCCCCTACACGATCAGTCAGACTGTCAGTGTTAATAAAGTAATAATTGATACTGACAGTCAGACTGATCGTGTAGGGGCCCTATTAGACTCAACATCCCAAAATCTACTGCCTTATTCTCATACGATACAACCCTCCTTACAATATAAAGAGCAAGTATTATGTTGTTACTATTTTGATCAAAGTTTTCAAGACTCTTTTCTTCGTGGATCCTGTGGTCGTACCCCAGTTTGTTCGATTTAAAAAGTGACAAACTTTTATCCACTAGATCTGTAGAAAAAAAATTTAAAGGAGGAAAACGATATCGGTTTCAACCCATGACCATCCCTTCTAAGTTTTTGTAATGGACTATATTCCTCTATGCAAATTTTTAAACTATGACCTTTAGATAATCTTATTACTTGGTTTCAAACAACATTAGCTATGAGGCTGAAAATAAAGAGATTTTGATAACATCTTTTAATTATTACTTTGAATACAAACGCTACTAAATTTGAGTGACTTAATCTACGCGGTAAGCTTAAGGAAGATTTTTTAAGAAGTGCGAATACATTCGTGTGAAGAAGGGAGGGTAAAATAATCTCCCAGTGCACCCATCTGAGTCTCACATATCTACTGTCACACCACTGGAAATCCAGTATATTGTGAGCCTAACGCATTAGACCACATGCCCTCATATGCTGGCACCTTGTTAAAAGCTTACTTTACACTCTTTCCCTTGGATCACACGACAGTCGTCTGGAACAGCGCAGCAAACGAAATTATTCAAAAGCAATTTTGTGGGTGCATTTTATTTATTTATTTATTTTGCTTCTTATATGAAGTATTTAGTAGTTTTCGTGTTAAACATACAGATAGAAAAAAACAACACGTTTTCTCGTTACATTGCTGTTGCTTATAAACATTATTGTAAGATTTTTTCTATCGCCGCGTCTTACTACTTGTTCAGGCTATACGCATGTATAATAATTGCTTTAATGGGGTAGGTTGAGAAAGGAAGCATCTTAGAAGTAATGTACCGGGATTTGCGTGGAAGAAGAGTGGGATAACATTTGGATAAAAAAAACACCCTCAGTAGACCTGACCGGAATATGAACCCTGATCTTCCGATCAGTGGCAGGTCAGTCTAACACAATTCGGCCACTAAGGCGGAACCAAGAAGTTTAATAAACATATATTTATTTCATACGTTTGGCTACATGTATTATTTAACTACTTAATCTCTGGATAAAGATTAAAAGGATAGTTTAGAGAAAAGTACCAACGTTAGTATGGAGAGAATCTGATAAAATCACATGTGTAAAACTACTTACCAGTAAACCTGACTGATATTCTAACCCCGACCACCCTGTAATCAACAATATGATTTGTGATGACCCTTATTCCTTAAACTACGTGATCACAGGGTCGGATTTTATTAAATAAAGAGATTAACTTTATTTAAATTGTTATTTATAAAAATATTGCTCTTCATATCAAAATATTGCGTTTGTTTGAATAACTTTTTTTAACCTAAACTTTATAAATTCATCACTCAGGCATTTTGGGGCGATAATAAAAAAAAAGGCTACATTAATGTAATATTAAAATCAAATTAATACGAGACTGCGATAAACCAAGGAAACTATGGTTAAGATTATTAAGAAAGGTTCGCCGTTTTTAAAAAAAAGAGAAGACTTTTCCTTGGCTGTTGGTGGGAACTACGTTATCTCCACAGAAACACCCCTTGCACTTCCATTATTAAAAATCAATTGCCCCCAAGACTCCCAGTAATAGTCTTATCATTTTGAGAAGACCCCTTTGGTAACTTTATACCCTCCGCACTGTTAACCTCGGCGCAATCTCTTCAAATGAGTTTCATCCCTAGTTTGAATTATTGAGCGTAATTACTGAAAACAATCAAAACGGGGTGGTTGGTTCATTTCCCGTGGGGTTGTAAAACCGACATAAGACGTAGTGTTATTAAAGACTGTTATATCTGTTAATAAAACAGTTGCGTTTAAAAAAAAAAAAAAAGGAGGTATCTGCATTATACACACTTTACCCTAAACATTATTTTCTACCTCTAAAGAGAGAGAAAAAAGTTTTCTTCTTGAATGGGCACGAAAAAAACAACTTTTGTCCCTTCCCCCTCCCATCTTTCTCCTCACCCTCCGCTATCAACCGAAACTTTTTTCTTAGTTCTCGTCGTTCCTATCTCGTCTTCTAGAGAAGCAGTCTTTTATGAAGTAATACGAAGTTTTGGTTTTGCTGAAAGTTGAAGTCCCAAGTTTGTGTTCGTTTTCGAGAACTAGCAACTCCGAGGTGACGTAGTTCAAGGCTCATCTCTACCCCCTCCCATTCTCGCAAACAACTAAACTTTGTGGCCAATAGTTAACTAGTTGGTGGCAGTGCTGCTGCCTCTGCTTGATTGGAAGTTATTGGTAATTTCGGCTCGTTTAATTAGTCTTCCCTTGTTAAAGTAATGAAGGAGAGGAATATTATTATAGATGGGTTTTGCATGTTCTTTATTCGTTATAATGACACAGAGGAAAGATAGTTAAAGAAAATTAACTCTAGCTCTAAGTTTAGTCTTCATGGGGGGGGGGAGGGGGGGAGAGTCTATAAAGTATTTCCATAAAAATGGTTTTAGTAGTGTCTAATAAGTACTTGCTGAAAGACTGTTTGGTTAGTAGTGATAGTAAAGTGTTATAAAAACCATTGTTTTTTTTATAGCAGTTTTAAAAGGATTACAAAAGTTTCTATATTTCTTACAAAATAATATATAGTGGTTTTAAAAGTCCCCTAGGTATGACCTATTTTCATACCTTTAAGAGCCCAACAAACAGGGATGTCAAACACACCAAAGCGCTTGAAACAGATATCTGTTCGAAGAGCGTTTTATTGAAGTTTCAACCGTGATAAAATTTAGATCAGGGATATCGTTTTTTATCATTTTTTCAGTAGTTAAAAAAAATACTTAGAACCGCGTCTTAGTAATATCTAGCCGGGTTGCACGCTTAAGTACTAATTACGCTAATGGGTTAGGAATTGTGAAGGTTGAATATAGAGGAAGTGAACCCGCATTTGCGTGGAAGGAGAGTGGTAAACCATTTAGGAAAGGCCACCCCAAGTTCACCCGAGTGAGATTCGAACCTTGATCTCCCCATCCTAGGCAGCTAAGCTCAACACGAAACCAGTGCCTTAGCTAACTACGCCACCCAGGTGGGTAGTTTTTTTTTTAAATATTGTAAGATGACTTCACTGGTATAAATTCCACTGTATTGTTTATTATTATTTTTATTATTTAGCACGCGTCTTACTACCCGTTCGGATTATACGCTTAAGTACTAATTCGCTAATGGATTAGAATTGGGAAGGTTGAATAGAGGAAGTGAACCCGCATTCGCGTGGAGGGAGAGTGGAAAACCATTTAGGAAAAACCACCCCCATTCACCCGACTGAGATTCGTAACCTCGATCTCCCCGTCCTCGGCGTCTGGCTCAACACGACTAGCGCGTTAGCCAACTACGCCACCGAGGCGGGTCACTGTAATGTTGTCGACCACATTGGTCTTAGGGTACAGTGCTAGCTTCAATCAGGATCTGATGTTCGTGTGTTCAAATCCAGCTGGGGTCATTGGATTTTCCGTGTCACAACTTCCTTCGGAGTCGAAGTAAAGCCTGGTCCCATGTCGATTGTGGAAATATTGGCAGGCTCTTAATAGTAGAAATTCTTGTATGCTGATATAATCAGTCGGTACAGAAAGTGAACGTTAAATACCTCAGATAAATAAACTAATTTCACTGTTTTATAATAAAGACTCCACTACGGTGCGAAATCGGTTTGAACTGTGTCAGTCCAATTTTCACAAGAAGGGCCTCTTAGAAAACACAAACATATTTTCTTGTAGCCAAAATTGATTACATATTACTGTTTCATTAATTAGTTGTTCTATAGCTAAGTGTTGATATCAAAGTTGTTGATCATATGACTTAACGTAAAAATATTTAAAGTAGATCTAGTAATATTTATGGCTTGTAAAATTTGACCTTCCGATAAAATTTGACTTTACCTAAGCTACGAGCTATCCGTGTGGTGAGGCGGTTTTCTTAATGTGGGAGTGTAAGGATTGTGAGTTAAGAGCAGCATTCTTGCAATTTTTATGGAAAATTTTTTTTTGTTCAAAATAAATAAAATATTGCTCCAGCATAAGAGTTTAATTTCTTCACATGTTAGCCTCAACATTGTAGAATTTCTGTTAAGAGGCCTGAAATTTAAAGACCTTTTTCTCTTTATTTAAAACGTTTCTCATCCAATGTGCACATGGCAGCTATTCAAGAACTGTTGATATCACCATGTGAAGAAAATTAAACTCTATGTTTCTAATGAAGGAATGTTTAATTTAATTCATAAAAAAAAATTCTATAAAAACTTCAAAAACAATACCCTTAACTCGCGGTCCCTACAATTCCACCTTAAATCAATTAATCTGCACAGTGCAATTTACACTTGCAACTCGAATACGTTTTCTCATTGGATTAACTCATCGCTAACCACAGTTTTGAACGTTTATATATATATATTATATATATATATATTTAATATATATATATATATATTTCTTCTGTACGTGTGTATGTCACTGAACTCCCCTAAACGGCTGGACCGATTTTGATGAAATTTTTCGTGTGTTGTTTGAGTGGGTCCGTGGATGGTTTAGATTCACAATTAGACCCGGTAGGTGGCGCTGCAATCGGGTTCTAGGAATTTTTTTTGGGGGGGGGGGGGGTTTAGATTTTTTGCATATCAGAACAGTAAACTCAAAATTTCCCCCCCACCCCCCACCAATATTTATAATAATTAATATAATATTAATAATTGACCGTTAAAACCTTCAACTATGCCACCCAAACGAAAAGCCAAAGTTCGGGCTGGACAACGTCTGTCGGGTCCGCTAGTATATATATTGGTGTGTGTGTGTGTGTGTGTGTGTTGCTCCTCATCTTAATACCTTATCGGGCTATCTCGTGGACTTATTTTAGACTAATGGAGCGGGGATAAGGAAGTTAGAACATAGAATATTTTACACACATCCGCGAGAACATACTAGTGTGAAAAATCCTTCTGAACTTATTGCTCGTCGGAAAACAGAGTAGAATAAACTTCACCTTTGTTCGCGTGCCGTGGTTCGGGAGAGCATACCAATAAAATTTAGTATATCATAAACATCTTTCCACAAGTTTTTAATTATTTATTTCACCGACCCTTTAACCCTTCTGTCCTTATTTTTCATCCTTTAATGTAAGTCTGATTGTTTACAAAACAGAGCTATCGAGTCATATCGACGTATGTAGAATGATTGCAGTGCAGCGTTCCCCAAACCTTTCAGAACCGAGACACAATTCTTAGAACGACCAACTATCCCGATCCACATTTTTTTTAAATGGACATTCATTTAGCTATTTTATACTGCTTTAAAAATATATATTACTGATTTAAAACAATTGAATTTGCATTTTTTTCTCTTTCCATTTTTTAATGATTTTTCCATTTTCAAGTGATTACAAAATGTTCACATTTTAAAAACTTTTTGGTCCCATCAGTGGGTCGTGACCCACATTTTGGGAACCACTGGTGTAGTGGATGAAATTAAAATGGAGGCTAGTTCGGGCGTCACGCGACGTCGCGGTGGTGTCAACGTTCTCCCCTCCTGTATGTCGCGTAATTTGCTCTGACGTCGAGATTATAATTTGCTTCCCCCTGTGTCGTCGCGGGAGTTGAAAAGAGGGGGGCGGGATGTCAGTGGCAGCATTCAGGATCCAGGGGGTGCGGGAGGGGTATCCCTCGGTCGATGTCAACCCTCAAACTGTGAATTCCTTCTATGTCCCTCTCAACCGCCACCTCAGATTCCTTACATTGCTCCATGGTGACACCATACAGCTTCTCAAGGCCAGGTGACATATCCGCTTATCTCAACGCAACCCTTCATGCAACATTGGCTGAAGTCCAAACTTTTTAGATTTCGGGGAGTTTAAGAGCCTGTTTTACCTACAAACCAACCGAATTATTTATCTGGTCTCTAGCAATTTTCTTAAATGAGTGACCACATACTTTTGTGGTGTGTTATCACGCCCTGATTTTGACTTGGGGATAAGAGTTTTTGTTCAAGCCTGTTATATAACGCATTTTTGTTGTATTAAAAGTGATTTGTAATCCACACTTTGGCAAAGGTTGTTACGGTCACTTATTATGACCTTTTCTCCGTTGTTTCCTTAAATTTGGTAGTTTTAAAGAAGACTTGGGTAACATTTTTTGACCTAAGAAAAATTTTGGAATTAAAGGTAATTCTTTTTTATTTATTTGAATGCCTTTATTTTCTCTAGCGAAGTAAAGGTGTAACGCCTTGCCATACATTCAACCTGGCAAGAAAATAATTCATAATTTACGAATAATTTTAAATTTGAAAAAGGTAGGCCTCCTGAACGAGAATATTGTTAAAATAAACCTTTAAAACTAAATTGTATTGAGCTCGCGTGTCTTTGCTTATACTTACCCCGATCTCTTAAGCTGCCTCCAATATAATTTTTGTTTCCCCTGCTGCGTCCGATGATCTCTTATACTGTCCCAGTTTCTTCTTATGTCCCTAGTCTCTTACGCTGCTCTCGGTTTCACATGATGCCACCCGTCTCTTATACTACCCCCGGTCTCGTAAGCTGCTGCCGATCTCTTACACTTACATTGGTCTATAATACTGTCCCCTATCTCTTTTGCTAACCTTTGTCTTTTTTTAGCTAGCCCGGATATCTCTTGTTCTGTCATGGTCTCTTATGTTGCCCTTAGTCTCTTTCGGGCTGGTCCAGGTCACTTTTGCTGCCCTCTGTCTCATATTATTCCACGAAGATTTTATGCTGCCCCTGGTTTCATATGCTGCTCCTAGTGTATTATGTTTCCCCCTGTCTCTCTCGCAGAGCGTTTGTTTTTCTTCAAGCGTACGTGTTTTTTTAGAACTGTATATTTTAACGTAACCTAAATGTTAGTGATACTAAGGTTATTTTTTTAGTGTATGTATTCTCATAACGCTCAGACACATTTCATCAATAAATTCAAGTACGACAGAAAAACGCGTAACTTTTAAATTTTATTCGAAGGGGTAGAACGCCCAACCCTTGGTTACGCCACTGTTCAAGCTACTCTGGTCTATCTCTTACGACCACTTTTTTCATGTTCCCCCCCCCCCCCCCCTTATGCTGCACAACACAGAAATGAAATAACAAGGACGTTGCCTACCTGTTAAATCAGGATAGGATTTCATATGTTAGTGAATTTACGATTTATTCGGCGAGTTTTAAAGGTAAAAGATTGAAACAAAATTCATCAATTCTTAAATGATTCTAAAAATAGTCTTACAAGGTCACAAAATTATAATTTTATCTTGAAGTAGTTTTTTTTATAAATTATCTACAACTTAGGTTTTGGCTTATTTACGAAAATGGCCAGTAGGAATCTTCCTGCTTGGTTGCGGGTTTAAAAAGTCCTTGGAAGCATAGGTCCATCTAGAATAGGAAACAAGAAAAATATAATGTATAAAGGAATCAGTATTGTCTAGGTGCAAATAGTATAGTGAGTGTGTAAACTCGTCAGAGGAAGAGGGAAAGTGCTATCAGCAAATAAATAAGATACCTCTCAAGGTGAATTTCTCATTTTCTTCCCTCTCTGTATATTTTATACAATGGCGTCTAAGTGTGATAGCACTTAGAGTGCTTAGGTGCGTCAAGTTAAGATGCAACCGCTTCGCAGAATAGCTTCGAATCTCCTGGAAGTAGGCGACGTCGATGATATTTATAATCACACAAATCAGCCATCTGTCCATTATGTAGCGTACAGCACAGTAAACTTGCTCGTGTGAGGCCTGAGGTGTGAGGCCTCATTCGAGGCCAGCTGGGATATAATTCCATAATATTGTTGGATACCCGTAGAAATAAACTTATAATTCACCTTCCTATTCCTGTGTCAGAACGAATAAGAAAACTTTGGCACATGCACTTAAAAAAAAAAGGAATGTTACACTTTAACAAAGGTACTATTAACGACATACTAAAATATAGGAATGAGGAAGTGAACTCGTATTCGCGTGGAGATATAGGGGAAAAACTACAGAGCTGAACACAGTTTGTAAAATGATTCTTATTTCAATCTCCTGGCATTTGAACCTCAACCTCCATTTCAATTGTGAACTTTTGTCATTAAAGTATACCGCTTTACAGCGCACTTCGCCCATTGCTTCTAGAATATTCAAAAATATTTCGGAAAACGATTAAAATAGACTTTTACCAAAGGAACATGAAAGTGGCTTGTTTAATGAAGACAACCTGAAAAAAAAAATCATGTCAATGTGTCACTGGTCTGGATCAAGCACCACTCACACCCTCTCCCTTTAATGAGACAGTCAGGAGTGTTGACCGCTCGTCTAGCTCTGCTGGTACTGAGCCCTTGAACTAATTCTATGGTAGGAACGGTTCAGATTACCTGAGTTCTGTAGGACCAGGTGTTTCTGGTGGCATGTGGGGCTTGTTAAGTGGTTTCACTCTCTTCGTCATCCGGGTGGTATGCAATAACGTCAGTGAATGCTTAATGGACCGATGTGTACCTCACATTCCTTTTAAAGAGAAGAATACCACATACTGCTGGGACTAAATATGTGTCAGACTTTATTGCGTTTGTTTCACCATTTGTTTTGAGTTTCAAATATTATCTTCAATTTGTATTCTATATTATTTCATATATTCAAAATACTGAGAAAAATAGAAAATACATAGGCGTATGTCTAGTAATTTGGTTCATTTAGTTATAGTAGAAAAGTTATGTTATACGTTTTTGAAAACATTTTAAAACATGTTTTAAGAAATGGATATTGAAATAATATTACTATGGAAAAGGAGAAGTATCGGGAAACCATTTAGGAAATAAACACCTCAGTCTACCTGGCCGGAATTCGAACCTTGATTTCCCCGTCGTCGGCAAATCAGATAAAACGAAACTAACGCCCTTTCCCGCGTGCCCACAAGTTCAAGCTCATAGTTTTGTTTTTAATTAGGGTTTTAACATATAATTTTAAAAAGTCTTAAAAAACTGAAATACACCACAAAGTATGAAGCCCCGCTTTGGTGGGCGCGTGACTGTGACTTAAATTGTCAGGGCTTTATCTGGTAATGTGGTTTTTCTGGTTGTGGACTGGAAGTTGGGGTTCGAATATCGGCCGCGTGCCCGGTTGTGTAGCTTAAGGTGGGCTTTTCTTGAGTTGATTTTTTCTATTTTCCTTACTCCTCATATTTACTCGATATACCTAACTAAAATTAATATAGGCTTAACAAGTAGTAAGAGGTGAGGAGGAAGGGGTAAATTTCTTAACAAATATGCATTTCTGGTTGGTTTTCTTTTACGCTAGTCCTACTGTACGAGTTCCGAAATATTTGTATAATGTCGGCATATCTTCCCCTCCGCCTTCAGAATGTAATCCAGGACAATAACCTCTATGTTGTTTATCACGTACATCTGTAATTCAGCTCAGTTTTACTCTCATTATTCTAACGAAACGAGCTGTTAAATGCTTACCTAATGAGAACCACAAGACTTTGGGCTGTAGGGGTGCCACATGAAAGGTTAGAGGGGGGGGGGGGTAGACTGGCATGAAGGTGTAAAAAAAAAGTGCAGTGCTCTCTTGCTTTAAGGGAAAGTCAAAAGCAAAACGTTTGCTAATAAGAGTAGTAGATATCCTGAGGGATTATGCCAGCCTCCCCGGCTAAGTATGTTAAGATGCTTGTAGTTGCAACAGGAGCGAAAGGGTGGGATTAAATGTTAACTCTTGCCGCTTTTGAGCCGAGGGAACAGTTTGCCTCATTAGTGTTATACCAGACTCTATTGTACAAGACTTTTACCCCACTCCCCCCCTCTTCCAAACTCACCCCACTTCACTCATACTGGCAGATTACAGTTATTAAGCACGACTTGAAAGCTGTATGTCTTTGTGTGTTCTATCGAGATGCGGAGTTGTCTGTCATTACGCTTTCCGTTGAAATTTACATTCAATGTTAGGTCAAGTGGTTGAACAAAAGCACTTTCCACGTGTTTCAAGAAACATCTATAAACCCTAGGCTAGCAGCATTTTGTATTCAATCGCAAACAGAACAAACTTATGATATATTCGCTATCCAAAGGTTTTTTCCCCCTGGACTTAAAATTAAACGATAATCAGAATATAGACCTAACGAGCTATGTGAAATTACTCCTTCGTTTTTAAAACTATTTTTATTTTATTTAGGCTTTCTGAACCGAATAAGTATTATATCAACGCACGATTTACGTCCATACTAGCTTAATTCTCGAATAAACGACGCACCTAGTCCTCAGGCCATTAATTTATCACTGTGAAATGATAAGCCTCAAATTCACCAATGATAAAATATTTCTGTCATGCCTGGAATGGAACCCGTAACCTTAAATTCAGTAGGAAGACAAGCTACAGAATCAGCTAACCTCCTCTACCTCCAACACCCATTCACTTTATCTCCCCCACAGCATCGTACTACCCATCTGGCTCTATTTATATTTGAATTGCGCTGATGGGGTTGGGATGAGGAAGTTAGAATTCATAGTAAACGGAGACAATTATTTAGGAAAAGGACTCTAAGCACACCCGATCGAGATTTGAATCCAGACCTTTTCACCGTAAAAAAAAAAAAAGACTAGATGAGCCCTACACTTAGAGCACCTTGTGCTTATGACAAAATGTATCTATAAAACCATAATTAAAAACTATTCGCTGAATGAAGACGTGCGTTATTTATTTTAAACCAAGTAATATCCAAATCAGTACCGTACCTGAGTGAAATTTGTAACACTCATAAATCGTAATACGCTGTATTGTATGTCACAGTATTACCATGCATAATTTTTGTTGCTTTTAATTTTAATTATAATTAAGCGCCCATTAATTAAATTAGATCATATAATGGATTTATTCCGTTATATATGTATTAATTATAATTTGGCTCTACTCTTTTACTTTCGCTCGACCCCTCAGAGAGAAAAATTATCGGGATCGTCAAAAAAATTGAATCTCACATTTTATGGATGTCAACATTTCATGACCCCTTAAACCCTTAAAAAGTTTTTTTTTTGCATAGCGTATTTTTTTGATGGCCCTAGAGCCGACACCATTTTAGTATCTAGATTTTTAACAAGGTTCCTAAAAGTTTTGGGACTCTAAAATTTAGGCTTGTTTACTTGAGGGTTAAAAGATTTAAAAAATATATATCTCAAAATTGGCTTTAACAATTTTGATTAAAACTCCTATCTTGCACTCTTTAACAATGTAAACAAAATGGTGCATCTAATTTTTCCGGTAAAATAACTTGGAGGAGAAATTTACATCATGCGAAAATCTACAATTTTGATCATATCTTCGCAACTCTTTAAGATAAAAAATAATTCGTCATTGCAAAGTTGTAAGACTCTTAAAAATAAACAACTTTTATTTAAATAAAATTTTATAAAACCAATATTTTTCGCGCTATAGGCAAATGTATGTTATTAAAAAAGGGGAATTGAAAATGCTCAGAACCAATAATATGTTTCTGTACCCCTAACATTGTCTAAATTCTTTTATGTATGCTCTTTGGTGAAATGCGAGGTTCTTTTCCCCCATTATATTTCTATAACAATGTATATTATTTTGTTTCACTTATCTTATGAGCTATAATTATAATTTAGCTAAAGAAGTGAGAAAGTATGTAGGCCAAATATTGATTATAATAGTATCAAACTAACTTTTAGCTAGACGCCAGATTATTCATCCGTATTAAAACTGAATAAGTTGAAATGTCACATGCAACTACGCCTATATGGTGGATTATGACTTGTGGAGTGTCTGCACTCCTTCTGCCAGGTTCATACTTTTATCCTCATTCTTGGTATCATATCCCCGTTTCAATCATGGCTGGAGCAGGTGACGATACACACGGACACGGTTGAGACAACCTTTTGGCAGATCCGATCCTCTTTCCGTCGCGATCGCTGATGCAGCCCATAAATTCCATCATTGTTGTGTTTTAGCGGTGGGATAAGAGAACTAAATCTATAAATCCCGACCGCAACCGTGTTCGGTTCGGAGCACGTTCAGACATGTCGTATCCCCTAACCCCTTAGCTTCCTTTGATGCGACGGCTAAATACCGACAAGAAGTGAGACGAAGCGATCTGATAACGCTGTAAATTTCACTATCCTTACGAGCGTGTAGTAATGAAATATAATATCTTGTTGAAGTGTGATTGATTAGTTTAGTTCACTGCTGTTATGGATCTGAACAATTGGGACTCACAGTTAGATATCACACCTGCTAATTCCCTTTATAGATAATTGTGCTGACTAAAAAATGTTTGGATGATTATTGATCCTAGATCGTGCCCGTCCCGGAATGTCTAGAGTCCCGATTATGATTTGGTTATTTCGATGAAAGTATGTATTCTTATGACGGACTAAAGCCCAAACAGTTCGGCGACTATCAAGTTAGTGACGAAGGTATATATTGATGTTTTAGATTCTAGAACATTCCTTGAGTAACGTGATGCAGCCGTCTTTTGTGCCCCCTCCCTTACTTGCTTTCGGAGAAGATTTCACCTGGGTTGGCAATATAGAGAGACAGAAGGATGATGCACCCAGTCAACATTTACTGCTGAAGATAGTGTTTGATAAGTGAATTTTGGATATTACTACGTTAGATAAGATCTTATTCTATCTATATTTAAATCAAAAAGGATGTATAAAATATAATTATCACAACGTGTATTACTCTCATGATAGAGTCGAGGATACAGGGACCCACCCAAACCGACGCGTTCAAGAAAGGCGTTGGGGATACGAGTATCTGGTACAAGCGTGGACCCGGCTTTGGATGGGTGGAATTGGCCTTACTCGGGCTTTTTTATGTTCTCGGATGGCGTTACTCGTTACTTTGGCATCCGAACGATCCCACGCCCAGGCCATCCTGCTTTATTTGTATAATTTCCGCTGATATGTTTAAAACCAGGGCTATTGGTTATTTAATCTAAGCGAATGTGGCACAGGAGACAAAAGAAAATGCACATACATTCGCCTGGAGAAATGATGTGAAAAGCACACTCGTGCCACCAAATCGAGATTTGAATCAAGCCAAATTACGACCTCTCCAGTCATAGTCAAGAGTGCAAACCAAAGTATTCTTCAGTATTGCTCCTTTTTGTCCATTTAACATAAAGATTGTCTAACTTTTTTTTTCAAACCTCAAGGTTGACCTCCGGTCTCCCCATTTCGTGACATTGGGAGGTTTTGGACCAACCTAATAGTAATTTAGAATATTTTGTCTGTTCTTATGGTACGTAATGATAATTAAACTTAAACACATAATTTACAACTTAATATATCATATCACATGACGTACAAACATGCAATATATAAAGAAGTCCTTTAAACATACATTACTAGAAATTATTATATTACATCAAACGGAGAAGTATGTAAATTGGTATTTTGTTAATTCAAAATGAGTGCCGCAAAGTAGATTTCAAAATTTCTCTGTAGACATAAAATAAGTTTAACCTCGTCATTTTTGTTATTACACTCGTTATTTGGGTGCACTTTCCGAACTTTTAACTAACTATATTATCAGATTAGGGGCCTACTTACAAATTAATCTGATCAATTATATACATATTGAAATTACCTAGTGCTTCGGCCGACAACTCCTCACTTTAAAAGAAGCCACAATTACATTAACAGTTATTTACTACCCGCCTCGGTGGCCAAATGATCTAAAAAAAGTTACTCTCACAATATACTAAACTGCCGATGATGGGGGGGATCGGGATCCATCCCGGCTGGGTGAACTTAGGAAGGTTTTTCATAAATAGTTTCCAACTCTCTCCCCACGCAAATTCTGGTACACTTCTTCTAAATCCAACCATTCTCATCCCTAGCTCATTAGAGTATTAGTACACGTGCGTATAATTTGAACGCAAAAGGAGGCATGAGGAGAAGAGCATGAGGAGAAAATGCATTCGAATCAGGATGGAGAAAGCATACAAAAATCACAAAATCACAAAAATCATTTCACCTGACCGAGATTTGAACACTCACTTCTCCCTCAACAATGATCGAGTGCGATGTGAGGTCTAATGAATTAGACTGCTTGGTCACCGCTCCGGATATTTCGGGGATTTCAATTCCACTTGTTTTTATGAAGATTATTCGTAATGAAAAGAAACAGTCTTTTAAAAAAACAACTAATCTGTATTTTAATTTGTACCTTTATAACTAAACAAGCGGCTGATTTCCCGGCGACAACTAAATCTCGCACAGTACTTGGAACTTCTGAATGACGCCCGGTCCACATAACTGTTGTTGTTGGAATTGGAGCGAAAGGGGTGAAATTTCTTGCGGCTTGTTCTGCGACGTTTTTCACCCCTCTCTCACTGGATCTTGAGAACGAAGTTGTCTGGGAGGGTTGAGGGGGGAGAATTTCTGTTGCGTTGTTCGTAGAAGTTTGGTGATCTTGTCCGAAGTTTGGTTTGTTGTTCTCAATTAGTCCGACAGTAAAGCTCTTCCTCGTGTTATCTGCAGAGAGACTTGTTTCTGCAGAGAGAAAGCTTCCTTCCATACTCTCCACCCTCTCTCATTTTCCTTACTCACTTTCTGGACCCCTTTTGAGTTAAGCCTCTAATGCTTCTTATTAATGTCGGACACTTTAAGTTGGAGGATATAAGGAACGCGAGAAAAGGTCAGGGTTTTTTCAGTTTTTATATCAAAACATTTTTTTGGTCAAAATAAATCAAATATTGCTTCCATACAAACACATAGCTTAATTTTCTTCACATGGTGATATCAACAATTATTAGTGTTGAGCATAGTGGTGTTATCTAAAAGCCTCTTTAAATTAAGATAAAAAGTTTTCATGAAATTCCAGGACAACCTTAACAGATATTCAACAACCGTTGTTAATATCATCCCCCATGTGAATAAAATTAAACTATATGTTTGTATAGAAACACTATTTGATTTATTTTGACGAAAAAAATGTTTTGTTATAAACATTGCAAAAAAACAAACTTTTCTAGCGTTATCAGCATTACCAACTTAAGGCCAACCCTGGGAACATTTTATCCAAGAACTTCATTAATACAGAGTGAACCAATAATTTGGGGGCTGTCATGCCATTGAATAAAAATCGTATTAATATGACATTGTTTGTGGGGGATATATTTAAGGTGTGGATTCAGGTGACGTCAGAAAAGTCCAGTGTTTAGGCAGTATTTATCTAAAAAAAAATTTGTTTATCAAAAGAAAACAAATATTGCTTCACAACAAACATAGAGTTTAATTTTCTTCACATAGTGATGTAAACAGTTCTTGAATATCTGTCAAGGGTGTCCTGGAATGTAATGACAACCTTTTCTCTTCATTTAAAAAGTTTGTCATACAATACCGCTATTCTCAAGACAGGTATTCAAAAAATGTTGATATCACCATGTGATGAAAATTAAACTCTGCGTTACTAGAGGAACAATATTTTATTTATTTTGGCGAAAAAAATTGATAGAAAAACCCTACAAAAACTCTGGCCTTTTCTCGCATCACATGAATGCCCACCTTAAGGTACTGACCAACCACATCATCGTGGTAGATTTAACTTTAAGTTTTTTTGTATGATATATCTAGCACAACGTCTATTGACGAGTTAATCTAAGTGAATGTGGTTAAGGAGACGATTTAAAAGTGAATTCACCAACAGATGCCCGGAGAAAGGATGGGAAATCTACAATGTTTAAAAGCACTTTCATGCTACCAAATCGGGATTTGAATCAATTCTAATATCGACCTCTCCAGGCATAGTGAGAAGTGCAAACCAAATGTTTAGAGAGGTTGACCTTAATTCTAGGGAACTTGGTGTGCTGACGTAGATACCTATTTACTAGGTAGGCACGTGGCCCAAATATCAAGATCATTTAATCTGGTTTGCCGATCACTCGATGGTTGAGCCTCGAATTCCCGCTGGGTGTATGGTCTCCCGCTCTCTCTCCATGCAAATGTGGGTATATTTCCTCGACATTTTACGATCCTAATTCCTACTCTATAAGTGAAATTAAATTTGTGTATCTTGGGCGCGTAGTTAGACGCATATAAAATGTATTGATACAATACATGATTGTGTTTAGAAAGTGCACATTAAATACCCCGATAACATTTTATAAGCTTGGGCTCAGTGCAAATTAAATAAAGGCGTTTCGGAGTTCATTATTAGTAGGTTTTATTTGATAATGACTCTATTCTTTAAATATATTTTAAAGCATTAATAAAATAAAATTGTAATACATTTTAACGTAAACATTTAGGACTGATCTGATGATATTTTTTTATAGTTCTAATTAATTTTTTATAAATATACAATCTCTTTAGTAGACCTTCCTTTAGTAAAAGAATGTAGATTTTCCAAACTTTAGCTCTTTAATTTGTGCTACAGTTTTAAATAACGAACATGATAGCTCTGACTTAGCTTTGTAGCTCCTTGCTTGGCACGGACAACATGAGTCACGAAATAAATATATGGTCCTTAAAGAATACTATATCTACCAAGGGAGTTTGAAAGCAGTTACAATTTGTAAATTTAAAAAAATGTGGGCTCACTTAAAACTCATTTTCTGTAACTATGCCAAATTCAACCAGCCTATCTTTATTTTTTTGCCGTAATTTATTTGCTAGTCAAGCAAAATTTGTTTTTAATATAGTTCGACTTGTTGTCACTTTTTAAGTTCCAAACAACTTGCTTAACCTTTTACTCATATTCTAAATAAACTGGTTATCCTTGCTACTGGAACAAAATAATATTTTAATACTTTGAGAACCATATTACTTTTAATCAAACTTTGTTTAAATAAGTTAATGAACAATATTTTTTCTACACTGAGGCCATCAACCCAGTTCAATCGAGTCAATTTCGGTCCAGTCAAGGGGTCTCACATCGAATCAGTCGTTGAATTGACTAAACTGGCACAAACTGATACTATTATTTTATTCAGTGAACTAGATTTGTACGAGGTGTATGTGGATGTAGTTATGTTTATTATTCTTCGTAAGATCATTCATAGAAAGACGATAAAACATAAAATAAAATTATGGATTCATCCTTAAAGGAGACGCACGTTCGGTTCTTTCAAATCATGTTTCCTAATTTTTTATTCCTTTATTTCCAATTACCTCTTTACTTCGATCCTTCGGATGTTTTACAATCAATATTTCACTATGATACCTGACAAAAATAATAAACTTCTTAGCATCCATTATTAAAAACGAATGGTTACCGAAATGAAACGGAAAACGGTAGTGAAGTAAACACAGGATGTAAAAAGACTGACAGAAATGCAAACGCCTGAGTCGAGACCGGTCTTGACTTGATTTGACTGGATTGGACGTGACGTATTCAGTATGCAAGCATCCGGTGCTCTTTCGTTTGAGACAATGTTGAACCAGTCAGCTGAATCTGGGAGCGTTTGACGAGACTGGACTGTTTTGGTGTAGAATTAGCCTTAGGGTTCGGCCAGACTGACAAGCGTGCGAGCGACTGGGTGGCCAAACTGGTGAGCGAGCGCGTGATTGGCAGATAGCTCTCGATAGTTGTTGACGAGGAAGCAAAGGTTTGAATTTTGGCTCAGTGAACTGAGGGCGGTTTTTGACAAGTGGTTTATTGTTGTGGTTTTCTCATCCTCTCTTCACGCTAATGCTGATTCTTATTTTGGAAAGGCCTACTTTGATTATAATATTGAAGTATTTTTACCTTGATATTTATATGTAAAACTGATATGTTATATTAGGTAGGTATGGTTTATGATCTTACCAATTAAATTAGGCCGTTAGTCGCAAGTGTGCTAAACCTATTGATAGTAATAAAAATGTCAAAATGAGAAGTTTTCCTAGCACTCAATGAACCAACATAACAATAATATTGCCTAGCGCCTGTCAACTAGACTGTATCGGGTCGAGCGCGCGCGTTCAGTCGCTCCAGTCTGGCCACCTCTCATCACAACCAATGTGTTCTATTTTATATTTTAGTCGCTCGCTCCAGTCTGGCCACCTCTCATCACAACCAATGTGTTCTACTTTATTTTTAAGTCTCTCGCGCGCCCAGTCTGGCCGTCCCCTTAGGCCACAGCAATATTGGCGACCTGGTCGCAGCAACAAAACCCCCTTGACCAGGCCACCAAATATACACCCCGCCTTGCGATGGATGAAAGTGGCCATACTACGTGACTACAGCCTAGTAACAGGGACTTGGACGCAGACGTGAAGGACTTTGGGTCTCCCGTATGAGTAACATTACTTGACGTTATGGTGAGCTGGTCGCAGCAATCAGGTCGTTATTATATCCGTACACTGACTTTCCCACCTTCTTTCCCTAATTTTAAAAAAATAAAAATTTTAAACTTTTATTTTTATAGTATTGTGCCTTTTGAAATTTGTGGTTAGGGGGGTGAACCTCCCAGTAAGAAGACCTTAAATCCCTCTTACTCAAGTGCCAGCGCTACTGAAATTGTCTCAACTTTCAAGATAATTGACCCGCTATTTCCCCTCTCCCCCATTACCCGTTGACATCATCCCCCTCCCCTCTTCCCCTGTCCAGCCAGGGTTTCTCCGGTTGCGTCATCTCCCTCCCCCATATCTTGAGTTTATTGACCCTTGATGACGTCATCACAATGTTGCATTCACGCCCATTTGATATATTGACCCATTTGATTTCTTATCCCATTCGAGAATTGATTTCTTATCCCATTCGAGAATCCCTGAAGGGATCGGTTCGGTAAGAAGTGTTTGTGTTCCAATATTTTTTACGCCAATCACTGTATAATTATTTGGTTAGAATCCAAATGTTTCAATATAGTACCCCAATCTGTTCAAATATATATCGCTAAACCTAACAGAATTTAAATAATACTTTTTTATTAATATTTTTCTAAGGAATCACTAAGACATAGTTTAGTCGATTATTTTTAATAACCAATTTTAGACACTTACGGCATTTAATATTTCGAAATATTTTAGTCAATCTTAAAGCTGCTCATCTTAAAGTCTGGCGCCCCAAATAAAGATAAGCCAATTATGTTATATACTGCACACTTTTCGTTATTTTTAAATTCAAACATATCTGAAATTGTAAATTTGTAATACTTTAGACTTCTCTGATTAAAAAATGACTGGCCAAAGTGAGATAAAATCAAAAAGTAAAACCTAGTTAAGATGGATTCACACTCATAGAACACGGCTGTTATGTGTCGTTAGAATTCAGAGCATGATAGCAACACAGCTGGAGCACGGTCAGACCACGGTCCTGTCAGTATGAATCAGACAACTGGTTTACAAGGTAACTCATAGGGGAATTACCTGTTAGAGATTGTTTGCAGCATGACACAGCTGGAGCACGGTCCTGTGAGTATGAATCAGACAACTGGTTTACAAGGTAACTCATAGGGGAATGACCTGTTAGAGATTGTTTGCAGCACGACACAGCCGGAGCACGGTCAGAGCACGGTCCTGTGAGTATGAATCAGACAACTGGTTTACAAGGTAACTCATAGGGGAATTACCTGTTAGAGTTTGTTTGCAGCATGACACAGCTGGAGCACGGTCAGAGCACGGTCCTGTGAGTATGAATCAGACAACTGGTTTACAAGGTAACTCATAGGGGAATTACCTGTTAGAGTTTGTTTGCAGCATGACACAGCTGGAGCACGGTCAGAGCACGGTCCTGTCAGTATGAATCAGACAACTGGTTTACAAGGTAACTCATAGGGGAATTACCTGTTAGAGTTTGTTTGCAGCATGACACAGCTGGAGCACGGTCAGAGCACGGTCCTGTCAGTATGAATCAGACAACTGGTTTACAAGGTAACTCATAGGGGAATTACCTGTTAGAGATTGTTTGCAGCACGACACAGCTGGAGCACGGTCCTGTGAGTATGAATCAGACAACTGGTTTACAAGGTAACTCATAGGGGAATGACCTGTTAGAGATTGTTTGCAGCACGACACAGCCGGAGCACGGTCAGAGCACGGTCCTGTGAGTATGAATCAGACAACTGGTTTACAAGGTAACTCATAGGGGAATTACCTGTTAGAGATTGTTTGCAGCACGACACAGCTAGAGCACGGTCAGAGCATGGTCCTGTCAGTATGAATCAGACAACTGGTTTACAAGGTAACTCATAGGGGAATGACCTGTTAGAGATTGTTTGCAGCATGACACAGCTGGAGCACGGTCAGAGCACGGTCCTGTGAGTATGAATCAGACAACTGGTTTACAAGGTAACTCATAGGGGAATTACCTGTTAGAGTTTGTTTGCAGCATGACACAGCTGGAGCACGGTCAGAGCACGGTCCTGTGAGTATGAATCAGACAACTGGTTTACAAGGTAACTCATAGGGGAATGACCTGTTAGAGATTGTTTGCAGCATGACACAGCTGGAGCACGGTCAGAGCACGGTCCTGTGAGTATGAATCAGACAACTGGTTTACAAGGTAACTCATAGGGGAATGACCTGTTAGAGATTGTTTGCAGCATGACACAGCTGGAGCACGGTCAGAGCACGGTCCTGTGAGTATGAATCAGACAACTGGTTTACAAGGTAACTCATAGGGGAATGACCTGTTAGAGATTGTTTGCAGCACGACACAGCTGGAGCACGGTCAGACCATGGTCCTGTCAGTATGAATCAGACAACTGGTTTACAAGGTAACTCATAGGGGAATGACCTGTTAGAGATTGTTTGCAGCATGACACAGCTGGAGCACGGTCAGACCATGGTCCTGTGAGTATGAATCAGACAACTGGTTTACAAGGTAACTCATAGGGGAATGACCTGTTAGAGATTGTTTGCAGCACGACACAGCTGGAGCACGGTCAGACCATGGTCCTGTCAGTATGAATCAGACAACTGGTTTACAAGGTAACTCATAGGGGAATGACCTGTTAGAGATTGTTTGCAGCACGACACAGCTGGAGCACGGTCAGAGCACGGTCCTGTGAGTATGAATCAGACAACTGGTTTACAAGGTAACTCATAGGGGAATGACCTGTTAGAGATTGTTTGCAGCACGACACAGCTGGAGCACGGTCAGAGCACGGTCCTGTCAGTATGAATCAGACAACTGGTTTACAAGGTAACTCATAGGGGAATGACCTGTTAGAGATTGTTTGCAGCACGACACAGCTGGAGCACGGTCAGAGCACGGTCCTGTGAGTATGAATCAGACAACTGGTTTACAAGGTAACTCATAGGGGAATTACCTGTTAGAGATTGTTTGCAGCACGACACAGCTGGAGCACGGTCCTGTGAGTATGAATCAGACAACTGGTTTACAAGGTAACTCATAGGGGAATTACCTGTTAGAGATTGTTTGCAGCACGACACAGCTGGAGCACGGTCAGAGCACGGTCCTGTCAGTATGAATCCTACTTTATCCAGGTCGTACGATAACAGTTTATTTGCTAGAAAGTTAATAAAAGGGTCTACGGTCTACACACATGCGACTCTATAGGAAAAGGTTTAAACTTTAAAATTAGCTTTCTTTCACCCGCCTGGGTGGTGTAGTTGGCTAACGCGCTAGTTTCGTGATTAGCTAAACTGCTGAGGATGGGGAGATCGAGGTTCGAATCTCGGTCGGGTGAACTGGGGATGGTTTTCCACTCTCCCTTCACGCAAATGCAGGTTCACTTCCTCTAAAATTAAACCTTCCCCATTCTTAATCCATTAGCTAACCAGTACTTAAGCGTATAACCCGAACGAACTTGGGAAGATCTTGGAGATTCACTTGTATCGACTTAGGCCTATATACCTCAGTTTTAGCTTATGTGGTGCTGACTGATAGTTCACAGCTGACTTCTGACAGTCAACATTTAGGTATATACCTAAATATTGACTGTCAGAAGTGACAACTGCTAAAGACATGTTTTTTGCAGATCATATGGTTCGGCGTAGGGATACATAATTTGGTCTGGTAGCTTTTAAAAGCCGTCAGAAGTCAGCTGTGAGCTGTCAGTCAGCACCACATAAGCTAAAACTGAGGTATATATCCCATTACAGCAGTCACAGTAATATTCTCATCGTATTATATTCCGTTTCGAACTCTTGACAGCTCAGATACCGGTGTGTTGATCTGGCGGCAGTTAACGGTAAGTCGTCTTGTCCAGCGAAGTCAGCATGTGTTGAAGGAAGGAAGAGGATTTGAGGGGAAGGGGTGTGTGTGTGTAGCGTTGACGCAGCGAGAGAAGGGGAGCGACCAACCGCATGTTCCCCTTGATTGAACGGGGCCTCGCGAACGAACCTCTCTGTGTGACAGAAAGGAAGCATAGACAAGCATTTGCCAGCTGCATTTACATTTTTAACGAGGACATGTCGGCGGTAATAGTGTGTCTGGTGACACCTGCGAGCTGGAGGTGCACGCAACAACGGTGCAAGTTATACGCGATGAATAGATATAGCTGGTTTGTAACCGATACCAGACCATAGAGTGGTCCAACACCGGTGGGCGCGTGGAAAAAGGTGCCGGTCTATTCTTTTCTGTCATACTGAGAGACGGGGACGTTAGGGTTAGAATCTTAACTTTGTATTGAGAATTGAGTTGGTTTATCCATAGTGGTTTCTCACCTTACTTGCTAATATTAAAACACTTCCTCTATGTACAGAGCACATTTGAGTGAACTGAAACTTTTTTCCCACCTACCCCCCCCCCCCTTTTTTTTTTTAGCTTTCACCGCTTTTTAGCACATAAGTAATTGAGTTTTAATTTATCAAAAATGGGATACTAATGTTGCGAGCACATAATATGTCACCTTAACGTTGAACTGGAACAAAAAAATAAATGTTAATTTTGGAAAAGAATGCCCATTTTCAATTCAGATCATTCACTCCTTATTTGTCCGTGAACAATTACCCTCCACCCCACTCCCGGTTCTTTAGCCGTGGCAGATTGCAACGGTACGTTGTGTGTATCCGCAGTTTTGAGGCTTACGTGGTGCGCCCGGCCGCGGATCAGTGCCGCAGCCGTCGAATACGGCCGCGAAGTTGCGGGCCACCAAGGGCACGAGGCTGACCCCATAGCTCTGATAAAATCCGCAACGCGACCTCTCACAAACCCCCCTCCAAGTGACCCGTGGATGGGCGTCGATCAATTCCGAGGCATGCACCAGTTAGGCAAGGTAAATTTTTTTTATATATACATCCCATTTCAACCCCCTTCTCCCCTCCCCTTATTTCGCCTCTTTTACTACGTTACATCATACAGGCTTCCGGCGTCATGAATATTCCGATATACGAGTGGGCCTACGCTTCTTCGTTGAAGAAAAGTTAAAAATGTTGTTATTATATTTGTTATTCATTAGGTTTATTCCTATTTAATATGTGTGAAGTGTCCAGGTGGTCTTAGTTTAGGGATGGCCTGTGATACAAAGGGCACAAATACATTATTAATGGTAAAAAGGTGAATGGCATAAGCAAGTTAAGCTGCTTTCATATTCATACGTCAAGTCATACAATTTATAGATTCACTTTTGATAGATAGTATTATAACCCATAAAATAACACTAATAGTAAGGTAAAATGTTGTCATTGACAGCAAAAGATATGTTTGTATTATAATGATATTTGCCGGCCTGGTTTTCTTTTTCTTTTATTTTCTTAGTTTGCTTCCAATCTAAGATTTTGGTTTGTTAAAATATGCTTCGACGTTTGTCCACGGCACAATCACGCTATGTTGCTGTCGTACGACTCGGATACACTTTATTCTCTGTTCACAATAATACGGAAAGAAAGATTGTACACCACTATTTAAAATAATAAAATATAGTAAAGATTTTTAAATATGTTGTAACACCTCTTTGCTAAACATATTAACACTGTACTTTGAAGTCTGTTTATTTCTTCCTGTTTGTTTTCTTGGTTGGCCATCGCTACGCAAGGCTTCCAACTAGATGCTGGTTGACAGTGGAAAAGCGAAACTCTCCTGGAATATAAATTAATGAAGGAAGATGTTTGGACAGAGATGATCCCACATAGAGGAAATCTGCACAAGTTTCATGAATGGATCGTGGGAGACGGTGTTAATCTATCTGTGAGACCACGATTTTTGAAATTGACAGTAATGCATTAGAGAATTTCAACCAGGTTTTAAATTTCTAATGTATTTTCTTCTGATTTTTCCCATACAATTTTATATCTGTTAAATTTATTTTAAGTTTAGGTCATACTTTGTTGACCATTCTTACTTACTAAACACATTGTAGTTTTCTCTGGAATCTGCTATTAGAACATATTTTTTTTTATTATTCTAAAATAAAGGAATGTGGAATATTAAAAATGTATCAGGGTTTTCTTCTAGTTGTTTAAAAACTTTCAGGACAAGATCTGTATTCGTCCTCAGCAAACATTTCAAGAAACATGTAATTTGTCTGGTGAAGTGAATTTAATCTATCGCCAAAGTGAGCTAGCAGCATGGTATACAACCGCAGTGTATTTTTATTGAGTGAAATGTTTTATTTCAACTTTAAAGGAGAAACTAATGTTCAACTAAAATTTGTTGATGATTCATCTTTCCCATTGTTTCTTTTGTCTCTTAGTACCTGAATAATTTATATTTAATTTAAATTTATCTCAATTCATTATCAGAAACTGTTATATATTCTTATAAAGAACATCTACTAAATTGATTTTTTTTTACTCTGCTCAAGACAATCAATATTTTATTCAAAGATAGTAACCTACCTAATAAATATTATTTTACACTGACATCTTTTGGCTCTTATAGCATATGAGTAGTAAATTGTAACGTTTAAAACTTCAGGACAAGTAATATTTTTATTTAAAAGTATTTATACACCTAATTATATTTTAATTTATTTTGCAATATTAAATAATTGATTTAATGGCCCATATGGCTTAAAAATGATACGTTTTATATCTATCTTTGAATCTCTTGTATTAAGTATATAAATGAAATAATATATATTGGTTATATATATATATATTATCTTTCTAATTTGTAATCATCTTGATGTACTTACCCGGATATTCTCAATTAGGGTTGTGTGATGAAACTTAAAGAATTGAATAATTAAACAAAATAAGTAACTCACAAAGGGTAGTATGAATACTTTATATATTTGTATTGTTTAGTACACTGGTATTGTTGAGAGTGTTTTTTATGTTCACAAATTGATATGTGTACTGAGGTTGTCATGTGTATTGTTGAGAATGTTTTATCAAAAATGGTTCTTTACTTTGGTAAGGTCCCTTTTTATTCCCTTGCAATATAACCAGAGGTCTTGAGATTAAGGAACCATCGTGGCACCGGCAGAGCTATATGAGGAAAAGGTAGTAGTAATATTTAATTCTCCTGAGTGGAATTATTATGGTGCCTAAAAATTTAATTAGAAACTCTCACATAAATGGCTCTCCACTCTCCCTTCACGTAAATGTAGGTACAAACGTTGTGTAGATATACAGTTAGCCTGGACGGATAGCAACTGACGCCTTTGTCAGCCTGCCCACCACAAAACTGTCATAACATTTGGAAATTTCTTTTAAGGGCTGTACCCTCACTCACCCCATCCTTGTGGTATTATCAAAGCCAGTTTTACAACCTTAGCCAAATACTCATGTAATTGTTTTGTACTTTATCAATAAACATCCTGCGAAGAGTTTAGTTGATTTTTCTTTTACAATAATTGAACAACTTTTTGGTTCTCTTCAAAACGTTTTAACCCTATAAACATTTGTTCTGATAGTTTTTATGAAACTTTGTGACATAAAATTATTAGAGAGTATGTATGAAATAACATGATTTGGGAACACTTTTGAAGTACTTCTGCGGTTAATTTAAATTCTGCTGGTGATCATGTTTGATTTGTCCGCGCGTACAAGTTATCAATTAGTGCCGCGCGTGTGTGCTGCTGCTGCTGGTGGTATCGCGTAAATTATTCCGTGGAGCGCGCCGCTCGTTAAGTGCAGCTCTGTATAGTGTGCGGGATGGTGTGGGGGAAGCTTGTAATTATTTCTGGTGGTGGTGCGCGCAGAACAAGCTATATAGTTTCATTCACACACACCACCCGCACCTTGCCCTCCTCTCCCCCTACCTTCACTAATAACACTCCACAGTCTCTCTACCGCATGGGATTGTTCCCCGTACCCTCAACATCCTCCACCAAGAGATTCAAAGAAATGGCTACATCTCTGCGCTAGCACTTTCTGAGTGAGAAATTATATTTCGGTATAGTCTTGTGACTGGGAAACTGTGATGGTACTATGAGAATGTATCAAGTTAGTCAATTTGAGTAAATAGAGCTACCCGAGATGGTATTAAGATAATAACTTAAACAAGCAAAGATATAAAATAGCTCAAGATAACCGAACATTTATTAAAATGATAAATTAAGATGGCCGGGATGATACTAAGAAAATTACTCAAGGGAGCCAAAATTATGTTTAGAGGACAACTTCCGAGATCCGAGAAAGTATTGAGCGAATAACTTGGGATAAAAACATTGTAATAAGAGGACAGCTTGAGTATCCGAGATGGTACTGAGATAATAACTTTGGGATAAAAACATTGTATTAAGAGGACAGCTTGAGTATCCGAGATGGTACTGAGATAATAACTTTGGGATAAAAACATTGTAATAAGAGGACAGCTTGAGTATCCGAGATGGTACTGAGATAATAACTTTGGGATAAAAACATTGTAATAAGAGGACAGCTTGAGTATCCGAGATGGTACTGAGATAATAACTTGTGGAGTATACTGTTCTCTCGTTTCCCCGTCTGTCTGTCTGTCTCTCTGTCCCTGACCATGGATCCAAAACTGTTTTAGTGGGTTTTATTCAAACTTGATATTTAGATTCAAGAAGTTTTTTTTTATTTTGACCTCAGCCCTCAAATCAAAGGTAGTTTCCTGAAAAGTGAGTTTTTTGAGTTTCAAAGTTTTGAAATCGGCTCTAACGATCATGTTTAAAATGGGTATCTAAGGAGTGGTTGATCTCCCATATTACATTGTATGGTTTGTCTTTGGGTAAAAATTCGTTAACGCTGATTTAGGATTTTAGCTAAAAGTTCCTTTATTAATTGTATTATACTAATGAGTGATTTTTTTAAATTCATGATAGTTTGAAAATGGTTCTAACTATTAAGTTTAAAATGTATATATGTTGTGTGTTTGATATTACAAATAAACCTCTTTCGGGGTTTGAGGGGGAGGGGGGTAAAATTCGTTTAGGGTTAGCTTATTGATGACTTTTTTTTATTTGAATATTTTAAAAACTGGCTATAGAAATTGGGCTATAAAAATGTTAAATTTTTACATTATGAATTGGATATATTTATTTGTTTCTCTAAAAAAAATTTTCATAGTAGTTTACTAATAATTGATTTTTGTAAAATTTGAATTTCTTTTGAAAATGACTCTAGCGATTCAAAAAAATGGTTTATGGGAATTATTTTACATGATCATTAATAATGGATCCTTATTTTTCTAAAAAATTTCATTTAAGGGTAGTTTTTTTTTACTAAAAAATGTAGAAATTTGGAAATTTTTCGAAATTGGCCTTGAAGATTTTAGTTCAAAATGGGTAACTGGGAATAATTTTTCATAGTAAAAATGAATAAGTTTTTATTTTTACAAGTCGCTAGTAATTTCAGGGTAGTTTACAAATAACTTATTCTTGAAAATTTGAGATTTGTTAAAAAATTTTAACAATTTATTTTAAAATGAAGATATAAAAAGTGCTTATTGTGATTCACAATTTTTATGAGGACAACCTAGTTAAGGGTAGTTTACCAAAAACAAATTTTTGAAAAATTTCTTTGAAGCTTATAGGCTTACACAATATTAGAAAGTTTGTATAACTGTGTCGTACCATTTATCTACTAAAGTCTCCCACTTTTTATCTACTCAAATACATGTACATTTGCTTTAATTTCTAGCTTCTTCATTTATATCTAGTTAGTATAACTAAATGCAACTACCCGGTTGGTTAGTAAGACACGAATTCATAAAACTACAAACATTGCTGCTATACATTAGATTATTCTGGTAACTAGTTAGAGTAACTTAAAAGATAAATCATTAAAATACATATTTGTAAAATTTGTATCTGTGACTAGTAGATGTTAATTAAAGGTATTTTTTTCCCTGACTATACAACCCCTTCCTGAGAGAACTTCATTTGTTCTACACGTTCAAAGCGATTCAAGCCGAATCGATAATCCGCATGGAACCTGCATGTACTGGAACTATTTACGACGTGTCTCCCCCACATCCGGTGGACGTATTATTTGTATTGCACTATTGTTTGCCAGTGGCTGAATGAAGCGGCGCCACCTGGTGAGATGGTGGGAAAACACGCTGGACGAACCAGGTGGAAGGTGTGTGCCCCTTCATGCGACAAGCGTCTATATCCCACCCACATTTTCTTTGATTTATTTGAGTGATTTAACGTGCATTTTTATTAATAGATTGACTACATAATATTTTAAAACTAGTTATAGACTATACACACAAAAAAAAACCAGCCACTCACCCGTTAATTCATCCCTGTGGAAAAGAAAGCCCCAATTTACTCAATGATAATTTTTCAGTCATGCCGGGAATCGAACCCGAAACCCTTGGTTCACTGTGCAAATGTGCCGGAACCGAATGATTAACTGATTGTGGAACCTATAATTATATACGAGCGGGGGAAAAAAATACCGTCACCAATATAGACCAGAATTCCTATAAGTTGAATAACTTTTTGACCATTAATAATACCTATTTGATTTGTTTTTTTAACCAGTTAGCTGAGTTTTATACATGTCTGATAATATCGTATTAATCATAAACTACCCACTGCGTGATCAAAGACGTCACTCTCGCAGCTAAATAGACTGTCATTGATGGTGATATCGTGGCTTCAATCCCAGTAGGGTGTACTGAAGGTGATTTTGCCTAGATGGATTTCCACTCCCTCTCTCTTACGCAAATTCGTGTACACTTCATCTAAATCCGACCTTCCTCATCCCTAATATAATAACGTAATTAGAACATAGGCGTATAGCCCAAACAGGTATTAGGATGAGCTGCTAGAAAAAAAATCATATGTGTTTTCCATCGTCTGATCTAAGTTAATATAGTCTACCTGAACTGTGCTAAACAATATGACGAGATGCTAAATAATATAAAAAAAGGTAAATGTAATAATAATAATAATAATAATAATAATAATAATAATAATAATAATAATAATAATAATAATAATAATAATATGACCATCAGCTCGGGACATATTATAATTACATTAACTTGGATCAGACGATGGAAACTTAACCTCGGAAACTATTTTTGAACTGAGATGAAGCTTTCATCATTAACTTTATTTATAATTCTGATAAGCATTCTTTTAAAAATTTATTTGTTCAGTAATATAATTAATATACAACATTATTACTTTCGGGTAGATTTTAAATAAAATGTTCACTGTTCGATATGACTCGCGTAAGTGTTGAAAGAGATTCGTTTTCATGTACGAATATTTGTCGTGCATAGCGAGTAACGAACATTGTTCCGCATAGAGACGGTGGACTACCACACATCAAAGAAGACTAATAATCGCCTAAGAGCAGTTCATCCACGAATACCGAATATAAAGTATGTATGGACCAAAGAGCGGCGAAGCTGGGGGGACTCTGCCCCCTGGAATAAATCCCCCCCCCCCCCAGATATATTTCAAATCCTCCGATATTATCGAATACGAAGCTGAAAGATGGCCTTAAATCAAAATCCAAATTACTTCTAGAAGCATTATATTGTCAAAATTTTGCCGGAAAAGACCGCTTCAAATTGACAGAAAAAGTCAGAGGAGGAAAGCTCTAAATAGTTTTCAAGGTCATACAAATTTCAAAAATGTCTAGGGAGGACAACTCCAAATATCTTCTAGATGATGTAATTTTGAAGAATTTTCAGGCGACGAATACCCCAAATAGTCTGGTTTGTGAAATAATTCAATTTTCAAAATGTTGTCGGTGGAAAACCCCTTCAAAGATTATCTTATAGAGGTATCTAACTATCGTAAAAAATTAAGGTGAGGATCACTCTAAATAGCTTATAGGGGCATCCAAATTTCAAACATTTCTAGGTGAGGAACATTTTAAATGGCTTATAAAAGAATCTAATTTAAAACAAATTCAAGGAAAACCCTAATCATAGCTTCTAGAATGAACCATTTTTTAAAAAATTTCTGAAGGAGGATCACTCCAGATAGTTTATAGAAACTATCTGATTTTAAAATATTGGAGAGGATGACCACGGTTTAAAACATACATAAGATCAAATATGAATGAGAAACTATTAAATGCTTTAAACATAAATATACATTATAAGTAACTATGTTATTTGTAATTATGACCCGCTTGACCCCCCTGTGAAAATGATCTGAATACGCCCCTGCTTCAGGCCACGGTTTCTTAGGGGCCCATACCTATTCAAATATTACTTCTTAATTTTTCAACTCAGAGTTATTTAAATATGGTGAGCATTTTAAAGAGAATAATGCAGCATGATATTGGAATAAAAATGGCAAGTTATCTATTTTCTATGTAAATAGTTGAAATATTATGTTAATACAAAATAATAAAATAAAATAACATTTTTGTGGTAAGATATATATATATATAGGAATATATAATATATATATATAATATATATATATATGAGAGAGAGAGAGAGAGAGAGAGAGAGAGAACTTTAAGGACGTAACCTACCTGTAAAGTCACGGCAGGTGAAGATAGGATTTCCTATGTTAGTGAATTTACGTTATATTCGGCGAGTTTTAAAGATATAACGTTAATACAGTTTGATCTCATGCAGGACCATAAAATAATTAAATTCTTCTCAATAATTCTTAGAATTTTTATTCAAATTTCTGGCTTTGGATCGGCTTAGTACTTTTTTTTATTGTCATAGTTAGTTAGTACACAAGATCGTGTGCTAATGTAATACTTTGTACAGAGCGTGCAATTTAAATCGCATTTTATGATTAATCATATTTAGTATAATAATTGCTTGTTACTGGACTTGAGTCGCTGTTCCTCCGACTGTTACAAAGTGTTTTTTTTCTCTCCAGAAGATGGGATGGAGTGAGGATTGTCAACATTGATTTCCAATCGCGGAGACGATTTTATCCCAAGTGGAAGTTGTAAGGGCGAGGCGGGGGGGAGGGGGGGGATGAGGTTTTAGCCCCCGTTCAAACTTGGCCCGCCTCCAGGCCTACCGCTAGAAAATACACCCCCTCCCCTTTCCAGTCCCTTGGAACGTCCTCACATAATTAATACGTTCTTCACTAAACACCAATCGGGTAATAAATTCACCTCCCTTTTGCAAACCCAAAAACCATGAGAAGGAGAAAAAAAATGTAGGTGTAAGTGGGGGTGGGTTATATTATTGTAACGCCGCGAAGGGTCGATAATTGGCTCTGGAGATTGTCGATGATGATTTGTTTGCTTCGATCTGGGATTACTTTACTGTCTGTAGAGTGTAGATATCTCTCTTGTTTGTGTAAAGATTTGTCCAAATGGAATTATCTTGCAGCGTGGTGTGCATATGAGAACATTTGTTTTTATTGATGAATTGCCCGTTTATTTGTACCTAAAGCACCTACAACTGGGAGGGGGACACTTGTACAATAGGTGGTAGGTAGTCTCTTTTTTCGGGGTTTATGGTGATGAAGAGTTTGGGGTTTGAAACATCCAAGAGTACCGATTTAAAAAAAAACCACTCTACACTTACGCAATTGAAGGTGCATTTCTATCGATTTTTACTTCCCTCCACAGATGCGAGGAAGGGTTGGGGATGAAGGTGGTACGATTTTGAAATGATTGTTAAAATTATTTGGGTGTTTAGCGGAGCTTTGTAAGAAAAGGGGGGGGGGGACCCCGTCAAAATAGATGGTGTCTCTAAAAACTATTTATAAAACGATTTTTTCACTGTAATTAAAGGCATTTTTTATAGTTAATTCCATACACAAAGTATACACTTCACCACACATTTTACAGAGGACATTAAGAGCGTGCATTACATGCCAATCAATTTGTGATTCAATCGGTTAGAAATCGTAAGTTTACACGAAAACTATTGCACGGGGATCAATTCTGATTAAAAACTAATGGAGATAAATATTAATATAAGTTCCCCTAATACTGAACATTATTGAAATATTAAATGATATTAGGATAAAAGCTGCATTGAAAAGCCTTTTTTTAAATTTTTTTAGAATGACTTCATAGATAAGTACTGTGCAAAAATCTTAATTATGTCATAATAGGGACATACTCTATTTATTACAAGAAACTTTCTCGCTTTGTCACCAATTGTCACCATGGAAAACTTGGAGTAATCATTCATATACAAATGCACTGTACACATTTCTGGCATCGCGTAGGTCTTTTATTTTCCATTTTACTCCCATACCTCGCGTAAGCCAGAAGCTGAGTTGGTGATGATGAACCAACTTAAAGAATTCGGCTTAAAACTATAAATGCTAATTTTATCTTAACGTTTAGGTTGGTACAAACGACATTATCTACCCCTTGTTAAAACTGTGGGTGAATACGATGTAAATATGCCGATAGAGCGAGTGGGTAGTAAAATGCCGAGCATAGCATACAGTATATATATATACATTTTATTTTTTAAATATACAATAATTATACTTCATTAAGCTAAATTAATTTAAGTTGGAAATATTTCTTTTCGGTATTTTAATCTGCTCGTAGTTATTAGTTTGTAACTTTTATATATTAGTTTCTACAAGTATTAAAATAACTGAATGGGGGAATAAAACATAATGAAAGCAGAGAAAGATAGAAAGAAAGACTAATTTGAAATAAAAGTTTTTTCTATTTAAAAAAACGTTCGTAAAGAGGGAAATTACCATACCTTCCAATTAAAAGTCTTAAGATTCGTTCAAGCAGGACACAACTTTTCAATCAGTTAACTTGTTTAAGTTTTCCTATTCTCCTTTTTTTTGTTTTATCATTTTTAAAGAGATTTTTTATGCTCTTTTTTTATTGGTTAATGTGAACCTTTAACTCTTATTGTTGTTTGCTATTCACCCGCTTTATTATTACATACTACATAACCCATTGTCAAAATATATTAATAACATACCAATTTGAAATGAAATTAATCTAAATATTTACAAATATTAATTTCTCGTCGCGGCTATAATAATAACTTAAAGGGTCGGCTTATAAACAGGACGCATTCGTTAGAATACTCAAGTATTTTTAAAATTTCCTATTCATATTTAATCTATATAATTTATTTAATAACGGAACTTTTTAATTTTTGTAAAATGTTAAAAAAAAGAGTAGTATAATCATTAGCGACCTTAGAGAATATAGGTTTAATGTTGATTGAAAATATAGAATACAGTATTTTGATTCAAGAACCATTTGACAACATCCGAAAACATCTATAAAAATATAACATTATAATTATATTTATATTTTAGTAATATATAATAATAATTATCATTATTTCTTTTTTCTTCATAGCTCTTACAAGGTCAGCCCTCAAGGCCGCTGAATCCAAAGCGCAAATTCTAGATTTTGTTGATTTCGACACAAAAGAAAAGCCAAATCCAGATTTATTTAAGGAACTCTTATCGTTAATATACTGGCTATACATCCAAATTTAAGCTTGCAATATTCTGCTTATAATTTTTTTCAAATGATGACATTTCCTATTGATTTTTAATCTTATTCTTTATTAATGTAATTTATTGTTCTTATTTATTTTTTCTTATTTTTTTAGTAATTAATTTTATCTGTATGCATCATTATTTAGCTTTTATTATTTTATTTTATTTTATTTTATCTCTTATGTATTTATGATTACGTGTCAGGTACTTGTGTGCTTTTCAATGCTGACCTGTTATAGATCTTGTGGTTGTTGGCCAGCACTACAATAAAGGAAATTGATACTGTTTTAGCACCGCGTCATACTACCCGTCCGGGATGTACGCCGATATTATTATTTTTACTAAAACTTGAAGACATGGTTTAATAGCAATAATTAGCATTCTTATCAAAAATAAAGGCTTAAAGTTGATGAAAATAATATTATAGGACAGATCAAGCATGGCTTCGTGAGAATGAGGTAAGAACCAGGTCTGTGGAGTCAGTACTCCAGCATTTGACTCCAACCCCTCTCATTTTATACTGTCCGACTCTGACTCCTTCAGAAATGTCTAAAGTTTATTAATTGGTAATAACAAATTTACTGCAGTAAAATTCTCCGATACAGATTACTCCTTTGGAAGCTTCTTTAACATTATGAATTTATATATGACATTTGTCAATCCAAATTACAAATATTGGTATTAAAGAATAAAAAAGTATAAAATTAAAATATATAATTGCCACATATTGTTTTAATAATTTAATGTTTTATTTTGAGGTATAGTCGGAGTCTGTACATTTCTATCGACTCTACAGCCCTAGTAAGAACAAATGAATAATTGAATGTGAAGTTATATGGATAGTCTACATAGACAGAACAAAACACCCCTGCACTTTAGTTAATCTCTTTCTGGTCGCTTCGTTCCTTCCTACCAGAATCCTACTATAACACACGATGGTCTAGTCGTAAATTAACCTAATTTCATTCTTAAATGTAGGCCTACTTGTGTTTGAACTATTGTTTTATGATCAATCTACATCATTTTATATTAACTTACTAAATTTTATTGAATTTTTGATACCCATTATCTCAAATTTTTAATCCAGAGAAATATAATAGCTTCCCAAGTGTATAACCCGAATCGGTAGGCACGTTATTTAAATTTCAGAACCTAGTCTCTTTTTATTTAGTGACTTGGAGGTCGGGGATCAAATCCAGACTGGGTATGTTTTTTTCTAAATGGTTTTACTGCCACTATCCTACAAGCCTGATTAAATTGCAAATAGCCTGGATGCGTAAAAAAAAAAAGTAACAGAATTGGTTAAAAATGGGTCAGTTTAAAATATATTAAAGGGTATTTCATACGTTCTACGTTCATGTTCGAACGGCTTTTCTCAACTCTGACCCAGGAGGTTGGGATTCTAATCCAGGCATTGGCTTCTAAGATTCAAATAACCGAAGCTATTATTTATGCTTTTTAGTGATGAATTCTCCATCTAGATATCATATTCTGTAAATTGGCGTACCAAGCCAAAGGTCCCGTGTTCGATTCCCGTGTCCCGATGTCATTTTTCAATTTTAAGAATTGGCTTCTAAGTTTGTTTTTCTCCAGCTAATGTTTTTATATATTTTTCTCCACATAACTTCTGTTATATACATAAATCTACTCTTATCCTTTAACCTTAAACTAGTTAGTTTTACGTCAATAGTAGGCGCCATACTGATTCTAAAATACGTTCTGATAAAAACAAGTTCTAAACGTCCATTGGAAATAGACTCTTTCACTCATCCGCTTTCTTAACATTTTTCCTTCTTCTACAAATTAAGATGGCTGAGGCTATTCGTCCTTCATAATTTATTATTTGGAATCGTGTGGGTTGAAGTAAGTGGTCAATAAGTCTGCCCCATGTAATATTTAACACTACAGTTCACCTTCAGTTTTCTAAATTATTCATAGAAGTAGCCCACTGCTTGATCACAAGGGAGGGTCTGTGCCCACTGACTGACCACTTGGGGCTTCCCAGCCTCTGACACACTTTCCCTCGACCCCTCCTCAGAGTGAGCTTTAATTCGAATAGACTGTAAAAGTGATAGTGACAAAAAATCACGTTCTAAACATAAAATTGTACCAAAATTGTTTACTCATTTTTTAACTTATCCAATCATTACCGGTGTTCGCGTGGTCTTCGGCGTTAATAAGTAGGTCGAGGTCCGAATCTCGTCCTGTTTTGTTTGGAACAGACTATACCACTATCATTTGGCCAATATAATTAATATAGTATTAAGATGGAGACAGGATAAGCACAGGGGTGGATAAAACTACCCTTAGGGGATAAACCCTGTAATGAGCCCTAGACTACCTGAGCCAGACCTTAAAACCAAGATTAATACATACAAAATCTTTGGGATAAGAATTTGAAGACATATTTAGAGGAAATGCACCCACACTCGCATAAAGAAGAAATGGTAAAAATCATAGCGTATAGCCACGTGTTGAAAGCCACCTTCCAGTTCACCCGACCGAAATTCGAACCTTGCCCTCCCCGTTACCCGGTCTATTTATACCTGGACGCCCTATATTATGTGACCACTGGTGAGGGTACTCAGTGCGTTGTGTTTTATAAAACTTCATTAAAACTGTTGAGTGATCCCCTCCATATCTTGTTGGCATCAACCCTTCTGAATCATCCCGAAAGACCTACGCTCGAACCAAACTCGGGAATGCTTGACTAGTCGCTTTCCTTACCCCTCGATCTCTTCTTTGTACGCTGCTTTCTTCCTCCCGTTCCCTCCATTACCTCCTCCCTTATCGATGATATCAATTTCCGCCGTCTCCCCTCCAAGGGGAAGTAATTAAACCTTCAAGACGCCCCCCCTCCCCCCAATGCTGGTCATGAAAATACGGGCAACCTTTCTTTGTACAAGGAAGACGTTTCCACACACGCATGCACTCATAAAAAAAATAGATGATATGACTTAAAGTTGGGTTGCTATTGAAATACCCTTTTAGAGCATATAATAGGCTAATATCGACATTACAGCTGAATCTTTCAAAACCATCGTGCAATTTTTATTATTTCTTGAAGTAATTTGTTATCTATAACAGAGTAAGAAAAATTTGCCACTTATATTTGTTTGAAATAGTGTTACCTACAAGCACCCGCGGCTCTCTTTCCCCCTTTGCCTCCACGCAAACATGGGTGCATTTCCTCTAACTTTTTCACCTTGACCCCGTTAGTTAAAATATGCTAATATCCTGGACACGTAGAAAGATAAACCGATAAAAAAAAGTTTATCACTTGGTCAGCGCTCCAACAGGGTAGTCTGGGTTCGTTTCCTGACCAATGTCACTAGCGGTGGTGTGTCATGTTGGATTTGCCCGTAATTCTACAATCTAATGTGGGTGCGTTTCATTTTATTTACATTCGTTAAAACCGTCGTGTTCAACCTTCATGTAAATTTTTAAAAACATTTTTGGCGTGCTTGTATACTTGGAATAGGGATGGGGAAGATAGAAATTAGAGTAATGGGATAAAAAGAGCTTTAGTAATCATCTAGGAAAAACCCTCAGTATACCCATCCGAGATTTTAACCCTGACCTCCCCATCACCTATTAAACCAGACCAGACGATATTGACGCCTTGGCACGCATGCTCATTGATGCGGGTATTAATTAGTTAACTGTTTACAACGCCTCGCTACTGGTAGAGTTAGGCATGATCCACTTATTCTGAAGGCTTTGGTTTTGATTCCAGATATAGACCTATGTCCGAGTGTCCGACACCCTAGCTCAGTCAGTAACTTGTCTGTATATTGAACTAAGGGTTCCTGGTTCGATTCCTGCATGTCCGAAAAAAGTATCATTGGTGAATGTGGTTTTCCCCTTTTACAGTGATGAACTAACGGCCAGGTGCTGAATGTTGTGTCTGTTCAGGATTTAAGTTAATTTATAGGTCGTGTCGGTTCAGAAAGTTCACTTTAAATACCTAAAATAAATTAAAATGAAATGATAAATGCCTCAAACTGGTATGTTTCTCTCCCACAGTGTGTTTACCCAGTCTCTTTCTAGACGGACGCTGGTCCATTTCTTAAAAAGTAATCATCTTTCTAACCTCCCTTAGGATAGATATAATTTAGTTTCCAGTTCATCGGCAGCAGAGCTTACTGATATAATAAAGAAGCTCCCCACCCTCCAAATCGGATTCCATCAGCTGTTGACTCCGTTTTGCCCGTAGTCGCGATCCTTTGCTCGAGTCTCCGAGCTAAAGCTTTTAGCTCATTGATGCGCACATGATGACTTCCCATGGGCGATCCACGATGAAGCGTGAATCATTTCACTTGATGGTGTTATTTTAGTGAGGCTCTCAGCCGCGCGATCTTGTTAAGTGGGACGCCGTTAATAGGTTTTTCTCGACGCTTTACACCCCCCCCTCCTAATCCCCACCAGCCCTTTTCCAAACAGTCTTCCAGTTTTCTCGTCCCGTTTGGACGACACTGAATTTCACCCATCCATGTGACATCTAGGGGCTTCATCTTTCCTGGGAAGGACTTTGAAGTGAAATGGCCGATGAGTTAGTCTAGCACAGAAGGTTCCAAAAAGGGATGTACTTTTAAGAGATGATCATTATTTTTCATCTTTTTGGTGCAAACAAGCTTCCCTTTTGGTTCATAGAAAATAGCTCCTATAACTTAAATGTATTTATGAAATAACGTCCAATTTCATATTGAAAAGAAAAACTTTCCTTAACGATAACTGGTTCAATTTCTCACAGTAAGCTCAATCGCTTGGCCCACACTTCTACGTGTGAATAATAAGACACAACCTGCTTCGGTGGCCACATGGTTTAAGTCGTCACTCTCAAGTTAGACTAGACTGCTGATGACAGGGAGATCGAGGCTCGAATACCGGTAGGGTGTACCTAGGACGGTTTTAATAAACGGTTTCCCACTCTTCCTTCACGCAAATGCGGGTATACTTCTTAATCCAACTTCCTAACCCTTAACTCATATAACTAAAACCTGAACAGGTAATAAGATACGGTGACGAAAAAACAACAACTTGGGTTGGTTGGCACGAAGACTAAGTGTCAAATTCATCTAGTATGGGTTGACGAAGAGGTCAATATTCTAACTCTCTCTCTCTCTCTCTCTTCACACAAATATGTGTGCATTTCCTCTAAGCTCTGACTTACTTAACCCTAATTTAATAGCATAGTTAAAATATGTATAGCCAGGATGAGAAGTAAAATTTAATGAAACATGAGTTAAGAAAGACCCTTAGAACGGGATGAATCCTGGACAGTTTAGTGGTTTTCGTACCAAGTAAATGGTCTCGGGTTTGATTACTGTATTCAAGTGTAATTTAAAAAAAAATATGGAAAAAAGATTTATTTATATTTATCGTTCATTATTTAATAATTAATATAAGCCTACTTACATCGGTGATCATGCAGCTTAAGGCATTCGACTCACCTTGAATTCTATTACCGCTAACGTTCAAGATTGTGTTTGACTCACGTTCGGTTGTGTTGGATGGTGATATTAATTTTCGGCCTCCAAACCTGCTCAACGCTACCTCTAAGGAAGAGTAATTAACGACGTATTTTGTTATTGTATCAAATTATCATATATGTTACATACATGCACAGCGGTGGACACGCTGTCAAAGGCCTCAGTCTCGTTTAGACTGGTTTACAAATGATGAAGAGTTCGAGATTCGAATTTGATGTGGTTTTACATTCTCCCTTCTCCTCTGAATTCTACCTTTTTTGACCTTATCCCATGAGTGTAAAGATCCAGATAGTTGGGACGGGTTGTAAGTAATACGTCGAGCATGGATAGCATAAACTAAAAAAAACCTCTTTAATAACATTTAAATACTGTTTCGTTTATTTTTCAACCTAACTTCAAAGTACTATCACCTTTAATACACTAAAAAAACACATTTGGAAACTCATTAACTGGTGTTTGTTTACATTTCCATCATTGGAGCCATGCGAAGAACGAAATCCCCTCTGGTTCGACAATGATGGATGGATAGTGCTGCCCTCTGTCGACACATTTCAATATTGTTAGGAACTACAGTTCAAGCACCCGTTTCGGCGACAGTCAATACGACGTTCAATTATCCCGTGGGCGCGCATCGTCGATGTACGTCATACGGGCTACCACAGGGTGGCAAAACTTTGTCATTCCGACACCTACATTAGGTAGGGTAGCATGTCTGGGTCTTAAGTTAATAATCTTATATTCCAATCCTGGCGATGGCCTAAAAATGTATGATTATTGAAATTGGGGCTTCCTTTTTCGTAGTGATCATTTAATGATCAAGGGACTGGTTGTTGTGTCTTTTAATATTAAGCTAGTTTTTTAAGTCCTGTGTTGATATAATCAATCCATTTCTGATGAGTTCGTTAATTACCAGGGAATTTAACGGGAATCAAAACTGATAGCAGAAATTAACAGTTTTTTTAAGGAACCAGAACTGAAACAGGGACACTAAAATTAAAATTTAACGAACCAGAATCGGAATTGGCATCGATATATATGTTTAGGTTCATAGAGGTTATACATTTGTATAATTCTTTTTTATATAATATATTAATTTAATTTCATGCCCTCCTTTCTTTAGTTTAACTTTATTTTGAAACACTCAATTTTTTACCTTTCTCAAGTTTTTTTTGTCAAGTTATGATGTATTTTAAGAACCTGAGCCCAATTAAGAACCGTAAAGAACAGGAACTTTTATTTTTATTTAACTGAAAACAATACCGGGACTTTAAAATGTTTGATTGGAGAACCGGAACAAGAACTGGAACTGATAAATATTTCGGTTAGACTCCTTGCTAAATACCCTAAGTATCTATTTATATATTTGGAAAATCCCTAAATAGGCCACCTCAATAATCAGGCCTACATACACATAAAATGGCCGTACAGAATTTTAAATTTCATGTGTTCCTCATAAATCAACCGACTAAAAGCCAAACTTTACGCTAGACCATACACAACACCCAGTCTCCAGGCCTTATAGTCATCACTCTGAAAGAGGAAGCCCCAATTTCACTGTTACTTTTTCGGGTGCGCTAACGTTTCAGTCAAGGACACTAGTGACAAACACATAATATAATAATAAGAGTAATAAATTTAAATAAATGTATCTAAACATTTAATTACCATGTTTGGGTTAAAATTTCTCCCATTCGTAAGGAAGATCTAACCAAAATAATATGTTATTCCTTTGGGTTCCCACAAAAATCTACACAGTTGCTAGTAAAAAAACACAATTAGGCTTTAATACCTCTAGGCATTGTTAAACACAGTTTATCACGGTGTATCAAGGATGTACAATGTGGTGGACTTTGTAAGGGCTGTACAGGGGCAATATGATGAATTTCTATAATTGTTCTGGTTAAATAGTAGACTATACTTGGCTATATAGGTCAGAAAAATATCTTCATTGTATTTAATTCAACCACACTTTTAATTAATTCTCTATTTATTTATTTTTGAGTTTGTCCCAAAAAAATTATTAGAGAAAATAAAAGTATCTTGATTTATTTTAAAATCCTTATAAATTTCACTATGGGTTTTAATCAGAGGAATTTGGATTTTGGATCGGTGACAGTTCAGATACTTTTTATTCTGAGATTTGGATGTGACCTTGTTTAAAACTTTTCTATGACTTCAAATTGATACACCTAAATATTATAGCTTGTATTTTGTAATGGTCTTGATTGGATGTTAATATAATGTTCATCAGATATTAATGTTTATTCAATTACTTCATCAATTTGAAGTTTTGCTTGTGATCTTATCAATATTATTTTTGATTTAACAAGTGTAATTTACTGATCTGTAATGCTCAGTACTCACTATTGTAATTAATTTTTTTTAGCTCCCCATCTTACTACTTATTAAGATCATATGCTTATGTACTAATTGCGCTAATGATTTAGTAAACATCTTAATTAATTGGAAGTGTAGCTTCATTTGCGTGGAGAAAGTGTGAAACTCTTTAGAAAAACCACTATCAGTACAAACGACCGGAAAATAACTAACAAAACAATCAAAACCACCCCCATCATATTTTTAACCCTCTTCTTCTCCTCACATTAGTGACCGGATTTGTATTCTCCAATATTCGAATTAAACTTTTAATTCATTTGATTTACCCCCTTTCTACCCTCACTCAACTGCGTTTTTGTTCTATTGCAAAGGTTTTCTAATAAATGAGGGTCACATGATCGTTTCTTTTGTTAGTTCCATTTATTTGTAGCTCTCCCGGACCGGACAACGGATCAGAATTCTGTAATCCAGCCGTGATTATGTCGTCAATAGAAACGATTGGGTCTCTTGTTTGATGAGGTAGCGCCCTCCCTTCCTCCCCTATCACTCACAATGGATCAATTTTATAAAGTGCTTAGTGCTTGGTGCAAGCATTCACTTGTCCTCGAAATCAATTCACTCTAGAGGGGCTCATTGGGGTGGGGCTAAAGCTCTGGTTTGCCGGAAAAGGGGGGAGAGGATTTTTTAAAATAATTATATTATATTTATGGGCAGATATAATCTCAGCCTATTATGAAATTTTATTCTACAATGTCAAAATTATGATCGAAATAAATTATGTAAACTCAGCTGATTTGTAGGTAATTGGTAGATGGGCTGAATAATAAATAATACCCCAAGTAACAATTTGGGCTGTATTACGCAACCTGTTTGCTTTCCCTCAATAAAATTATTTAAATAAACTATATCAAATAATGTTTATTTATTTTCAAACACTATAATATTAATAGGTACTGTACATATTTTTAAATTTACAATTGAACTACAGTATAGTTAATACATTAACTAATAAGTAATATTTCATGTATGTTCATCATCGTGCAAGTCCAAGTAATAAGGTAATATATTCCACATAAGCTTTCTACCTTGCGCCATTATTTTCTTCTCAAGGTGGCTTGAGCAATACTAGCTAAACATAGCCTAACCTAACCTTGCTCCCCTTCCTAATAATATTAATTTTACCTCGAACATACTGTATGGAGTAGCTTACGTTCACCTGGAGGGCTTATATTAAACTTAGGTCTGCTGGCGATTTATTATATTAGTTTCCAACAGTAGCGTAAGCAGGATTGCGAAGCGGGGGAGGGGGGGAGCAGACAATGGGGTTCTGGAGGGAGTTCCCCTCAACAGTGTTCTTAAATATCTGTCAAGGGTGTCTTGGAATTTAATGACAGCCTTTTCTCTTTATTTAAAAAGCTTTTCATTTAATGCCGCTCTGCTTATGACAGATATTTAACAACTTTTTTTTTTAGCAATCCGTCTTACTAGCCGTTCGGGTTATACGCTTAAGTACTAATTAAGCTAATGGATTAGGAATTGGGAAGGTTGAATGTAGAGGTAGTAAACCCGCATTTGCGTGGAGGGAGAGTGTAAAACCATATAGGAAAAGACACCCCAGTTCACCCGACCGAGATTCGAACCTCGATCTCCACGTCCTTGGCAGTCTAGAACTAGCGCGTCAGCTAACTATGCCACCGAGGTGGGTTATTATTCAACAACTGTTGATATGAGTGAAGAAACTTAAACTCTGTGTCTCTATTAAAGCCATACTTTAATTATTTTGGCCAAAAAACGTGTTGATATAAAAACTGCAAAACCAGTGGCCTTTACTCGCGGCCACTACACTCCCACCTTAGAATATCAAACGATCATAATGTCGATAAAAGACTGCGTTTGTACAAAATTAAAAATATTTTAAGAATAGTATTATAATTATAAACCTAGTCTAAGGGCCCTATTTATAACCTAATCTTGGGAATCAACCAATCTCCCGGTATACAAATAACAAACAGTTGAGTTCGCATGAGGAATGGCCTCACCTCCGAATCTAGACTATTTATAAAGCCCTAAATCTTCTTTGGAGAGGCTTAATTTGAAATTAGTGGGGGGATCATTTCTACATCCCCTTAAAAGGCTTAGTGACGCCGCTGCATATGAGGGCTTATAAACACACCTAGCCTATATGTACTGTGACCACAGAAACAATAGCGACACCTAGCAACTCATTATAATAACCAAACAGCTTTAGTTTGAAGATAAGCCTATCAAATGGGTATGTTTAGGAATTACAGCTACTACGTAAACTAATTTTGTTCATACCCGCACCGTTGGGCTCGTGAACAATGGCGTCAGTCTTGTCTAGTTTAATTTTCTGGTAACGGGGAAGGTTGGCACTCGAATATCACCCGTGTACCCTATGAAACATTGATATTTTACCATTCTCTCGCCATTCTTATGCGGGTACATTTCCTATAAATTACCTTTCCTATCCTTACACTTGTATTAAATATTTTATACAACCCTTATGTTAAAGTGTATGAACTGAAAAAAAGATAAGTTGCAAAATAACTGTACTTAAAGGTATTCTCGTGGATTAGCCTGAAGGGATGGTAATCATTATTATTAGCTACGCGTCTTACTACCCGTTCGAGTTGTACGCACTTACGCTAATGTGCAATGGTAGAGTGATTGTGAGATGAAATGGAGTACCTACAGTTTAACGTGGAATCTGAACCACGGTGGGGGCCTGGAATTTTGGATGCTAATATACCCGTCGCAAGCACACAGACTCTTGTTTTAAACCCAGGTGGCCATTCTAGGCGACAGATACCTGATGACAGCGACCTGGTCGCAAACAGGAGCGACTATGGTTCTTCCATATAAATAACATTGCTTGTTGTTTTGGCGACCTGGTCGTGACGATTTTGTTGCGACAATCAGGTCGAAAGTATGGCCGAAGAGTCTAAGGCGTCACTCTCGTGTTAGACTGGCTTGCTGATGAAGGGTAGATCTGGTTTGAGATCCTGGTCGGTTTTATTGAGGGTGGTTTTCCCTAAATGGTTTCCCACTTTCCTACCACGCAAATACGAGTAGTTTACCTCTAAAATGCTTCCTTTCTCATTCCTATCCCATTACGGTAGTTATCATAGCTGCATATAACCTGAACACGTATAGTATGAATTTTTTAGGAAAAACAGTAGAAGTTAGTTACTAAAGTTACTAAAACATTTTTAATTTATTCATAGTCAAGTCATGTTATCTACAGCTGTCACTTTTAAAATATAATATCAATAACTATAGAATAACACAAATAATATGGTAAAATGTTATCACTGTTTGCCACAGATAAATGTTTAAATTTCCCTAATATTCTTCCAACCGAAATCAGGGTCTAGTAAGATGCGGTTATAAAATAAAAGTATCTCAGAACTTATTCAGTCATCACCTGTAACTTGATGCCTCCACCTCACTGTTTTCAGTCACGGGCGATCCCTTTATGTGACTATAGTCGAAACGCCATAAAAATAACTTTGTAGAAGAAATAAAAATAAATGCAGAGTAACCAACATCATTGTCGTACATATGTTAAAAGAGACAGATGCAGACCATATGGCTTGGCCTTTGAATACATTAAAGTTTACTTAGTATTTTTTTTTATAAACTGTTGGATATGCTTCTCATGGCAATCATGTTATACTGATTGGGCTATAAGTACGATGTTTCTTAAATTGGTTCCTTACTTCCAGGTGGTGTGACAGGCGAGGTCAAGTCCACTGATTGACCAGGCTGCAGAAAGGGGGAACTCATACCCGGTAAGTAGCTTAACTTTTCATTACTACAGTAAGAAGACAAGCTATAACTGTGCGCAAACGTAAATTTTTGATTTGCTGGACCCTCACACTTTTAATATCTCCTATCTGAAAAAGAATTTAACTTTACTCAGTAATTAGAAAGTTGTTAAGTGGTAGTTACTCGCTTCAGTTTCTGCATGGTGTGAGGCGCTACTCACTCTAGCAATAGACTGGACTGCCGAAGATGAAGAGTGGGGGTTTGATCCCGGTTGGGTGCACTGAGGGTGGTTTTTTCTAAATTGTTTTCCACTTTACCTCCACTCATATGTGGGTACACTTCCTCTAAATTAAACCTTTCGATTCCCTAGTACATTAGTGTAATTAGTAGGGCCTGTATAGGCGTATAGCCCAAAAGGTTAGTAAGATGCGGTGCTAAAAAGAAGTTAAATAGTGAAAGTATCTCAGATTTAGACGTTGAACAAGACTACAAGTAGGTTGGATCAAAACTTTTTAACTGGAGGATTTATTTGTGTTCCCTTTATAAAGTGTTTTACTAACCTATCCGAGATATCCACATATTTACACTAATAGTTTAGGATGAGGAAGGTAAGATTTAGAGGAACTGTATCAGCATTTGTATGGAAGGAAATCGGTAAATAATTTGAGGAAAAACTTCTTAATACACTGGCCGAAATGGGAGAATACGCTATTGACGATGATAAAATAATATAAACAAGTTTTCTCAGTTTATTTCAAGACATTTATAAATAAGGAACTTGTTTCACTAAAAAACTGTATTTCTTATTTTATTTATTTATTTGGAAGTATTATGTATCATTAGATAACAAAAATCAAAGTAAAATTTAAACTTTAAGTAACTTCTCTTAATAAATTTGGTAAGGCCTAGTTTGTGTTAAGTGATGTAGTTTTAATATTTTTGATTCAAATTCACAAAGCGTTTAAATTTTTTTACATTTTATCTTGGGAATTATGTAGGCCTATGCCTCATTTTATTTTGTATGTTCTCCTATTAAGAAAAATATGCTATAGTTCTTTGTAAAAATAATTTTGAAAGATATAATATAAATCCAAGATGTATGCAAATTAATGATTTTTGTTTTAAAAATATGTTTACGCACTTAATTTTTTCCCTCGAGTTATATTTGTTCTATATAAGCGACAATTTTTAGACCAGATTTTTTTTTTGTTTCATACATTTAATATACACGTCTGCGATTGTGTTACCTTAAAATGGTTTGTACGAATAATGTATTTTATAGGCTGGAAGATATTTTCCCCATTCTTTTATTACACTGCTAAAAAAAAGTGACTACTATGCAGTGTTGTAACGAGCGAAATACTAAATTTAATGTTCACTGTCACGTGCCATTTCGTGTTGGGGACCAATTTCATTTCAGGTTTATTTATGCTGGCTATTGATTTTTAATTAACAAGTTTTGTTGGCAAGTTAACGGAGCGTCATTGCAGCAGTTACATGTATGGTGGGTTGGGGAATGGGGTTTTCTATCCATCTCATTGAAATTCAGGAAGTGGTGATAGCCTCATAATTCACTTCATTTTCACGGTGAAAAAAAACCCATGTAATGTGCCATAAAATGTTGGGTTTTTATATTTTATTTTACATAATGTAAAATGTTAGAGTGATGCGTGCCATGTATTTTATTTTATTTGTGGAGTCCAGGCAGCGGTGGTTTTCATAGTGATGGTTTGAGGTATGTGTCCTGTTCATCACACACATTCAGCTCGCCCACATTTATGTGATGTATGAAAATGTTCACACAACATTTTAATTTGTTGTCATTGTGTACCCGTTGAATTCCGCTTTAAAATGTAGCTCAGGATTCTTGCATACCTTTTTATATTCATGACACAAGATATAACATACGCCATTACACGTCTCCCAATGCCCCTTTAATGATAAAACAAACTATTTTTCTTCAATTTAGGATAGAAAACTAGAATGTAAATTATTACAAAATTAATTGTCAAACTTGTAAATAAAGTCACCAAGCTATTTGTGTATTCATTACAAGAAAATAGTATTCTATGATATTCAAATCGGTCATATGGGTAAAATTATGAATTTAAAAATGGGTGAAACATTGATAATTTTAACATTTGCAGTGGAGCCAAATAAAAAAAGTCACTAAAATTATATTTTTAAAATTGGATAAATGAACTATACAATTGAATTTCATGATGGAGAATATTATCAATTCAGTGATTGAATGGTCTAAGGCGTCACTCTCGTGTTATACCGGTCTGCTGAAGATGGTGAGATCGGGGTTCGGATTCCAGTTGGTCTACTGAGGGTGGTTTTCCTAAATTGTTTCCCACTCTCCTTCCACGCAAGTGCGGGTAGATTACCTCTAAAATACTTCTTTCCTCATTCCTACCCCATTAGAGTAACTATAATGTACGCGTATAACCTAAACAGTTAAGACGTGGGGATAGCAAATACTATCAGGCATCTAAAAACACAGAGCTAGAAATAATTATTAATAATAGGCCCTAATAATAATAATAATATAATAATAATAATAATAATAATATAATAATAAATAATATAATAAAATAAACATATCAAAGTACCAGCGAATTTCGTTTCGGTCCTAGGTGCCCTAAAATATTTAATGATTGGGTATAGGTTTACTGGGGTACTTGCAATTAATTGTTTAAACCGTTACAGCACGCGTACTGACTTATTATCAACACTATTTGTGACTTAGTGGTCCAAACCATACATCACGCACACGGTCGCCGTTGACGAGAAGACCGGAGTTGGAAGACTGACCGATAGCGGTGTGTGATTCGATTCGAAACAAGCAAAATAGAATTAAATGTAATGTTTCCTAAGCCAATTTGAAGTTCGATTATTTTTTTAAAATAGTTATAGTTGTAAAAAATATTATATTTTCAAATTGGTATAGGCCTAAGTTTAAATTAAAAAATTTATTTAAAAAAATGTTTAACATAATTCACTCTAAGCTGATGAATCAACCAGTGGCGGCGGAATCCGCGCGGCTGCATGACAACACCTGGAAATAATTAACCCCAACCCACATGGAGAAAACTTGTCTCCTCTCCCTCCCCCCCCCCCCCCGATATATTTAAAATCTTCCGATATTATCTCAAATAAATCTCCAAATGCTTCTATACGCATTCAATTTTCAAAAATTTGACAGATAAGGAAACTACACGTAGTTTCTAAAGGTAGCTAACTTTCAGAAATTTTTTTAGTGGAGTATTACTCCAAATAGCTTTTAGATACATTATTCTGAAAAAATCACGCAAGGTCCACTCCAAACCGTTTCTGAAAAGATTCAATTTTCAAAATTGGTCTGTGGAAGACTAATTCAAATATATTTGTAGTGGATTGTAATTTTCAAAACAATTCAGAATAGGACCCTTCCACCTAGCTTCTAAGAAGATCCCATTTTTAAAATATTACGTACGAAGACCATTTCAAATAGATTCTAGAATTATCCAAATTTTCCCAAAAAAATTATGGGGTGAGACTCCTTGGATACATTTTTAGTAAATCTGAATATTAAAAAAAATCTGGTGAGGACTATTTAAAATCGTTTCTAAAGGCACATTTCAAAAATTCCCTAAAGGGGACCACTTTAAATAGCTTTAGGAGCATCAGAATTATAACAAAAAGACGGAGGTAGGACTACTCTAAATAACTTTTAAAGAGTAAAGTTTCCAAAAATTTGGGAAAGGATCACTTCATATTAATGATAGCAAAACCGGTGAGTGAGGTGTAGGGGGCGGGGTCTTTGCCCCTACTGGAATAAACTAGTGTCCCTCTAGATGTGTTTCACACCTTCTTATATTCTCGGATATAAAGCTGAAACACTCTCATCAAACTGCATACATAGCCTCTAAGGGCATTAAGTTTTAAAAATGTGCTAATAGTTTCCAGAGGCATCCAATTTTTTTTTTAATTTCTGGAAGAGACCACTTCAAATATATTCTAGATATATATAATTTAAAAAAATTCCGTTGAAAGCTTCAAATATCTTCTAAAAGTATCAAATTTTCAAAAAATATCATGGTGACATAATTTTAAATAACATATAAAGACATATCATTTTTAGAAAATTGCTTGAGAAGACCAATTTAAATAGCTTCTAGAGTTATAATTGTGTCGCTTCTAGGAGCATCCATATTTTTAAAATGTCTAGAGTAAGATCACTTTAAAAAGCTTCTATAGAAATCTAATTTTTAAAGAAATTCAAGGCGATGGACTACTCAAAATAGCTTTTGGAGCCATTCACTTTTCAAGTAAGTTATTTACTGAAGATGGACCACTCCAAATAGCTTCTTAGGAAGATTACTCCAAATAGCTTATAAAAATATTATTATTTTCAAAAATTGGGAGGAAGATCCCTCCAAATAGCTTTTTGGGACATCCCATTGCAAACCTATATTGGGGATGATCTATAGGGTGGAATTAAGTTCCCTAAATACACTTTTTTTTTGCATGCAACCTCTCCTATACAAATAAGGCTCCGCTGCTAATGGAATCAACTAAATATCATATCATGCATTATTCAATTACGATAGATTTTTACTTTCTCGTACCTTACAGGTAGAGAAAGTATTGTGATGGTCAAATAAATCGAACTAAGATTTTGATGATTATCGACGTTTCATGATCTCCTGAATCCAAAAAGTTGCTTTCGCAACGCCGTCTGTCTGTCTGTCTGTCGTCTTTCTGTCTCGGGCTAGAGCCTAAACTATTTTACTGATTGGGCTAAAACTTGGCATCTAGGGTTCTCATAGGGTTTCCCCGAGGAGTTTTTAAAATATGAATATCTTATCCTAAATTTAAGGTTAGTTTCCTTTTAAGGCCAAAGCAAAGCTTTGATCAATATTTCAAATAAAATGGCTACTCTCAATTTTTCGTCAAAATGACTCTAGGGGTATATTTTAACTTCTCGAACACTAAAGGTAAAGTATTGCGGCCGTCAAAAAAATCTAACCCGAAATATTGATGGATGACGACGTTTCATGACCTCCAGAACCCTAAAAAGGGGTTTTTGCAATGCCTCTGTCTGTGTGTCTGTCTAACCCTAAAATTGAGAGTAGTTTACTTAAGGGATTAAATATAAATAAAATCGATTTTCTCAAAAGGGTTGTTTAAAACTACAAACAAATTGGCGCATCTCATTTTCCCACGAAAATTATTATGAAGGTAATTTACATTAGCGTACATTTCAGATTTTGATCGTATCCCCGCAACGCTCTCAGATACGAAATAACTTATCATTGCATAGTTGTAGGACTCTTAAAAATAAACAACTTTTTTCTAAACTTATTTCTATAAAACCAATACTTTATGAGCTAAGCAAATATATATATATATATTTAATGGAAAATGGGTAAGTTGATTATCTCTTTGGTGAACCAAGATTTTCATCTTTTATCATTATATTTCAGTAACAATTATATTACTTAATTTACTCTCTTTGTTAGAAGGTGATGATACATTTGTTTCCATTGTTTCTGTAACAATGCCTATTACCTCTTTGTCAACCTCGGTGGTCTTGGGGTAAAGTGCTCGCCTCAGGATCCGCGGGTCGTTGGTTCAAACTAAGTTGGGGTCTTCGGATTTTTCTTTAGCGATAAATATCCGTTGCACAACTTTCTTAGAAGGGGAAGTCGATTGTGGCATGTAAAAAAACTTGAAAGGTGTGTGAAAATACTTTTCCTGGCAAAATTACAAGTGCCTTTCGCTTTCGCTCATAGAAATTCTCGTGTGCTGATACTATCAGTCGGTTCATAAAGTGCATGTTAAATACCTGAAATAAATAAAGTATTACTTGATTTCAATTTCATACGAGTCCTAAGTGATATTCTATTTAAGGTGAAGAAGTGAGAAAATTGGTACAGTGCACCCACCGTATTACGAACATTCCTATTTGTTGGAGTGGATTTTTCCTCCCGATGCTTCGCACACCACTACCGCTTAGGAAGGTGACTCTGAAAATACTTTCAAACATGCGATCTTATTTTTGGTTTTCTCAATCTTATATTTAAGTTAATGTGGATTAACTAGATTAATGTTTTCCTCATAAATTAAACCTTTATTAACTCCTTAAGTCAACAACTCAGACGTTGGTTTGATGTGATTTCTATTCATACGGATCTTACATACACTCACGCCTTTGGCTGGTTAGTGTTGCTTGCACCATCTGGTACAAATACAATGTAATCTAGGGGATTTTAGGAAGTGTGGGGGTTCCCCGTTATCATACACACTAAATCTATATGAGCGAACGCGAAACGGCCTACCAATTTGGCCGGGAAAGGTATTTTTATATACCATCCAGGGTTATTTTACTTGCCACAATTGATATAGGACCGACGGCGTTACTTCCCCTCCGAAGGAAGTTGTGCTACGGTTTTTATAGCTTAAGAATAATCTGTCAACCTCAGCTGGGTTTGAACCCATGTACATCGGGTTTTGAGGTGTGAACTTTACCCCAAGATCCTGAGGTTTTCGTTGGTAATTTATGTGCTGTAAATATATAATATATAAAACATTTACAATACAGAAATAATAAGTTTTTTGGTAAATATGAAACGGTGGCCGGGTTGAACGAAGCGGGCTACACCTCTCGCTCCTCCTCTAGTATGGGTGCCCGAGCCCATGTGCCACTAAAAAGCACTCGCGCCACTTCATAGCACCGGGAGTTCTTCATCGCATTTTACCGACAAACTCCCTAAATGTTGTAATTTAAAAGTTGCCGAGCGAAAGAATTCTTCCCCAAGGCGGCGCGCGCGCGTCGTAACCTTTATATGCATTCCTTTTTATTACGAGGAGGCACCGTTCAAGATTAAAGGGATGAACGAGATGAAGAAGAAAAATGTGAATTTTTTGGAAGGAATAATAAGTTAAGTTTCTTAATTAAGAAAACTCTTCCCCTCACTAGAGAGAAATGTCTGACAAATTTCTCGAGTTGCAGTTAAGGGAAAGGAATATCCTTTTCTTTTTTCTTTCATTTTCCAATGAAAATTTTTTTTTCGATATCTGCGGTTAATTATTCAACATGGTAATGGCTGATGGCTTAGATTTAAGACCGTCTCAGCCAACCCTTTGATTCTAATTTCCAAGTTCAAACAGAGTGTAGACTGATATTTTAACTGAAATGTTTTAGACTGAGCTGAAGAGTTATCTCAGATACTTTAAAAAATAAATATTGCAGTGATTTGGTTTTAACTACCAATTATTATTATTATTTATTATTATTATTTATTATTATTATTATTAATTATTAGATTATATATATTTTATATATTATTATATATATATTATATATATATAATATATATATATATATATAAAAGATATTATATATATATAATATATATATAATTCTTTATATCGTTGTGTATGTCACTGAACTCCCTAAACGGCTGGACCGATTTTGATGAAATTTTGTGGGTGTGTTTGAGTGGGTCGTGGATGGTTTAGATTCACAATTGGACCCGGTAAGGTGGCACTACAATCGGTTTTTATATATTTTTTTTTTTTTTTTTTTGCATATCAGAACATGTAACCTCAAAATTACACCCCCCATCCCCAATATTTATAATAATGAATATAATATTAATAATTGACTGTTAAAAAAATCATAAGTTCATCATATAATTGGCCGTTAAAACCTTCTGAAAAGTTCATGAATAATTGAACTTCTGAGAATAATTCATAGTTATGTTTGTTTTTCGATACAGCTGATATTTGTGGAGTTGTGGGCGAAATGCCAAAAATTGAAAAGATGTTTTATTTTGTAAGTTGTCTTGACAAACACTGAATTTGTAATATTTGTGTTACTCACTAATTTGAGTTAATTGTGAATTTGTAATTGTGATGATCATATAGTATTTGTTTTATTATCGAAATCAATTATGCCACCCAAACGAAAAATCAACGTTCGGGCAGGACAACGTCTGTCGGGTCCGCTAATATATATATATATAAGCGTGAAGCGATTCTTTTCGATAGTGATTTACGAAGTTATACTAAACTTATTTTTCATATTTAAAATAAAATTAATACAACACCAAGGAGATGCCCAAACATTTAAAATAATTTCAAAAATACTCATACTGGTAGCGTGTAATTACAGAAAACGATTTCTTTAGATAGCAATTTCTCAATTCCTACCAAACCTATTCTGATTTTTTTTAAATAAAAAGAGCCTTTACTTAAAGGATTAATTACTATCACATTAAAGTTTACAGATTTTCAAAAGTAAAGCCGCAGTATAATATATTTATAACTTACTCACTTGAGGAACTCGAAAGCTTACTGCCGCGTGGAACCTATCTCTATCTTGAGCGTCTATCCAGTCCACCTCATTACATCCTATCTCTTTCATATCCTTTCTAATGTTTTCCTCCCATCTGGCTCTAGATCTTCCCATTGGGATAACCAGTCAATACCCTGAACACGCTTCTAGATTCTCCCATTCACGCTGTATGTCCTGCAGAGATGTCTACCAGAGTTGAATACTTAAATAAAACTAAGTTAGCATAGGTCGCTAAAGGTATGGACGTTAGTAAGACAGAGTTACCGATTTGATATTTTTTTTTAATGGATTGATATCTCTCTAAAAATAGATTTTTTTTTTAGAAATCACAAAAAGTTTGAACTTAAGGGGGCTACATAGGGGAGCCAATACAGTGTCACTCAAGTGTTCAGCTCTATCACGATTTTAATAAAACTATGTGTAGTATTGAAGTTTGGTCTTCACTGGAATGAATACAAAACTCTATTCTATGTTTCTATAGATAAGAGAGATATGTAAATATAGTTTAAAATATTAAATTTTGCCCTTAGAAAAGTCAAAATAAGCTATATTAGAGTTGATTGTTAAAGAACTAAATCCAAGTGAAATGAAAGGGCAATATTATAGGAACATAGATTGGAGATTTGTGAATTGAATTATATAATTTATTTGGGGGGTCACAACACAAAATTTATTGGCATTATTATTAACCTGAGAGGTAGCAACTGGTAATATTTTCCCTGTACACTAAGGCCATCACTCGGCAAAGGACCGGTCAAACTTTGCTCTGAGCGAAGGAGGAGGTAGGAGAAGTGAGAGAATGGCAGACGAGCAGGTTAATCCTTCTCTCGCTTTCTCTTGTTGTTTGTACTTCCACCCGGCTCATCACCTTCGGTAGAAGCTTGCAGGTCGTGGCGCTCTTTATTGAAAAATACATTTTGACCACATTTTAGTAAGTGCAAGCTAAAAAAAAGCTAGCGTCAAAATACAACTGCGGACCATAGAAGAGGGATAAAAATAAGATTATACCTCACAGCCCACCGCAAGAAAAGAAATTGAAATAAGGGGAAGAATCTATGCATTGCTGATTTTAGGTGACTATTTTTTTTAGTATATATATCAACAGTGAATTGCTTAAAAATGACACAAGCCTAATTATATTCATGCATTTAACGTACACTTTTTAAACAGCCAACCTAACTTAGGTAACAATGTGATCTGTACTCCACATTCAGAAATATAGCCTAGATATTCACCATTCAGATAGAAGGACGTATCCATCTACAAATAGAAATTTTATTCTCTAGCACCCCCGATATCAAACTAGTGTCCTCTAGATGTAAAAACTTAAACTTGTGCTACACAACCTGCATTTTTTAATTACTTAGCTACCATATTTATTAAGAGGTGATTTAAGTGCAATGGAGTGATAAGGTAGTTTAGCAAATGTGCACCTGCATCAGCATGGAGTGAGTATGGGTAAACAACAGGGACAATTTAGATGTTGTGCATCTAGTTAGTATTCGTATATTTACCTCTTCCTCAAATCAATCCAGTTTCTTGAGAGCCAGAAGCATTAAATTTTATGACCACCAATGCATGTGTTTAAAGCAGCGTTTCCCACCGCCGCACAGTGGGGCCAAATCCCGAAAAGCTGGTCAAAAATTTGTATGAAATTTAGTACATAGGGGTTTTAAAGGTTGCTGATTGCGAAACAAAAGTCAGAATTGAACAAACAAAATGGTGGACCCATTATGGCGGTTCTAAATTCATAAAAGCCGGCAAAATATTCAAGTTTTATTCATTTTGTACGAAACTTGGTACCTAGGGGTTTTAGAGGTCACTGATTACGAAACCAAAGTCAAAATTGCAAAATAATAAAATTACGGATCCAATATGGTGATCATAAATATTTAAACATATACAATTTAGTCAAAATAACATATAATAGGCCCTACACCTTATTAACCAGGAAAAATTTAAGGTGTAACAAAATAAAAGATTTACTAGAAAAACATAAACTTTTATTTATATTGAAACCATAACCTTTAAAGCCTATGTCTCAATAACCCACGATACAGGGAAAAACCTATTGTTGTTGAAGTTATACACTAGAATTTAAAAAAACCTTTTACTCTAACCCAATAATACAATAACGTACGAAACTGGGTAGAACTATTATTTGTTTTAGTTAAATATTTAAATAGTAAAAGTCATAAACTTTTAATTAAATAATTATTTAACTCACGAAACTGAGCGAAATCAATTTAAGGAAAAAACTTTGTAAATAGGGGAGAGTGGGGCAAAGTTAACATAGTAATAATATTAATTTTCGCTTTTGATTAATTTTTATTTTTTACAAAAATTGGCATTTTATTTAGATAGTAAAATAAATTTAGAAATGATTTGGAAACTACTTACATTTTTTAAACTGTTTACATTTAATCTTTCTTTAAAATTATACTTATGTTCTATTTACCTTTAAAATAACTTTAAGAAATTATAAGACATTTGTTTCTGAAAGCATGTGTTTTACACTAAAAAAGAGTTCTTACGCAAGAGATTTCTTCCAATTCTTTAGAAACTGTACTCATATAGGCTATAGGCCCTATTCTTGAAAATATTTGAAATAAAATTACAGCGATTTTAAATTGCATTTGATTTTAAAAATATATTTATTTAAGTTAGAGTATTGTCAACAAAAACATGATCTTCTTTTAGAAAACTGTAAAATTTTAAAGTATAATTTATGTTAATAAGTAAAACATGTATATTTACTATCTCTTTTGAAGCATTTTAAATTACACAACTAGTGATTTTTTTTCCATTTATTGACTCAAATTTAACAACAACTTTCACGCAGAAAGATTTTGCAAAATATTTATTGTACTATTCAATCAATGAGACTGAAAAAATTAAAACAAATAAAATGAAAAACTTAATAAATTAATAATTAAATACAAAGTGAAATGTATAAAATAAATCTGTATTAATCTTTTTTTACATAATATGTAAATGAAAATTATTCATTGTCATCAGTTGAGTTACCTGTATCGTAATCAGAGGATTCTGGCATCGAAAAAGAAGAAGTGTTGTAGCCAGCAGCATGACACATATAAATGGTTGGTGAAATTAATAATTCAACTGCTTCTGGTGACATAGATTTTACTTTTTTTTTAGGTAATTCTCTCAAACTTGAAATAAAGGGATCGGATGCTACTTAAAGACGTAAAATAAGCTCTTCCATTTTTTTGTTCTGCTGCATTTTCGCGCGGTCTTCACGATATATGTTTATATATTTATTACAAGATTCTTGCGCATCTCCAGACATTTGTCCTATTGGCACTAATGCATTAGCTATGATTTCAGTGCCATGGATCAAAAGTTTATGTAGAGAAGTTGGCATGTAAAACCAGGGATACAAATCTACAAATTTAAGAGCTGTTTCTAATGTGTATTCTTTATATTTAATTAAATCAATTTCATGGACGCTTGAAATGGCTTGCAATATAACACGAAATCTTTTAATTAGACCTTCATCAACGCCCGTTATAGAAGCGGAAACAGACAAATTTTCAAAAAATCTCCGAGCAGTATTACCGTCATTCGTATTACCAAATCCAGGCTTTGGTTGATCGACAATCAGTCCTAATTGTTGACGGAAATCTTTTTGAATAATTTATTTTCTATTCTATGTTTTTTCTTTATCTTATTTTCTTCGTGCTTGCCACTTTTTAATCTCTAGTTTATAGGACAAATGTAAACAACATTCAAATAATCGAATCCACATGTGTAGTGTAGACAACCCAAACGATAAACTATCTCGATTTATCTTTTTTAATAAAATATCGTCGATATTGTTAAAACCTTTGGAAGTTGATTGGCATAAATAGCAACGTTGAGTGGATACAGTATTGGTAATTGCATTACAAACTTTGCCATCCATCATCGTTAACGCAATTTTATAAGAAACTGATATTTCTTTTCCATTTCTTACAATCTCAAAAGGTACAAGTTTTGTCTCTTGTTCTTTAACACACTAAATTTGTTTTATAGTGTCTTCCGTATTTTCGTGCAAAAATTCAATTTTAATTGGCCTAAAAAATCGAGGAGATGAAGGTCTTGGATTTTTGCATTAGTAACTCCATCTTAGGATATGATTTGTAGTGGAACAAGTGAAGTGAAAAAATATATTTGCATCCGATTTACTTCCGTCATCTTCACTAAATTTTTGTTTATACGTACTTTGGCCAGAGCTGCAATCACAACCCCACTTGCAAATAAAATTCAAGTTAAAAAGTTTTTCAGAACTCAAGCTTTTAATAACGTCCATTTGAGTCGACAAAATTTGTTCAACTGTATGGTCTAATAAGGCCTGTAGTTTTACTTTTCCACTGCATTCAGTTACAGTGATGTTTGATGTATCAGGATAACATTTACGTTTAGCCTTTAAAACTTCTTTATACGAGGGATACAATTTATAATTATTTTCTAAGCTTATATATCTTAAACCCTGATACTGACTTCGCGATAATTTCTGCTCAATTATAAGTGAAAGAGCTTTATCGCCGGAAATAATGGTTCCTGGAATAAACTTCAAAGATTTTCGATACCTTTGAGCTTTTGATGGGCTGCCCGATGTCACATCTTTCATAACTTCCGCAGTATACAATTTTCCTGAAGATCGAAGGCTCATTTTGGTTGCATAGGAGAGTTCTTCGGTACTTGCCTGGGAACGAATTTCTTCGGTCCACCTTCGCTTCGTTCTTTCACTGGAATCTATAAATTTCGAATATTGTAATATAACCTATGCAGGGAACATAATTCTCCTAAACTTTGTAGTATACGTGTAGTGAACATGATTTTCCTTTATTTTGTGATCTAGGCCTACTTATAGTGAACAGAATTTTTCTAAGCTTTGTTGGTATACGTGTAATGTTTCACACCCGACTGTGATTTGAAAACCAATGTTCCCGTCATCAGCAGGCCACGACGATGATAACACGAGAATGAAGTCTTAGACCAGTGTTTCCCACATTGGGTGATACCGTCCTCCAGGGGGTATTCTTGGTTTTGTGAGATGTAAATAATTGCAAGGGAGTTGTACGGCAGCGTATGGGGTTGTACTGATATTGCAGGAATAATTTTATGCTAAAAAATACAAGCTATAGAATATTTAACAAAATGTTCTTATATTAAATACTGTACTTATGTTCTATAATTTTGACAATACGATCAAGTCCTTAATTTTATAACCATTTAACATACGTTATGTTTTAACGTGTGTTTTATTCATAAGAATTATAAATTATGCCACGTAAAATGTGCATTTATTTTGTGATCATGTTCTTTGCAAACGAGGAAATATTGACCTGTTGGAAAGATAGTATTTCTGCAAGGTTATTATCATTGATTTCAGAATGCATATTACATTTAACTTAGGGTGAGGGCTGTAACAGCATCAAATTCTCAAAAGGGGGCAGTAGGTTAAAAAATAGGTTGGGAATTACTGCTTTGAACCATGCAGATACTGAAGTCCCATATAGTTAACATTGTATTCCTTCATCGGATGCATGTAGTGGACATTGTAACCTTTCATCAGGTGTACACATATAGTGGGCATTGCCTACCTTCATTAAAAGTACAGTGTACACATATAGTGGACATTGTTACCTTTCATTAGGTGTAAACATATAGTGGACATTGTAACCTTTCATTAGGTGTACACATATAGTGGACATTGTAACCTTTCATTAGGTGTACACATATAGTGGACATTGTTACCTTTCATTAGATGTACACATATAGTGGACATTGTAACCTTTCATTAGGTGTACACATATAGTGGGCATTGTTACCTTTCATTAGGTGTACACATATAGTGGACATTCCTTGCCTAAATTTATTTCTAGATTTATATTTTATTTCAACTTTATTTGGTTGTAAAAATATATTCAACCCTACTTCCCTTGTTTAGGCTCTCCACGTAGAGATTGAAACAAACACATTTTACTCGTTGGTAGATATAAAGTTAAAGCTATTTTAATCACATACCAACAAATTAAACTATTTTTTATGACTTATTTAAAAACTATATCCATACAAGCTTATTGATAGCTATTGTAATATATTTTTGTTGGCTTATAAATATTTTGAAACATACAAAATAAGTTATAAATATAAAAATCGGAATAAATCAAAACACAAGCATAATATTTCGTAGTTATTTTGTGGTTATAACTAATAAGTGATTTTAAAGGTCACGCCTACCTACACCATATTATCGAATATTATTGAAAAAGACAGGCTATAAAGTTGTCACATAATAGTTTTAATTACACCAACTAGAAATCAAAATATTGTACTACAAATATCTAAACGTTCTATACAATTAAAGTTTTCACCACCACTTACTTTAAAATTGGAAAGAAAGATAATTGTTATGCAACTGTTACACATTTAAATAATGATTGAGTTCCCTAATAATACAATAATCACACTAAAGGGGAAGAAAGTGGAATTTATCAATCAGAGGTCTTATACCCTCACTTGTGTGAACATAGAGTGAAAAATAATCGAAGGAAAAATATCTCAGACCACACGACTGGAATTACAATCCCGACCTACCCATCACCTGTAAATTAGATTAGATTAGAGAAATGATTTTGTTCACGTGCCCACTGGAGAGGGCTATTATTTTTTTAGTCATGATTTTATAAGATATTTAAACAAAAAATTAAATGAGTTCAAACTACTCTCTGGTTGGGATTTACCCAACGAGTCGAATGATCTAAGGCGTCACTCTAACAATAGAATTGGTTGCCAATGACGTGGAGGTTAGAGTTTGAATCCCGGTCTGTTGTATAGAGGGGATTTTTTCCTGAATGGTCGATTTCCTTTCACTCTCCACGTTAATACGGGTACAATTCCTTTTAAATTAAACTTTTCTTTTCCCTAATATATTAGCGTAATAATTAGTGGATATGCAAATAATCCATAGCAAGTAGTTTGATGGTTGTGGAAAATTAACCTAAAAAATAAATATTTAGATAAAAAGCTAAAAAATAAAGTTAGAAGTACCTAATTATTTTATGTACAGGAATGTAAATCACGATTTAATATACAAGAGCAGCATTACCAGCAACTTGAAATAGTAATGTTCTTATTTATTTAAACAACTCGAGCACTGTCTAAATTTGGAAGTAGATTGGTTGTGTATCAATCCAGAGGGCTATTGTGAAATATAAGCCAAAAGAGTGGCAAAGCTGTCGGCTTTACTAATGAATCATCCCGGCCTTGAGTGACATGTCTTTCGTCCTTCCTCATTCTCTAATCGTTTACGAACCGAAAGAAAGATAAGTAAAGAGAAGAGGTGGAATATTTTTTTTACTCCCAAAAGGTGACGAGGTATTTCTACCTGCCCATGTAGCACCCTTAAGTTAAGTCCGTCATTATACTTAGCCAATCGTTTGCCTTGGTACGGCTTGATTCTATAATGTGTTCCAAGTTACATGGGTTGTATAAAATAATGTGAACGCCAGGGAAATAGGTTACATTTCTTCTCAATACAGTGTTAGTCCATCATTCGCCTTTAGTACAGGCACACATTATTTTATCCAACCCCTGTATTATATTACCGACAGGGCCAGGCCAGAACAGGACTCTTGGCTTTGACATACCTTGGTTTCATTCCTATTGGGAATCTGTTAGGTTTTATGTTGACGTTTTTTTATCTTCCTCAAGACAAATTATAATTCATATGCTCTAACATTCAATCTCTTCATCCATTAACCGTCTCCATGATATAGGGGTCATTAAACCTTACTACAAATCTCAGAGTAACGGGTTTGATTTCCGGCTGGGGCCATGGGTATTTTTCTTGAAAGGGTAACTATCCCAACTGTTAGGCTTGCATTAAGTTTAAGATCACACCTTCAGAATCACTATCATCACATAGTTTCATTACGGGTACGACGTGTAGACAACCTCCTATGGTGTACCCTGGGCAGAGATATGTGCTACCAGAGCGGCTAAAAGTCTACATAAACACACACACACACGCGCGCGCGCAGGTGGTCGAATTAGATTATTTATATCTCTCCCAGTTAAAGATGGCATACGAAAAAAACTTCATCCATTCTCCTCAAATTACTTTTTGTATGTTAAGGGTAGCCCAACTTTGTATTTAGACGTGTAATATAAATAAAAGTCAAGTGTGGTTAAATAGATAGACTATACCTTACCGTTAGTAAAATAAGTTTTACATTTCTCTACTACTTTCACTTTGTCACTATCTTACATAGAGAAAGTATTGTGATCGTCAAAAAATTCGAACTCGAGGTTTTGATGAATCTCGACGTTTCATGACCCCCCGAATCCGAAATAGTTGTTTTTGAATTTTCGTCTGTCTGTCTGTACCTCCAACTAGAGCCTAAACTATTTTACCGATAGGGCTAAAACTTGGTATCTAGGGTTTTCATAGGGTTGCTCCAAGGGGTTTTTGGAATTGGATATCCAACCCTAAAATTAAGGGTGGTTTACTTAAGGCCAAAAAGAGAAAAAGTAGATTTTCTCAGGTGAAGAAAACTAAACTCTATGTTTATACTGGAGCAATATTTTATATATTTTGGCCAAAAAAAGTTTTGCTATAAAAATGGCAAAAACACTTTTCTTTTCTTGCCTCCTCTACACTACTACTTTAAACCTAACTAGACCAAAATTACTTGTCTTCAGGGTGACCTGGTGGTCTAGGGTTAAGGTGATTACTGAACCCTTCCTTCACCTCTGACAAGACGTGTATTAATCACAACTTGTGAATGTGAGGAATGCCAGGACTACCACCGTGGTTCGGATCCCACGTTAAACTGTAGGTCCTCCATTTTATCTCACAATCACCCTACCATTGCACATTAGCGTGAGTGCGTATAGCCCTAACGGTTAGTAAGACGCGGTGCTAATAACACTTGTCTTCTTTTGGATAATTTATTAATGTAATAATTTTGTTTACTTACTTACTCTAATTATAATTATTTTATCTATGACTATTACAAAACTTAATCCGATTACATAAATCTTATATTTATTATTATAGTTTAATCTATTATCTTATTCTTTCTTACGATTATTGGGTCTTTGGTGGAATTGATCTATGATCGTTGCGCCCTAAAATAGTCTTGTTACTAGGGCTATTAAATCTGGTCGGTACTCTTAAAGTTTTAATGTTGGTTGTAAAACAAGCCGATGTTCAACTCTCTATCAGCTTTATAATCAACTCCGAATTAAGTTGATAGTAAAATATAGTCAACAAATCGTACAACAGTCCCTTTATTTATCTGTTTGTACCGCGTCTTAATACCAGTCCGGGATAGCCAAATGGGGCCAGGGATGAGAAAGATATAATTTAGAGGAAATATTTCTGAAATTGTGTGAAGGGAGAGTCGACAAAACACTTAAGAAAAAAAAAGCTATATCCGGCCGTGGTTCGAATCCTTACCTCCCTGTAACCGGAAAACTAGATTATACTAGCTTTGCGTTTAGTACGCAAGCTTATCGATGATGCGGGTAGGTGCTAAATAGCATGTTTTCTAAAATTAAATACTTTTTAGAAACCGCAAGTTCCCCGAAACGACGAGAGAGTTTAAATGAAGGAACAATCACTGTTGCCCTTTTTATTTGACCTATAAAAGGAAGGGTTTTAAATTTATTAAGAGACCAGGTTTTGTATCAGATTGACTTCACACCTATAAAGGTTAGACGATTTAATTGGGGAAGTAAGTTTTGAAACAAGTGGTGAAGTTTATCACTGTTGAGAAAATTTGGGAATATGTTGTGGTTATTTCAATAAGGCGTCAGGCTAGCTAAAGACTGAATTACCACTGACGGGGGAGGCCGAGATTCACATTCTGGCTGGGTGCACTTGGACAGCATCGCAAACACAGGGAAATCTAGGTGTCTGGAAAATCTAAGAAAACACAGAGAATCTCAACAAAAATAATTAAAATAAACTGTAATATATTATGTGAAATAGACCTTTGCATAGAGGAAGATGTGAAACGAAGAACCAAGCACGATGATTCAAATACATGTCTTATCTTCCTAATCCCCCTCGCGTAGCGGCTGCATACATGTCCCCATCATTTTTAAATTATAGACAAACAATATCAAATCATCCTGATCTAAAACACAAAGACTTCAATTTTATTACAAACTATCAGTTTGTCCTGTTCTTTACTCGGTTAATTATCCCCAAAACTATATCAAATTAGAACGTTCAACATTCGGCTGTACAGCTTTTGATAGTTTCTCTTTGTACAATCCTGAGCTAACTATGGCATTCACAAACCAATCATAGTATTTAATAAATTAATATACACATGTGAGACAAAATATTATCTTGTTCATAAATTGTGCGCACAAACAAACGCAACCTATTAACTTTGCTATCACAATGCTTATGGATTTCCTTTAGGATAATCTTTAGTTTTTGGTATTCGTTTATTTTTAGATTTTCCTGGTCTGCCTATAAAAAAAACTCAAATTATTTACCATATCGAGAAGTTTGTTTTTTCTACTAGCCATTTCGCACCCCATATTTTTAAATTCCAAATTTTCTAGCTTGTATGGCTATTGTGGGGTGGTCCTTTTAAAAACATGGCAGATTTCAATTTTCTTCAATGCCGAAAAGAAGATTTTGTAATCAGATTTTATAATTATTTTGGGAATATAGTAGTTGTTTCTATTAGTTTTGGAATTTGTAACTCACCTCCTTTATTAAAACAACTCCTTCTTAAAAATTTCGTCTCAGTATAATATTTGGCATTTTCAGGCCTTAATCTTAATTTGGAATGTTATTTTTACCTGCCTGCCGAATTTCACTTTTCTATCACACTGTAAAGTAATTGCTTGGAATTAGTTTTTGAAATTTTGTATTCCTCCACCCCCTTTTCTCCATTTCACTCTTACAAATTTAAAATTTGTATATTTATTTGGTTATCTGAAGTTGTATCTCTACCTTTCTACCAAATTTTAATTTTATACCTCATGTAAAAAGTTTTTTTCCCCTTATTATAAGCCCCTTCCCATTTTCTAGCGCTCCATATTAAAATTTCTCAATTTTAATTTTTTCTGGTTGTATGGGTAAATCCCGCTACCTTCTTGCCAAGCAAAATTCCGAGTTTCAGACCCAGAGGTTGGGGAAATACTATGATGAGTGAGTCTCGCACTTTTCTGGTCCTCCCCATCCTCTTAGGAAACTAAATTTGAAAAACCCCTCATCAATCACCAGGGCTTATTTAATTCTAAAAAAAAAAACCTTTATTTTAAATTTCAAAGCTCTATGTACGCTTGAACACTTTCGCCCCCTTTTCCTCCCATAGAGGTCAAATGTTAAGACTTATTTGGTTTATCTGGAGTTGTCCTTCTGCCTGCCTGCCTGCTAAATTTAGGTTTAAAGTGCTACGGAGTTTTATTGCCCCGTGATTGTGCAATAATTATTATGATACGGATTATACTATGATATTTATTGAGATATTGCCCTGTGATTGAGCACCAATTATAACGATATCGGGTTTTACGATGATGACGACGATACAGTTTTTGTTAAACTAAAGATTGTTTTCTCTGATTTTACTCTCTAATATATTACTGTGTACTCTATGGATTTAAGTTAGTGACACTGTGTGTATTCATACGCACAAATGGCTTATATATGACCTATCCCTTGCTTCTTGGACCCCTTGTCACCACTGTAAAAACTAACTAATAGAAAGACTCCTCGCGACCTGATATGAAGGCTGGCTTCCTATTGGGTAGAGGGAGCCAGCATCATAAGATCTTTTAATACAACGGAGTTGATCTTTTAAAGAAAAAAAAAGTTTTAAAGCGCATTACATTGACATTATTTCTGAAAACACGTGAATTTCCATGGATGAATTATTAAAAGGAAATTTTACATACAGTTCTTTAAGAAAAATACACTTCATCCATGATTTTTTGAATATAAGAGAGGGGTCCAAAACGGTTTCATTACACTTTTTTCACGGCATTTAACAGTGATTTTTCTCTAACCTCACCCGTCTTATTTCCTGGATTCCCGTTTAAAAGTCTAAGGTCTTCAGACTTGTATTATTATTATTATTATTTGGAGGGGTCCCTTTACCTCCCAACCAAATTTTAACTCTCTACCCCATATAAAAAGTTTAATTTCTATTTATAGTCTCCCCTCCAATTCCTGGAGCCACATTTTGGTATTTCCCGTTTATAGATTTCTCTGATATGGAACAATCCCCCTATATTTCTTCCAAATTCAAGTTTTTCCAGTTCTTCTGAAATTGTGTTTACTTTTCAGGACAGATCTATTTTAAGCTTTATATATATATATGAAATTTCATTTCTCTATACTACTCTATAAAGTAATGGAAAACATGTGAACTCCTTCTGGGAAGCCAGGGAACTATTTCTTATCAAGAATTTAGTGGCAACCCTGTTTTTTTTCCCTACCTGTGATTTATCCCACTCTCTCTCAACGCTAATGTGTGTTAATGCCCTCTAACAAACCTACTCTTCTCTATCCTATCTATCTTAGACTACGGACAAGGTCACATATCTATTTTTAAAACACAGTTTTAGTAGCACTTATAACATTTAGTTTCTGCAAATTTATATTTTCTCCACTGAATCCTACTAACCATCTGAAATATACATATGTTTACACTAATGTGCTAGGGATGATAATGCAGATTTGAAAGGAAATGTACCCGCAATTGTGTGAAGAAATAGTGAGTCATCTAGTGGAAAAAAACACTCCCACTATAATCAACTAGGATTATAACCCCAACCTACCTATCTCCAAAGAATCTCATGCTAGATGAACCCGCCATTCAGTCCGCGTGGCCACCGATGAGGGTGGCAGCCAATAAAATTTCACTCTACAGCAGTGTTTTTTAATCTTTTTACCAACGTTAAGGGTGATTAAGGTTGATTTTTATGAAATATAACCACATTTTCGTGGAAGGAGGGTTGAAAACAATTTTGAAAAAAAAAAACACTCTCAATTCCCCTGACCGAGATTCAAAGCCTGATATCCCCGTCATCAACAATCTAATCTAATGTGAAAGTAACGCCTTAGACCATGCTGTCACAGAAGCAGTAACTAAGAAGTAATGTAAATAAAAATTAAGCCAATGTTTGTGTGTTCGCGCGGTGATTGTGGACCTAAATATTAATTTCCTGGTATTTTCGTGGCACCAAATTGAGAATCACTGCTCTTAACTGATATTTTTGGCTATAATAAGCTGCACTGCTTGAGTAGTCTGCAGGACTTGGCGGGAGGGGGCTCTGACTCCGTGTCCTCGAGGGCGTCCGTACCCCCTCTCCTCTCTTACCGATTAAAGATTCAGGGTAACGACACTCCAGGGGCCCCCGGACGTTGTAATTAGGCCGCAGTGATAGATCATCGCGCTTATTAGCGGTCCCCGTGTGTCTCTACTTGTGACGTCACGTGCCCCCTTCCTCTCTCTCTTCTCTCTCTCTCACTCACACACACCTTCCAGTAGCGTTCATCCAGGTTAACTCTCCCTCCATCCATTACTTCTACAGTGAGGCCTAAACTTACACTTGACCCTCACGAACCGCACTGGTGGACACGTGGACGAAGTAGTCAGTTTCGTCTGGTCGTGTTTCCCGCTGACGAGGAAGATAGAGGTACGAATCTCACCAAGGTTTATGGAGTTTTTTTTTCCCCTTAAAATGGTTCACCGCTCAACTCGCATATAAGTGTAGATACACTTACTCATTTTTACCTCATTAGTGTAAATATGCGGATAGCCCCGACGGGTAGTAAGATGTGGTACACGAAAAAAAAAAGTACTCTTCACCGGTCAAGCTGTCTAAGACGCTTTACACGGAATATACTTGATTGCCGATGAATGGGTGCTTTTCCCGTGCAATTTTCACTGGTCTTTTCTTCCCCGACCTCAGTGGGTGCGGGTATATTCTCTTTGAAATAAAGGCATTCTCTTATCATTCATAATCCATATATTACGCTGTTAAATTTGTTAAATAAACCTCTATCTATGGAGGGGAGGATTAAGGAGGTTAACTCAGTGAAAGTTCACACGCATTAGTGAAGAGAGGGGAGACGAAAACCATAGATAGATCGCATGTATAAAATGACCCCTTAATGCATCCGGCCGAGATTCGAACTTCTATTTTCAGTTCCAAACAAGAATATTTTAGGAATAACGCCATACACTATTGGACCTCTCGTGCGGGTAACATTGGTGCTGGAGTACTACAAAAACAAAACTTTTTTTCAATATGTAACTTATTCTTACTAGAAACTACAAATAAAATTCAGGGTGCTATTTTTTTTTGCTCTACTTTTATTACTATCCGGGCTATAAGCGTTTATTTACACTAATAGGGTAGGAATAAGTAAGGTAGTAGCATTTCTTAAAAAAAACTACCCGCATTAGCATAGAGAGAAAGAATGGGAAACCATTTAGTAAATAAACAATTTCGATACAGCTGGCCAGGATTCAAACCTGTGACCTCTCCGTCACCACCAATTCCTATTAAAGAATCTTAACATGCAAACCACGTGCAAACAGATTCGGTTGTTGTCATTATTTTTAGTGTGAATGAGATTCATCCGTGAAATACATATATCTAAAATAGTTTTCACAAAAGATAGAAAAATCATTAAAAACAAATTAAAATATTCGATATCACTCAGGTTGCTGAATTCCGACACATTAGCTCAGTTGATAGCGTGTCTCTCTATTGAGTAAAGGGTCCCGGGTTCGATTCTTGACATGGCTGAAAATGTATCATGATGAATATGAACTACGAAATAACTTATCATTGTAAAGCTACTATTATATTATGTAACAATCTTTTATTTGAAGTAAATTAATTTGGTTAAACCAGTAGTTTTTTTTAGTTATAAGTAAATATATATATTATATATATTTAAAGAGAGCTCTTTGAAAATTGAAATTGATTGTTATGCTTGTTGGTGTACAAAGGTGTTACCCTTTTATAAATGTTTCTGTAACAGTGCATAATATTTGATTTATTTTTTAAAAAAATTATTAGAATGTGTCTGCAACACTGTATATTATTTCCTTTCAAAAATCTTTTGAGTTTTTATTAAATGTCTTTTTTTAAGCTAAGAGAGGGAGAGAGAGTCTATGTGGTACAGCGTGACTTATTTTGTAATTGGTTATTGTGTGTGTAAATGTCTTTTGAATATGAAGTGGTAAGCTGGTCTTAAAATTTAGTCTATATTCAGCACATATTCAGTGCCAAATATTTTAATTATATTTCAAACTATTTACCTTAAAAAACTTATCTAGGAGATTGGGGTGCGGGACTCAAATTCACAGTTTGCCCCGCCCCCTCCACACCTTGAGTGCACAATTAATGATGGGAGCTGTCTATCAGTAGGAGAACAAACAAGGAAGGAGGAAAATACAAATTCCACTTCAATTTGTGTTGTGACCCCCTAATAAATTATATAATTTTATTCACAAATACCCATTTTACGTTCTTATACCAGTTATCTTTCGTTTCCCGGGTATTTAGATCTTATTGATTTAAAAAAAAAACATGGTTTTTTGACTTTTCGAAGTGGAGAGTTTCAATTTGTTAACTATGTATACATATTTTTTAAATATATATATATATATATATATATTTTGGATCATAGAAAATAGATTTTTATTTATTCAGTAAACACCACACTCTTATACTTTTTAAAGGTTTTGTCAATATTTAACTAAAGCGCAACCTCTAATTGGTGATATCTCAGCTACATAGGCGGTCCCCTTTACATTAGATAACTCAGTGGTGTGTTCATGAAGTGTTGCCAGGGTAAGCAGCATTAGTTTAAACTGTACCTGTGAATTGTTCACACCCCTCAATAGAACACTCATTGGTCAGGTATCGAGGGTATACATTGCCGTGTGAGGCGAGCAGGGCATAGAATATGTATGATTGGTCAAATAGGGCCCAGTGGGTGAGAACATATCACTGGTACAGTTTTAACACGGCCTGATTTCCTTGCAGCACTCAACGACACGCCACTGATCACACTTATAGGTAGGGTTACCATAATTTATTGAGGCCATATCCGGACAGTGGTCTTTGCGGGGTGGCTGGGGGTATGGCCTAGGGATGGGCCAATTTTTTGAGAATTAGGTACTGAATCTGCGTTTTTAGCTATCCTGATACGTGAAAAATGTTATCAAACTTAGCTTGATTTATAAGCTTTTTAAATTACAAAATAAGTATTATGGGTTAATAAATTACAAATTTACTATAATTAAGCCTTTTTAATACACTATCACTTAAATTCCATGAAATATTTACATACAGTAGATAACATAAGTGTTCATATTATATTCTGAACTTTTCAAGTACTTTATTCATGCTGCAGTGTGACCAACCTAAGGTGCGGCGCGGAGTAAAATTCCCCAATTTGGCCACGTTTTCGGTTCATATTAGTAAAATCCGGACGCCAAACCGGACACGTGTTCCAAATCCGGACTGTCCGGACGAAATCCGGACGTATGGTAACCCTGCTTTGTACAACTGTTTGATTTGAAGTCTCTTAAGAGGTGAATAAACACAACACCTCAACTCTCATACTGATGAAAGAAACATAAATCCTGATAGCACAATTAAAAATACAATATAATATAATGTTTTATTACATCCGTTATAAAGTTACCTCCCCCCTAGTTTCTGTTTAAAGTTCTTGGCAAAAGATTTCAAGCGTTAAAGTTTTTTTTCTTTCGTTATTATTTTTTTTTTTTTTAACTTGGTTGGCACGTTCCTTCTGAACAATATAACACCTGTGACAAGCGTACAGCTTCGTTACGCCGTGTCACCCTCTCTGCATGCTTTGTCTTTCCCAACAGGAGTGGGGAGGGGAATGGTGTGCCAGAAGAGACAGACTGAGGAGATGAAAACGTTTATTTAACTAAGTTATCCCAAATTTCATCCGCCTTGCAGTGAGAGTACGTGCTTACATCTGCCATAAGAAGACAAAGTAAAGAAATCATTTTGCCTGTCCAAAGTTTTGTTACATTGCGCAGGAGAAGCTGAAAACTTTAGTTTGAAGTAATATAAAAAGTTTTTCTTCAATCCCGTTCTTATTTTCATTCTTTTTTTTTTTCTTTTTTCTTTTTAGCAAAGCTAAGTTAAGGGGTGGAGGAGGAGTGGGAAGAGAGGGAGGGTGATTCGTTAGTGTGAATACGGAATGGCCTCATTGTCGCCGATTATTCAGTTGCGTGTCAAGGCGTGAGGATGAGAGAATGTTAAGACGAGAAAAAAAAAAAAAAGTGTTTTAGAGGAAAATGGCCGAAAGAAAGCTTTTCAGGTATAGTTGAGAGCAGAGGTTTATTTAATAATTCAAACCTATACATTTTATTAAACAACGTAATTTGTCCATGAAACCTTCATCATATATATATATATATATATTTCTATCATCATCCTCATAAGCTTTAAAAAAATAATATCTTACATGTCCCGACAAAATTATTTCACTTACATATATATATGCTCTTAATTTACCCTGAAAGGTAGCAAACTTACTTTACTTGGTTACACTATGTTTGAGCTTATAATAGAAGTCAAAACAAGAATGCTACCTTGAAATGTTAACGGAGTTTTAATTTTTAAATTTTTAAATTTTAATCCCCCCCAAAAAATTCAAAATGACGGAGCAACTTTAAAGTCGGCGCGGACCTTTCTTTGGAGGTCTCTTGTGGCTAAACGGTAAGAACTATCAAAAAACGGATTGCACCAACAGCCACGGATTTGGCGAGATCCACAAGTCTGGTCATAATACTTTTTGTCGTAACTCCATCGGCTATACCTTAGATAGAGCTAGATAGATTTTTTGATTTTAGGTAAATTTTGCACATTCTCCACACATTTTTTAATTTTCTGACACACCTATGGGACAGCTAGAATCATAAAATTTGACAGGCATATTGGCACATCCAATTGCCATAAGCGTGCTAAATTTAATGATTCTAGCTGCCCTATAGGTATGAAGAAACTAAAATAATGTGTGAAAAATACATTACAATACCGGTAACTTTACGTTGTTATGTTCAAAACAACGCTGGAATTACATTAGTTTACATCCACTTGGAAAGAAAACTTACTGGGGGTTTGGGGGTGGAGCCCCCAACGAGCAAAACGAGTTTAAATATATGACGGTATGCAAAGATTAAAATTTGAAATGTATAAAATGATTCATCTACTTATTTATTCAAGTAGCTCCTAAATATTTCCTAATGAGTCTGAATTGTCCCCGTTCCAGACCCACTGCTAACCCATAAAAATCTGCAATCACCGGGGATTGAACCCTAGATCTCTGGATCTATAGCCAGGAACTCTGACTAATAGAACTCAGAGGTGGTCTAATATTTTAATAACTGAAAAATATTTCTAACTTTTCCCCTACGCTGATTCATTTGATAAATCCACTTTTGATTTCAATAAAGAATTAATTAACGTATCACTTTGTTTTGACTTTACTTCAGGAATACTCTGGAGAAATATTTAACATAAACGAGCAGTTCTAATTTAGAAACTAATAAAAAATGTTTTATTGAGGCTGTTGGGAGCACAGAGCTGTGATATTCTTGTGCCTTGAGTGGCTTTAACATTAATAAACGTCAGAAAAGATTAACAACAATGAAAGTAATTAAATCATCCCCACTAGAAAAGAAAGCTTACCTCCTGTCCAATTATGTGGCTATTAATCATGCTGCAGCTAGAGCTAGGTTGGTGGCGGTCATAAGCCAGGGGCATTTTAATGCCAGCCCCTCTAGTGATGAATGGCTTGTTACTGAAGGGAGGAAAAAACTTTTTTTTTAAAAAAATCTTTATTTCAACTGTTTAGGCCAACAAAAAAAAGAGAGAGAAGAGAAGAGTATCGCAATCCTAACCATTGTATGAAATTACATACTTCATCAAGTGCTCATTTCAGTGACTGATTAATCCGTTCTAGTTGACCTGAATTCATGTTTCGAATGACTTTTTTTCCCCCTCGGGGATGGGGGAAGCGATACGTGCGTTGTTTCAACATGCGAAATGACTCTTAATGACCTGTACGTGGGGATGAAACAGTAATGGCTTCAGTCCCTGCGGTATTCCCCCGCGATAGTTATCAGCCTAACCTGGTTTATCACGCTCGTTCCCATGTGAACATGGCGTCGGGTATAGGCAACTAACTTTAATAGTAGGCTTCCCTGCCAGGCAGGTGATGTGAGAAAACAAAACAATCACGTTTGCGCTTTGCTGGAATAGCTATCAGACAACCAGGTGTTATCCCCGTTACGTCTTGCAGAAGGTACAAAGGCTCACGCTTGCCTATAGGCTATTAACTTAAACGGCAATCCTATAAACCGGTGTTTATCAAAGGATGTGCCACGAAATTCCCAATGTTATTTTACTGTTGCTAAAAAAAATGTAGTTTTATAATTTTTTTTAATAAGTAAGAGAGAAATAACTTTATGGCTTGCAATCAAAGAGTTGAATTATATTTGGAAGACGGTATAATAAAGGTGAATAAAAACCTATAAAAGGGACGAACACAATATGAACCCGCCTAGGTGGCGTAGTTAGCTAACGCGCTAGTTTAGTGTTGAGATAGACTGCCGAGGATGGGGAGATTGAGGTTCAAATCTCGGTCGGGTAGACTGATGGGGGGTTCCTAATTGGTTTTACACTCTTCCTCCATGCAAATGTGGGTTCACTTCCTCTAAATTCAACCTTCTCACTTACTAACAATTAGTGTAATTAATACTTAAGCGTATAACCTAAACGTGTAGAAGACGCCATGCTTAAAAAACAAAAAAAAACTTTTACAATGAAATGAACACAGTTCACACTTTACATTGCTGCCACTGGAAAAGAAGGAAATTGTTGCCTCCCGAAGAAAATCGATCGTTACCTCCCAATCCCCCGACCTAGTTCAATAAATTGAGTACTTAATGTAAATATTGTCGTTTCTTACACAAAAGTTTAATTTATAATCGTAAAGACTCATTTTCTGTCCGATTGAGAGAATTCTCTCTGCGCATGCCCTAGTCTCTAGTAGTGTCGCCAACTTGCACGTTCAGTGTGCCGCTAGGATTCACCAAAAATAATAGTGTGCCGTGAACAAAAAAAAAGTTGATAACTACTGCGTCAAAACAATATAATATATAGTAGGGGAGGGTGGGGATAGTCGTTACAGATTGGGATGATTATTTTTTTATCCAAGTACATCATTATTAAAAAAAACGCTTATCTCAAGTATTATTTGAAAGATGCATCTTTTCAGTGCATTATATATTTAATTTGGGCCTATCAAGCATTTACAGTGTTATCAAAATTTCATTATGTTCAGTAATGCATTCTACAACAACTTGCCCCCCGGTGGGGTTATTTGATACAGTAGGAGGGGTAAGTAGTTACATAACTTATTAATAGGTATATACGATAAAACATATTGACCTTTTCCTTCAATGCTTTATTTATTCATAAAAAACTTTAGTAAGAAATTAATGTATTGGAAAAAAGATCAGAAGTCTTACAAATAAATATATTCATAAGAAACATAATACTATCAAGAAATGAATATAAAATACAATAATAAAATGTCTGCCATAAAAATTACAACATAGCACTGATTCTCCACGTGAAATATCAACATGAAAATGGTATTATTCATGTAAATGAAAAGCTTTCTACTTGCAGAACAAATCTTTAACATAATAAACAGAATTTCCTACGAAATACCTTACAAATAGAATTACAAAAACAGTCCAATTAAAAAAATATATTCTAATAACTTAGTTTTTCAATTTCAAAATCTGAATTGCAGTTATGACACACATAACAAGGATCATCATTGGGACATTTTGAGTGAGCCCACCTCTGGCACTCTGTGCACTGCACCCATTCCTGACCAGCCTTTGACCTTGACCAAGGCTTCAAACATTTGAGGCACACACAGTCATCATCTTCTTCACTGGAGCTTGAAAGGGATAGATCACGTTCAGCAGATTGCCTTTTCTGGTGGAATGACTTTTATTCACATGTACCTGCCTTATTTTTTCTGGCTTCTGACTAATTTCTTTTTAAATGTTCTGCTTCTAACTGTGCCTTCGTAGGAGTGCTGGTCAACACAGCAGATATAATTTTTCTGCGATTTGTTGTCTTTATCGGTTCCTATGCTCGTATGTCTTCTGGACTGACAACAGTTTTTACGATCTTTGCTGTGGATAGTGTAGATGAAATCGCCAGCCGAAGTCTATGCTCACTTTCGGTGCCATTCAATTTATTGATTTCTGCTGGCACCTCACCATGTTTAGGGGCATTTTGAGTTTCAGAGAATGGTCTGTCTGTTACTGCTGAGGGAGAAAGTCTTCATCACTGAACACATTTCTATTGAATGACCATGTACCGGTTGCTTCAAAGCCTGCGAGGATATTCTTTGGTGTGGCTGCATTTTGAAGACCTTGATTAACTAGCTTTGGAATGTTATAATCATTGTCCAGCCTGGATTGCTCTTCTTTCAAGAGTCTGCCGTGGAATTATAGAACTTCTTGAATGGTCCGTAGACAGATCTGTCAAGTGGTTGTAATTTGTGTGAAGTGTGGGGCGGGAAGGAGAGTAACACTACGCCATTTTCCCGGAAGTGATTGATAACTTCAATGCCCATATGTGAAGCACGGTTATTTAGGACGACAAGGACTGGTCGCTCTTTGGAACACCTGACGTAACTCATGAAATGTTTAAGAAACGTTAGAAACTCATCATTTGTCACCCAACCACTTGGGTTTGCAGCGCCAATGCATCCGGGAGGGCCATCAACAACAACATGCTCTTTGAAATATTTCCACGGAAAAATCAGCAAAGGAGGAACACTTTCCACTAGCATTAACAGCAAAAACTACAGTCATTAAGGTTCCTCTTTCTGCAGAAGTGGCTGCTCCGATTTGCTTGATGTCTTTTAAGGCAATTATTTTGTTGGGGCGCTCGACTGTGGTCACACCAGTTTTGTCGATGTTGGCATCTGAAGTTGTATTTTTCAAAAACAGAAGCCAAGTTGTCGAAAAATGCACTAACATTATGTCTATTACAACTAGTCATTCTTCCCAAGCTGGTTGGCCCAGGAGTCCTAATGGAAAGTGAAGGACTTCTTTTCATAAAATTTATAATCCATTCCTTCGAAGCTTTCTTGGTTTCATGCCATTTCTCTGGCACTGTAATGCCATTAGCTAAAGCAAATTAATAAGCAAGGGATTTCGTCTCCACTGTAGTAAGACCAAAGAATATTCTTGCTGAATGTTTTAAATAATTGATCGATTCTTGCTCTTGATCATTAGAGAAGAGCTGTCGTGGCTTAGCATAACCAAAGCGTACCGCGGAAATATCTGTTCCTTCCTCTTTAGCAGCTTTTAATTTCTTGACGTATCGCTTTAATGTAATGAAGCTCACTTTAAATGCATCTGCCGCTTTCCTTAGCGATAATGAACCCAGTATGACCTCTTCTGCAGCAGCATCCATGTCTTCTTTTTATCATTGCCTTTATTGGAAGTGCGTTTATATGTACGCATTTGTTCCTAAAACAAAATTATTTAATCTTCTTTGTATCTCAATAACCAGAGCACATAGTGGGCAAGTTGTTACACTGTAACAAAGTGCCCCCGCCTCCTTGTAATAACAAGCCCCACTACGCGCCATGCCAGAGAAAAGCCTAATACGACTAAACAAGTCAATCAGTATCAATGGATTTACAGCTACAATTACAGATCTAAACAACTCATTAAACAGTTCAAGAATAAAATTTCTATCTTTAAAATATTCTTATCCACAGGTTTCGATTTAAAGTACAATTTCTATCTCTGAAAAGATATTTTTTAAATATCAAGTACAAAAACTCCACACGGAACCACAGCCTTGCGGGAACTGAACAGAATAAAGACAGTCAAGGTATCGTGCTTCTGACTGCTCTAGCTAGTGCTGCGCCTAGTGGGTAATATTTCAGGTAGTCTTTAACAACGTACCCTCGTAACGACTAGCCCCACCCTACCCTACTGCTAACTGAATGCAAGAGAAAGCATTCTTAGCCTTTTTTATTTAATTCATTTGACATTGTTACTGAATTAAGAATACATATTTAGCTTCTGATCGGTCCTTGAAATGTGTCTCAAAGGTTTTTTTTTTAAAACTAAATATGTCCTCACTGGTGATCATTTAGTCTAAAAAAAATCAGTCTTACGATAGACTTGAGTTTGTTGATGACAAAAAGGTCAAGCTCCCAATTTCAGTTTAGTGCACTAATGCTTGTTTTTACCCAACCTCGTTACACACTAATGCTGATACACTAAATCTACTAAAATACCCCCTTATCCCTAAGTATGATTTTAAAATTCTTGTTATTAAGTATACCACTAATAAGAAAATAAACACCACATTTATGTAAATAGAACATTTATTAACATTATAAATGTTTTGCTATGTTAATCATATATTTTTTATTAACCACCGCGTCCTAATATTAACCGGGGATACACACATTTTAATAATAATAGTGGGGTAGAGAACAGAAAGGTAGACTTTAAAGAAAATTTGGCCGCATTTGCTTGAAGGGAGAGTGGGAAACCTTACTTGCATTAGGAATTCGAAAGTTCATTGCCGCACCTACTAAAGAACGCATAAGGGTGGAAAACCATTTATCAACAATCACTCTCAGTAGAGAGAGCTGGTATTTGAGCTCCAATCTCCCCGTCACATTCAACTCAGACTAGGAGAGCTTTATTTCTACTCAGCGGGGCCACCTATGCGAGTGTTTAACAATAAATAATTGCGTCATACAAATTGGTTTCTTGAATTATACACCAGTCTATTGGCTTTTGTTTTTAACCATACGACTGTCCGGAAAAATTAAGATTTCTGCTATTTGCCTCGGTGACCGCATGGTCTAAGGCGTCACTCACGCAATGGACTAAACTGCCGATTTAGGGGAGATTGTGGTTCGATCAAAGTTGGATGTATTATTATTATTAGCACCGCCTCTTACTACCCGTTCGGGTTATACGCACTTACGCTAATGTGTAATGGTAGGGTGATTGTGAGATGAAATGGAGGACCTACAGTTTAACGTGGAATCCGAACCACGGTGGAGGCCTGGCATTCCACACATTCACAAGTTGTGATTAATACACTTCTTGTCAGAGGTGAAGGAAGGGTTTGGCAATCAGGTAAATCTGTGCCGGGACCGAGGTGTGAACCCCGGACCCCCAGCACAGAAAGTCGGATGTAGTGAGGGTGGTTTTTCCACAATATATATATATCTCTCTCTATGCAAAGGCGGGTACACTTAATTTAAATTCAACCTTACTAATCCTTAACCCATAAGCGTAATTAGTACATAGGCATATAATTCAAACTGTGCTAAGACACGGTGATAAAAAATTCTGCTTTTTCCCCTCTACCATTTCAAAGGAAAGGGCTTACAGACAACGGCTTAGGCCAGAAATCGTACCCATGTGAGATTTCTACTCTCATCACTTGACAACAGTGAAATTGATATCGGTGAAATAGTTTCTCTAGTTTTAAATAACTACTTTTAAATTTTGTTTTATTTTACAAATATGGTAAAACTGTTTCATTTGTTTCAATTACACTGTTAAACCTCAACATGAGGTGACATCTGGTTCGAGTTATATTACCGTCCTAAGCTAGGTGCTATCTGTGGGGTGTGAGGTCTTATTTTGTTCATAGAAGCATTTATTGTTGCATGCACAAGTAGAATGCTGAGGGATAGTTAAAGTTTGTATGCAGGGGATAACGTGCTTCTCGTTTAGCACGGGCGTGTTCTCATAAAAGGTACGTGTTCTCAATGGCGTTACGCCGCCGTCATAACTATTAACAAAGCTGGGTTTTGGTTTATCGCTCTCTTTCTTGTGAACACGGCCGCGCGCGGTTTTATACCCTATTAACTTTGATAGTTTATTTTAAATTTTATTTCTTAGCACCACGTCTTACTACCCATTTGGTTTATACGCCTATATACTAATTACTTTAATGTGTTAGAAATTAGGAAGGCTAAATTTTGAGGAAGTGTACATGCATTGGCATGGAGGGAGAGTGGAAAACTATTGAAGAAAAAACACCCTCAGTTCATCAAACTGGAATCAAACCCCAATCTCCCCGTCATGGGTAGTATAATCTATTGCTAAAATGACGCCTTAGACCATGCGGACACCTAAGCGAGTGATGGCTAGACATTTTAATCGCCCTGAAAAACATTAAAAATGTAAAAGTGTTCGACAAGTACCCTCGCAATAAAAACCGCCTCAACAACACTAATTAAACATTCGTACTTCATAAGAACTTCTGCCAAAAATATACAAAAATACAACCAAAAACTTTCATTTATAAATAAAATTATCTACAACAGACATTATGTTGCTGATATAAAATTTATGCTAAATATTTTACAAATACAAAATAAGTGATATCAAAAAGTATTCACATTCACAAAGCTATTCATATTTCAAAGAAAAATTTAATAATCAACCCAGCACAATTCCAACAAAAAACAGTTACGTACTTAGTAACAAATATATTTGAAATAAAATTACAGCTCTGGTATTATTTTAATCATATTATACATGAAATACTTTACAAATAAAACTAATGTATATCAAGAAATCATGACAAGTATTATATCTTATCTCAAGGAAAATTAGATACCCACAATATTTTACATTTAATTTAAACAAAAATAGTTCATTTTGCTAGTAATTCGAAACATGTATAAACAATACTTTTTTAATCTAAAAACATATATACAATAAAGAAATTACAAGTAAATGAACATATTCTACATATAAGTTTCTACACAACAAATCTTAACAGTATTTTTTAGCAGGGATGCTAGTAAAAAATGTATTTTAAATCGATCTGTTCTTCATCTGTCGGCGTTCATCGGTCCGTAACGCTTTATAAAAACCTTTGATGCGTTGAAGGCTTTTACGTGCTTCGCGTCTTACTACCCGCCGGAACTCTCAACATGCGTTATTTAATTGGGTATGGATGAGGAAGGGAGCACTTAGATTAAATGTTTCCTCATTCACATGGAGGGAGATTATGAAATTATTTAGGAGGGTGGGAGAACGCTCCAGAATATCAGGTCACAGGCAAACATCAGACGAGACCAACGCCGCTGTCCGAGTGCTCTCCGGTGCGGGTATCATTCACTGATGAATGAACCATTCTAGCACCATCTTGGAACTCCTAGAAGTGTAAAGTTGGGTGCTATGAAGCAATTGTATAAGTTTTTTTTTTGTAATGGTTCGGGTGTAGCAATGAATTTTAAGTGGTATTTCTGGTAGCCCTGCTCCGCGATAGCTTAGTTAACACCTCCTTACCCCCCTCCCCGTTTAATGTACCTACATAAGCAATTCCTTTGTCGAGATGGCCCGTTGTGACCTCAAAGCTGAGTGACTTTACACGAGTGATTCGACCTGGTTGGCTCCTCTTCAACCGCTCAGAGGATCCCGCGTCCGGTGGTGTGACGGGGAGGTGGGGGGTAACTACCACGGTCTCAAAGGCTTTGTACCCCTCTGATATAACGTTATACAGCGAGAAGTTTGTAACCACCAACATCTCCCTGGGAGGCTCGAACTCTATACCCTTCTGGCGTCTGAAATCTGGCATACGAAGACGCCTTGATCGTCAAATTACGTGGCTCATCGGTGTTGACCCATATCATTGCCGCTAAAATATTTCGGAACTTCATTATTGTGTGAACGAGAATAATCATCTTAAACTACATATACAAGCAATTAGTGTTATTATAATTCGAGATTAAAGATGTGTCGTCACCAAAAAGCGTTCATTAACGTCGCAAACACAAAATATATCAATAATAAATGACGCGCAAGCTAAGACAATTTTTGTGGCATGGTTGCGTCTTACTACCCGTTTGGACTATATACCTATGTATTAATTACACTAACTTGTTAGGAAATAAGAAATTTGAATTTTAGAAGACGTGTACCCGCATGTGCGTATAGGGAGAGCGGAAAACTATCTAGGAAAAAATCCTTCAGTACACCTGACCAGGATTGAATCCAATCTCCCCTTTTTCGGCAGTCTAGTATATTGCAAGAGTAGCACCCTAGATCATGCGGCCACCGAAAAAAATTGATTAAAAATGGAATGGAGAGTGAAATTACTGAGAATCAAAGAAAAAAAATCCCTCTATATCATTTATTCAGACCTCAACATTCAACTCTGCTCAATAATAGGTGTCGCTGTTCTCTTTGCCCCTTGCTCTTGCGGCAAACGGTCGAAATAGATCTTAAATACGTTCTTTTAGTTTTACATTACTTTGTTTTAATTTAATAATAATAATGATAACTTTAATTTTACTTTAATATAACAATTTTTTTTAATTCTACGCTACTCTGTGATTAAAATAAATTAATAAAAATAATTTAAATATCGGCTTCAACCGGCACATTTTACATCCAACTCATCTTCAGCGAATCTTTTCTTCGTCGTGTCCCATCAAAGGAGGGCCACTTAGAGCTGTATTTATGTATTATTAGAAATTAAAAAGGCAAAACAATCCCCAAGTCAATCATAACTGCTTGTTATTTTGTGTACTGAGGGATTGATCGACTACCGAGAGTAGTTTAGGCCAGTGGTTTACAACCAAGTTTTCGCGGAACACTGGGGCTTTCGTGAGAACTTGCAAAAGCTTGATTTTTTTTATAGTTCTACCAATAATTTTTGGACAATGTAGAAATAAGTTAAAGAGATCTCGTCCATCCGAAGAAGATGAAGAGTGCCGATACTATTCTTAAAAGTATTGGCTGGCAGTAAGAATATTGATAATCTAAGTTCAAGTATATGTGGATCGAGTGACGAAGCGAATGTATGAAGGTAGAGTGTGTAGATCACCCCAAACTATACCCCCTCGTCAGCTAACGTTCCTAAAAGGGTGATTAATATTCTTATAATGCGTTTCAGACTGAAGGTGTTACTTCATAAATTAAGTAAATAAATGGTACGGCGCACTGCAAAGATTTTCTTTCGATTTTATCTTAAAATATACATTTACTAAAAACTCGTGAGATTTGTGAAATGAAATAATAAGTCTATACATTGTTGTAGAAACATATTCCAATGATCATAAATGATATAATATACACTGTTACTTAGGCCTACTATATGGCAATAAGGAACTAGGAACACTGTTACATAATCTATGACTTTAGGAACTAGGAACACTGTTACATAATCTATGACTTTAGGAACTAGGGACACTGTTAAAGAGGAGGTGAGAAAAGAGAAACTTATTTGTCCACCAAAGAGCATAAGAATCAAATTTATTGTCAAAGACATAAATTAAAAAATATATATATTTTCTTATAGCTCAGCAATTATTAGTTTTATAAAATATATATTTCAAATAAAAGATTTTTTTTTATCTTTAATAATACTACAATTTTACAATGAAAAGTTATTTTTGTATCTCAAATAGTTGCGGAGAAATTATGAAAATTGGAAAATACCCCTTACGTAAAGTACGATCAAAGTAATTTTCATTAGAAAATGAGAAATGCCATCTTGTTTATTATGATAAACAATGTCTAGATATAAAATTTAATCAAAATCGTTAGAGCGAATTTTGAGAAAATCGATTTTTTTCTCTTTTTGCCCTTCATTAAACTACCTTAATTTTAGGGTTGGATGTCTAGTTCCAAAAATCCAGCGGGGGGGCTTTATGAAACCTCCCATATACCAATTACAGCCTAATCGGTAAAATAGTTTCGGCTCAAGACCGAGGTACAGATAGACGGCAATGCGAAAACAATTTTTGTTTTGTTTCGGGGGTTCATGATACGTCGACATTTATCAAAATCTCGAGTTCAATTTTTTTTTTACTATAAAATACTTTCTCTCCGAGGTGTCGAGAGAAAGTAAAAAATAAGGCCTAGTTTGGTAACATTGCCTTACGATATTAGATAGTGCTCATACAGTCCAATTTTCATAAGAAGAACCTTATCTGACAACTAGAATATCTAAACCTACTTTAAAGTATTCATGCGTCAGGTAATGTGATCTGCAGGTGTCACTTTTGCTATATGTTTTCCCTCTAAATGCCTCTAAGAGTATTATTAGATGTTCTCTCTCACGACAGGTCCATTCCTTTTGTCAGTGAACCTAGACCGCCATTGCGCCCTGTCTTCTGCCTCCTCCTTCAACTCTCAGCATTTTCTTCTGTCCTTCAAGTCATCTAATATTTTGAATTCTCCTTCTTCCTAAGCTTCTCTTTCCCTTAACCTTTCCTTCTATGACATCGTGCAGAAGACCTAAGGTTGTGTTCGATCCAGTTTGCTTTGTGCCGAAGAAACCTGGACACGGGAATCGAACCCGGGACTTTTGGCTTAGTACGCCCATGCTCTAACTATTGAGCTATCCCTTGTCGAGGTGTCATTTTTCAATTTTCAGAATATGATATCTAGATGAAGAATTCCTCATTAAAAGCATAAATAATAGCTTTGGCTATTTGATTCTTAGTATTTACATGCTTAGGAGGCCGCTAAAGACTGCTTTCGGGTTCCCGATGAAGGTCGATACTATCTCTATTGAAGCGGTCGAATATGTTTCGATACATATTGGTCGATGTGATCAAACGGGTCTCGTTAAGTGTATGTATGTTGAAATAGTTAAATTGGTGTTAATCTTTTTATTCTTCTATAATAATAAAATAAAGAGTGTTTGTGTCTGTTATGAGTGTTAGCGACACCCACCGCACTCAAAGGTCTGAAATTTAAATACATGTAGCCCCTGTGCACAAACATGTGCACCTTGAAGCAGAAATTTTGACATTTTGACTATAACTTTTTTAATTAATTAAAAATAGAAAAAAATATGAAATATTAACGCCGCGAGAAGGCTTTACTATTACATTTCGTACAATTTGTATTGTAGTTTGGTTGCCATGGAGAGTAAACAAGAAGAGTTTGGTATCAACAACAAACTCTTCTCCTCTCGCCATGATCATCATTTGTTAAATCTACTGATTTATTTCTAACTAATAGTTTTTATGTAGTATTATTACTTTTTTCTTATAAACCTTTTTACCCTTTACCCTTAATAACCCTATATACCCGTTTACCCTTCATACCCTCTCTACCCAACATTCTTTATTACCCGTTTTACTCCTTATACCCGTTTTACCTTTATACTTGTTTTACCCTTTATACCAATTATTATCCATTTTACAACTTTTTAAACTTTTTACCCTAAAAAAATTTCTCCGGATTTAAGCCAGGTAATTAATATAAAATGGGGTTAAAAGGGCAAAAAGTAAAAAAAAATTGAAAGTAAATCTAATTAAAAACGGGCAACAATTTGTTAAAAATGTTCAAAAATGACCAAAATTCTAAAAAAAGGCACAATTAAACAATTGGTAATGGCAGAAAGTGTAAAAATTGTAAAAAGGGAAAGAAATAAAAAAATAAAATTAAAGTTAGTATCAATGTTTAAAGGATAGAAGAAATAAAAAAGGGAAAGAAAGGTTAACTGGGGGGAAAAGTAAATAGGGTAAACAGACTAGGTAGGGCGACAAGGGTTAAAAGGTTATTTCCTTAGGTAGAGCAGATAAATAGGTTAAAAAGTTGTAAAAAGCGCAAAAAGAGTAAAGTGGGTAAACGGGTAAAGGAGTTAAATGGGATAAGTGAGGTAAAAAAAATGCTTACATAATTTTGATTGGTTTTTAATCACAACCCTTTAACAATCAATTATTTATGCTGTGACACTCTTATTTCAAAGTAATTTGTGTCGAGAAGTTATAATCTAATCTTCAAAAGAAATGTCAGCTTTTAGAGCAAGTTCAAATTATAGCTCTATTTTGACATTGTGATTTAGTCAACATACTTTCGCGTTTTGTATCACAATTAAAACCAATAAGGGATTAATATTTAAACATAATTTAATATTTAGTTCCTTCCACCTGTTGTTTATTTTATATACTAAACCAACAAAGCTACTTAATATATTCCCGTGTGAAGATCGGGTACAACAGCTGTAGGCTTACATGTATATTGAAGTAATCGAATGGGTTGATTGATGTTAATTGAGATAAGCAAATGGTGTGGATGCATGTTGGTTGTAGCAATCAAAAGGGTGTGGTACGTAATCTTGAGGTATCAAATTGGTATTATAATACTTTGAAGTAAATCAAATAAGTGTTGATAAATGTTTATTGTTATATAATATTATATATATATATATATATATATATTATATATATATATATATAATATAATATATAGAACCGCGTTTCACTAACTGTTCAGATTATACGCATATGTAATAATTACACTAGTGAGTTTGAGATGAGGAAGGTTGAATTGGGTTAAAATGTGCCTGCATCTATATGGAAGGAGAGTGGAAAACCTCTTAGGGAAAACCACCCTTATTCCAATTGACCGGGATTCGAACCTCGATATTCCTGTCATCGTCTATACATGTCCGTTGACATGGTAGATTGGTTGCCGATTCATGTCTGTTGATGTAGTCAAATTGTTTTTGAGGTACCGGTAGTCAAATGGGTGTCGATACATTTGTGCTAAAAATGTCAAAATGAGTTTCAATATATATTTCTTGAATTCACATAGATTTGATATAGATTTATATATGTAGTGAAGGTTACACATGAACATGACGTAGTCAAATAGGAGCATAATAACCAGCCAGGCGTATAAATACACGTGAGTATGTATAGTAACTTGATGAACTGTCAAAATAAGGTTTTCCCCAAGACCTGACTTTACAATCTGGTTGAATAATATTTTGTTGTTGTTGTTGTTGTGTTGTAATATTCCTTATCAAGGACTTTGCTTTTTCTTCAGAGTGTAAGCGCGCAATGGTGCTGGGCTTAGTAAGGGGCTTTGTGGACACAAAAGGCCAGGCCAACAACACTCGAGTTGAGCAGTTGCCTGGTATCCTCCCCCAACCCCCCTTCAAAACCAATCCCCTTACAACACAAGTCGCAAGTGACCAGAGTTGACCCACACACACAACACACACACACACACACGTTTGTCTTCTCGCCGGAAGCGAGGGATGGCTCCACCAGTCTCTCTCTCTCTCTCTCTCTTTCGCCACACATACATTAGGATCTCGTGTCTTTGCCACAGTTCGAAACAACTCGCCATGTCGGGTGGGCGAATAACTTCTTTTTTTTTCGTTTGTTTACAAGGGGGGGTAAAAAACTTTTGTACCGATGAATCTCCCCTCAACCTCCTTATTCTATCCACCGGCCTCCCAACAAACTTTCCGAATAGAAGAGTTGCAACCATTAGTTAGAGAGTATATCATTGTCCCTGGTACAAGATGAAGCTTTATAACTTACCTATAAACTGGCGCTAGAGTTGTGAGCCTAGTTTTGACAATGTCTGGCGGAGAATATATATACACGAGCGAGAATTTAGTAAAATAAACGGTACGGAGCTCCGTGGAGACTGTCTCATTCTCTTATATTAAAATAGAGACATGTAGACTACTAAAAACTAATAAGATTTGTGAAACAAAATTATATAAATTGTTGAAGAAACACTCCACAAAAAGAGTATAAATGAAATAATATACACTGTTTGAAACATTGAAAAAGATGAATGCATATAACTTGGACAAGTATTAAAACGCGGTGCTAAAAATAAGTTACGGTGAACCGCACAGACTTTCTCCCGCTTTCATCTTAAAATAGTACTAAAAACTCGTAAGATTTGTGAAACGAAATAATAGGTCTATACATTGTTGTAGAAAACATACTTCCAAGATCATACTGTTACACTGTTACTTAGGATCTACTATATGTCATTAGGAATAATTAGAAACACTTACAGAGGAGTTGATAAAAGAGAAGCAAACATCTTTGTCCACCAAAGAGCATAAGTATCAAATTCATTTCCAGACTTGAATCAAAAAGTATATAAATTTGTTTATAGGTCTCTCAGAAACTATTGGTTCTATAAAAACATATTTCAAATAAAAGATGTATATCTTTAATAATACTACAACTTTACAATGATAAGATATTTCTTGTCTCAAATAGTTGAGGAGAGATGATGAAAATTAGAAATTCCTCTATGTAAAGTACCCCAAAGTCGTTTTCATAAAAAATATTAGAGTTATCTTGTTTATAATGATAAACAGTGTTTGGATATAAAATTTAATTAAAATCTTTAACACGAATTTTGACACAATCTCTTTTTTTCTCTTTTTTCCCTTCAGTAAACTACTTTTTTTTAGGGTTTAATGTCCATTTCCAAAAATTCCTTTGGGTATCCTTATGAAAATCCCAGATACCAAGTTTTAGCCCAATTGGTAAAATAGTTTAGGCTTTAGGCCGAGTTACAGACAGACGGACAGACAGTTGGCATCGTGAAAACAACTTTTCAATTTCAGGGGGTCATGAAACGTCGACATTTATTAAAATCTCTAGTTATATTTTTTGACGATCACAATACTTCTCTTTCCTAGGGGTTGAGAGAAAGTTAAAAAACATAAAACAACTGCTCGGTTTAGTATAATGTGAAATGTAGCGAACTTACATAACTGAAAGGAAAAATTAAACAGTTTGACTGCCTCTGGTTTTTTATCTTTAATGGTTGGTCTTATACACATCTTGACCACCCACTTTTGATTACACTGTTGGGTTGGGAACGAGTAAGGTTAGGGGCGGCCAGACTGGGCGAGCAGCGCGCGAGCGACCTAAAATATAAAATAAACACATTGGTTGTAATGAGAGGTGGCCAGACATGGAGCGAGCGAGCGACTGAGCGCGCACGCTTGAAAGATAGGACTGGTTCTATTTTTCAAGCGCGCGCACTCGACCTGGTACAGTCAGGTTTACAGGTGCTAAGCAATATTATTGTATGTTGGTTCATTGAGTGCTAGGAAAACTTCTAATTTGAATTTTTATTTAAATCGATAGGTTTAGCACACTTGCTACTAACGGCCTAATTTAATTGGTAAATCATAAACCATACTATATTGTAGAACTGATATGTTAAAATACTTCAATATTATCAAAGTAGGCCTTTACAAATAAGAATCACCATTAGCGTGGAGAGAGGAGAAGAAAACCACAACAATAAATCACTTGTCAAAAACCACCCTCATTTCACTGAGCCAGATTCTAGCCTCCTCGTCAACAACTATCGAGAGTTATCTGCTAATCACTATCGAGAGTTATCTGCTAATCACGCGCTTGTCAGTCTGGCCGAACCCGATATTAAAGGAAGCGTAGCCACGTTTGCATTGTGTGAGAAAATGAAACTATATAAAAAAAAACTATACTCAGCTGGAATTTGAATCCAGACGTACTTCTCACTGGCAAGCCATACTAGATGATACTGACATTTAGTCCACAGGACCATCTATGCAGATGACTGCCTCAATATTTTGAACATTAAGAAAGTAATGCTGTTGGGAAAACATTTTTATTTTATTCGCTTAGCTTGTTTTACTACATGGGCCTGTTCGGGGCAAAGTACGTCATTACATTGTATTTTAGTTGGTAATGACCAACAAGTTTTTAAATATTAACTTATATCCGGTTAGGGTAAAGATCACTATTTCATTTTATTTTATTTACAGGGGTCTTACTTCCCACCTGAGCTATCCGCAAGTTACAATAATTAAAGGAAACAGGGGGAGGAAGTTGAATTTCAAGGATATTTACTTGGATTTTTAGGGGGTAGAAAATAAGTAGACTACATTGAAAATAAAAATGTTTCAGTGCATCTGGCAGGGATTCGAACCTCCTTGTCAGTGACGAGCAAATTTATATTGGGAGTCTGATGCCTTTTAACGCTTGATCACTGCTGTGCTTTATTGACTGTAGGGAAAAAAATTTTTCCAGTGCATCTAAAATAACAAAATCGAAATAAATCATTCCTTTGTAGAAGTAATTTAACTATACTTAAACATTTCTTTAAGTCCCACAAAGATATGCTCTAACCCTACTGATGGGCACGCGGACCAAGGTGTGAGTCAATATCGTCTTGTCTGGTTGGCCAATGAAAGGGTAGGCTGAGATTCAAACCCCTGCTGGATAAACTTATTTATTTCTACTTTCTCGCTTTCTTACAGGTAAAAATATTGTGATTGTCAAAAAAAAAATTGCAACTCGAGATTTTAATGAATTTCGACGTAATCCCAAAAAAGAGGTTTTTTGAATTTCCGTCTGTCTGTCTGCTTACCTCAAACTAGAGCCTTTTCTATGATCGGGCTAAAACTTGGTATATAGGGTTTTCAGAAGGGTTGCCCCGAGGGGTTTTTGGAATTGAATATCTAACCCTAAAATTAAGGGTAATTTACTGAAGAGCAAAAAAAAAATAATCGATTTTCTCAAAATCGGCTCTAACGATTTTTGATTACATATTCATTTCTAAGCATTGATAAATATTATAAACAAAATGGTACTCTCATTATTTTGACAAAATACTTTAAGGGTTCCGGTGTGATGCGAAAATTCTCATTTTTTTATCACATCTCCGAAATATTAGAGATTTGAAATTACTTATCATTGCAAATATGTAGGTCTATTTATAATACAAATATTTTACTTAAAACCTATTTTTATAAATCTAATAATTTTCAAGCTAAGCGCAAATATATATATAAACATTTGGAACAAAGAACTGCGATCGTAAAAAAAAAATCCAAACCGAGATGTTGATGGGTGTCAAGTTTCATGACCCCCTAACCCTAAAAAGTTGTTTTTGCAATGCCGTATGTCTGTGTGTCTGTCTAAACCCTAAAATTAAGAGTAGTTTAATAAAGGTCGAAATGATAAAAACATTTTCTCAAAATCGGCTCTAACGTTTTTGATTAAAATTCTTATTTAGGATTTGATTAAAATTATAAATAAAATTGATACTTTAATTTTCCCATGAAAATTACTTTTAGGGCATGTTACAAAAGTGGAAATTTCCGTATCTCCGCAACTATTTGAGATACTAAATAACTTATCATTGCAAAATTGTAGTTACTATTAAAAATAAAAAAATTTGTATTTGAAATATATCTTTATAAAACCAACCGTTTCTGAGATATTAGAAAATATATTAATACATTTTTGTGAGTTTTAGTTCTAAAGAGATACTACTTAAGTCTTAATGCAATAATTCTCTAATGCCATAGAGTAAGTAAAAAAAGTTTATTTTCTTTTTACTTCAACCTCTTAGAGGAAATTTTTGTACACAATAATCTATCTCTAACATTCTAGACTCAATAATCAATATTTACCTATTTTATTGGTCAAAATTTACAAATGAATTTAATAGCAATGCGATAACCATAAGCTGTGCAATCCCTAATAAAATGACAACACTTTTAACCGGAGGTCGACATTTTAATACCAAGTGTTGACCCTTGAGGATCCAATATCAATATTTCTTATGGGTCCTAAATATACAAATGAAGACGTTAATTCTATACAAAATATAATTATGAAATTTAAAATCGGAACTAAAAAAAAGTTTTTACGTAATTATAGCGCAATTTGTGCTCGGTTTGCTGGTGTATATTATTTCATCTACATAAATTACGAGCTATGAGTAAATATCTCCATTTTTAAACATTAGAGCGAGAAAGTCCGTGTGGAGTTCCGTACCATTTATTTTCTTAAATGATTTGGTTCTCTTCCTTTACTAAAATGAGAGTACATTCCCTTTAAGTTTTATATTTCTCATTCCTCTCCCATTAGTGTTAATATGTCGTCTGTCCGGATTGGTGGTAAGACAAGGTAACCACAACAAAAAAAAAAAAAGGAGGGGGGGGGGGTCTTTGGTTGGCTTTTAGCTATGTTGACTATGTGACTCCACTAAATATATGGTCTGCCTCTGTATAAAAAAAGTAAAACGTCAATTGAAAGTTGTGCTGGATCAAAAGTTGTCCCACTATTCGACTGGTGCATCGGTCTTCCCCACCCCTCACCCTCCTTTCTATACCACCCTAAAGTCCCCCCCCCCTTCCCCCCGCTTTATCTCGGGCTTCCATTCACGCATCACTGCGAACCAACGTTATTACACAGAGAGGCACATATTTAATTTCACCGACATCGCGTCGAAACACACCAACTCCGACCCGCTCTCTTTTTTTAATATTATTACTATTATATGCTATGCCTGCTCCCGTTGTTGCAGATAAAGAATTCAAGTATTTTACATACACATCCACGCCACGCTACATTCAATGAATAAATTAACTTTTATTTTTTTGTTGGAATGTGAATATATTTATACAATGCTGGCCATATTATTTCCCTTCTCCACCCCCCTCCCCCCCCCCTGAACCCCATAGTGACGCAAGTGTTTATGTTACATTCTTCGTGTAGTCACTGGTGCCAAGAAAATAAATATATCTTTCATCCCCTTCCCCTTTCTTCCTACGATGGCAGCAAGCTTCGATGGCAACTTTATTATCCCCAACTGTCTTGAAATATAGTTTCGCCTTTAAAAAAGTAACTTACATTATATCATTCTGCCGCCCTCAAAGGTTTTGATTGGTTCATTCTAATCTTTATATTATTAAAGTTGTTGTGTGAATTACTGCAGGGTTTCCGATGTCATAAGAAGATTAGTTGAGGTATCTATTTAAAAAGGTATTTAGCTGTAAATTTTCACAAAAATCACTAAACTTCCTGGACTATACCACAAACCCTGTGATTTAAGCACCCAAGGTAGTTGACTTAGTTGATTAATCACCTGGGTAAGACTATTTTATATTAGTTTGGTCACATTGTAGTGAGATTATTCCTATAGGCTTACCAGAACATCCCCTTCACGTGGAATAAGATGCTCTAATCACCGCTGTGGAGTAGATTGGGGCTTGAATCTCTTCCGAGTATACTGAGGAGGTTTCATCATAAAGGTTTCCCACTCTCCATCCCAGCATATGCGGGTACATGTCCTCAAAATTGTACCTTTATCCTCCCTGCCACACTAATGAAATTAGTATACACACATGCCTATAGCCCGCACAGGTAGGGAAATACGGTGAAAGAAAACCCTTGTTTTAAACGCACCTATTTAAAAGCAGAGATGCATTTTAACCTTAATTTGTTTTAAAGTATCATATTTTAGTCATTAGTACTTTTAATTTTATGTTTACAAACACTTTGATCTAACAGGTATGTATGAGCTTAGAGAGGAGATGGGAAAATCACACGTGAAAAACCATTCCCAGTGCTTTCAGCCGAGATTCAAACCTCGATCTCGCCGTTACCAACAATCCAGTATATATTGCGAGCTTGATGACCTAGACCACGTGACCATTGGTACGGATATATATATTACATATATACACTACTTCTTAATAATCTGGCAAACAAATATTTATAGTTTTTTAGAATAATTAAACCCTAGTATGGTGACTGAAAAAAAACAGTTTGCATTTTCTGAAAATATACCCTTCCTGCGGAGATTTTACTGTATCATATTGTAGAATAACGTTTGGCAGAGTGGTTTTAATTTCACACGCTGACCAATCAACTCTGATAGTCTCTGGTTCAGATTCCGATCTAGACGGATTATACTCTGCCCTTACAATCTCAAAATAATGGTTCGGACCTTGCTAGTTATAATCATATTCCAACTCGGTAACAGCTACAAATGTGATAAAGGTGCTACAGCCAACATTGAAATAATTACATGTTTTTTTTATTTCACCGGGAATCCATTTACGATCTCTGTATTAACAAATTTCTGCTGTAAAATAAACATTGTTGGGGACCTCTATCAAAATGTTTATTATTTTTTCTTTATTGCGTCATTAATTCCACGAACATGGGCTCATGTACAACTTTAACATGTTTATTTAGGTATATGGAAGCTCAAAAAAAAAAAATCAAAATCACTTTAATAGCCATGGTGTTAAACGTATAAACTTAAAGAAATCATCGTAAAAGAAGCCTATTTGTACTTTTTCAAAACAAACTATAGGGCTTGTGTTTCAAAAACATTAAATATATTAATGGCTTTAAAACCGCCTCTGTTTTCTAATGATTAGAGTTCCTAGCTACAGATTCAGAAGTCCTGGGTTAGATACCCGCCACTTCCAGATTTCCTGTGAAACATTGGATCTGGAACGAGGTCAACTCAGCCTCGTGAGGTTAGCGGCTCCAGTTTAGAAAACTGAGATTAATGGCTGAAGGGCTCGTCGTGCTGGCCACATGAAACATAATTATCCATGGAAGTTGGCACTATCTTCGCCAACAAACGGCGGCCACTTCTGTCGGTTCTGTTGGATTGCGGGCTGATGCCATGTTTTTTTAAATGTAGACTTTATTCGTAGTTTCATTACTTAAATTAATCATTTAATTTATAAAATTCAACTGCTTACGTCCACTTAATTAAAAATCCTTAAAACAGTTTCTTTAATAGTTTTCTCTCACCTCACCATTTGATATCAATATTATCTGCTCACGAATATGATGAAGAATTAAAGATAATGTAACCTTCATTACTGGAACTTTTGCTATAGAAACTTAAAACTTTTTAAACCATAAATCTGTAAATGTCTTCGCAAACTTGATAACATTATGTTTGTTTTTTCATCGCGAACACAAAATTTGTTTTCCTTAAAAATTAATGCAAATATGTTACTCAGCAGACCAAACAAATATAATTATTTGCTAGTTAGTATTAAAGACATGCTTGGAAAAGCATTTTTGAAGAAATAATTCCCATTTTTTTAATCTCGAATGGACTACCTCTATACTCTGACAACTCTCTCGTTAAATTTTTTGAGGATTTTTTCCTTCGTGTTACTACTCATATTAAACTACGCTTATTCATAATTAAAACTTATTGAGAATTACCAAATATATGTCTCATTTGGTTTTCGTAGCTTCTAAAACCGAAATATTTGAATGATTTTGACCAAAGAGCGTTTCAAAACATTCTGTTCACAATTCTTGAGTTTGATTCTATGTTAGGACACTCAGACTCGATATTATTAGTATCAATCAAGTATTCCGTATCCAACTGATGGAAAGTGGTAATAAATACCCTTATCTTCAAACTGTCTAGAAACAAAAATCATATCAATTCAAGACTTTACAACTAACTTTACACAATATTTTGTCTTTGACTTTTATACTTTGCCTTACACCCCCAGCCCTGGTGCCGATATGTTTACTAATTGGCGAGTTCGTACGCAAATGGTAAATATTTTCGGCAAACACAGGCTACCCAGAACATAACAAGGATCATATAGATAAATGTTTACCGAATTGTGCTACGTATACACGCAGCGCTAAGCAAATTATTTTGGAGCTTTATTGTATCTGTTTGATAAATAAATGTATGCCGATTTTTGCGTAGTGCCATGGACATTTATAAAACTTTCTGTCCCTACGTCACGAATTCGTTTGGATTATCACTAAAGCTTTATTACTTATAAGATATCAGGTATTTGTCTCAATTTTTAATGAAGAACTGGATTGGGTACTGAATTCGGCGAATTCATTGGTCTAAGGGAATACAGGAAAATTTCAGGGAATTTAACTGAAAATAAGGAAAAGTCAGGGGATTTAAACAGGATGACTGCTTCTGCACCTAAATATGTAAACAAAAGTGAAGGATTTGGTTTCTAAATGTTAACAAAATGTATTTACAAGAAATGGCATTCTTACACGAGATGATTGTACAGGGTTTGTTTTATAACACATTTTGGATACAAAGGGACACACGTCATAACTAAAATATTAAATAGGCCTATTAGAAATATAATATTTAATACTGTTGATGTTTGCTTAGTATTTTTTTTAAAATATTTGATCCATGTAATAAACGAAAAAAAACTCTCATCCACCAAGAAAAGCTGTAAAAAGGTAAGTTAGGGAACTGTCTGAAGAACCTGGAAAAGTCAGGGAATTTTTTTAATAAATGTTTAGAAGCCACCTGGAAGGGTTAGTCACGATTAACTGTGGTCGCTTACGTAACGTCACGTGGTAAGAGGCAGGGTACGATTGATACGTAGCTCACCATAGATCCAGCTCTTACGTCACGTCACGTGGTAAGAGGCAGGTACGATTGATACGTAGCTCACCATAGATCCAGCTCTTACGTCACGTCACGTGGTAAGAGGCAGGGTACGATTGATACGTAGCTCACCATAGATCCAGCTCTTACGTCACGTCATGTGGTAAGAGGCAGGGTACGATTGATACGTAGCTCACCATAGATCCAGCTATGGCTGATCTGCCGTTGACTGCTAGTCCGGGGTACGAATACAGGCTGGGTGCTCTCGGGAAAAGGTTCTACAGATGTCAGATTAAGTTCCGTTTTCTCTCCAAGCTAATGTGGGTGCATTTCTTATAAGGGACTTTCATTAGTCTTTCCTGTTAGATTTATTCGTCAATAGCTCAACTAAAATATATTTTGGTTGTTCAAGATTACATCCATTACTGTTTCCATTCAATGCCCTGGGTCAGTTTTTTATGAAAATTATATATTTTCTACTACTGGCTAGTAAGGCCTGTCATAGCTTCAATTTGTATTATAATCTAACTTAAAACTAGAACAAGCACAACATTCAGTCCCAGGCCGTTAATTTATCATTGTGAGAGGGTAAACCCACATTCACCAATTATACATTTTTAGCCATACTGGGAATCGAAGCCGGGACCCTTAGCTCGGTAGGCAGACACGCTACCGACTGAGCTAAGGTGTCGGATTAGTTTTCAAGATTACTGAGAACAAATAACCACATAAAAATATATATAAGACGTTCAAGCTCTTTAAAAACGTGAACGCGCACTATAAAACAAAGTTGATGTTTTTAAAAGGCTACTTTAGAGTGAACTATGGCAATTTCACAAGTGTATGAAGGTGATTGTCTTGTCCAGACCTTCACAGAGCTGGAGATTAGGCAGTGTTGTCTTGGCCATTTCACAAGTGTATGGAGGTGATTGTCTTGTCCAGACCTTCAGAGAGCTGGAGATCAGGTAGTGTATGTTGTCTTGGCCATTTCACAAGTGTATAGAGGTGATTGTCTTGTCCAGACCTTCAGAGAGCGGGAGATCAGGTAGTGATGTTGTCTTGGCCATTTCACAAGTGTATAGAGGTGATTGTCTTGTCCAGACCTTCAGAGATCTGGAGATTAGGCAGTGTTGTCTTGGCCATTTCACAAGTGTATAGAGGTGATTGTCTTGTCCAGACCTTCACAGAGCGGGAGATTAGGCAGTGTTGTCTTGGCCATTTCACAAGTGTATAGAGGTGATTGTCTTGTCCAGACCTTCACAGAGCGGGAGATTAGGCAGTGTTGTCTTGGCCATTTCACAAGTGTATAGAGGTGATTGTCTTGTCCAGACCTTCAGAGAGCTGGAGATTAGGCAGTGTTGTCTTGGCCATTTCACAGGTGTATGGAGGTGATTGTCTTGTCCAGACCTTCAGAGAGCGGGAGATCAGGTAGTGATGTTGTCTTGGCCATTTCACAAGTGTATAGAGGTGATTGTCTTGTCCAGACCTTCAGAGAGCTGGAGATTAGGCAGTGTTGTCTTGGCCATTTCACAGGTGTATGGAGGTGATTGTCTTGTCCAGACCTTCAGAGAGCGGGAGATCAGGTAGTGATGTTGTCTTGGCCATTTCACAGGTGTATGGAGGTGATTGTCTTGTCCAGACCTTCAGAGAGCGGGAGATCAGGTAGTGATGTTGTCTTGGCCATTTCACAAGTGTATAGAGGTGATTGTCTTGTCCAGACCTTCAGAGAGCTGGAGATTAGGCAGTGTTGTCTTGGCCATTTCACAGGTGTATGGAGGTGATTGTCTTGTCCAGACCTTCAGAGAGCTGGAGATTAGGCAGTGTTGTCTTGGCCATTTCACAAGTGTATGGAGGTGATTGTCTTATCCAGACCTTCAGAGAGCTGGAGATTAGGCAGTGTTGTCTTGGCCATTTCACAGGTGTATGGAGGTGATTGTCTTGTCCAGACCTTCAGAGAGCGGGAGATCAGGTAGTGATGTTGTCTTGGCCATTAACCCCTTCCCTTTCATCCCCCCGAGTACCCTTGTCTCGTAGTGTTTGCGAAGGTGTTGAAGTCGTAAACTTGATTAGCGACTGGGGGCACAAACATGGCGTACACGCTTCCTACAACCAATACTCATAGCTGCACTTTGAAACATCCTCTTGGTACCGGCCTAGGAGTTGGGGAAAAATCACTGGTTCAAGCCCCGGGGGAGGTACATTCAAAAAATAGGTTGAATGACATTTAGAATGTGTGATTTTCCCCCAACGCATCGGACTGGGAAGGTGAGAGTGTTGGGGACGCAAGAAAAAGTCTGTTTGCAGTTTTTATAGCAAAATCTTTTTTTTCTTCTAAATAGATCAAATATCACTCCAGTAGAAACTTGAGTTTAATTTTCTTCATATGGGGATATCAAGTTTTTGAATATCTGTTATGAACTTAGCCGCATTAAACGAGAAATTATTTAAATAGAGAGAAAAAGTTAACATAAAGTTATAGGACACTCTTGACAAATATTCAAAAACTTTTGAGATTAATAATTGAAGAAAATTAAGTTATCTCTTTCTACTGGAGCATTATTTTATTTATTTTGGTCTAACAATTTTTTTTTTTGCTATAAAAATTGAAGACATATTTCCCTTAACTCACGTTCCCTAATAATGATTGTCTTATATACTTTTTATGTAAGCGTATTTTGTATCAGAAATTATGAAAAAAAAAAAACAAGATTTTTAAATGCAGATTTAAATCCAAACTATCTAAACGTTTGAAATTGAAGTGTCTCTTGGCCCAAGATGAATGTGAAGAATATGGTTTTTGCAGGCTGAGCGCCTGAGATTTTGCGTGATACTTCCCACAGTACCGTCTTGTGGTGCAAGTTGCAGTACTCGTGCAGGCTTAAATAAGCGGTAAAAAATGTAATCCTTAGTGGTAGAGAAAGATAATGAATGGACTATCCATGTTGGTTTCCGCCTTTTTATTTTTTCAGTTTATACTTTTAACACAAAGGGTTCGTTGACTATTTAATCCATGGGGTAGTAAGAAATAAGGAGGGTAGATTAAGTAAAATCATCCACAGGGGTGTGGAAAGATGATGGGAAAGCAATTTGGTGTTAAATAACATGTGACTACCTCCACTTCCAGCGGCCGGGATTCTTACCTTGACTTTCACCGTCACCGACGTCTTAAACTGCGTGACAAATTGGAGACGGTCACCCTTTGTGGTATCCCAGAGTATTTAACATCACTTCTTGATCTTTTTTGAAAATAAGTATCATGTTATTATATTACTTTATTTTCGAGCTGACAAACTAGTCTAAAATTAACTTTCCTTTACACTTTTTGAGATGATTTGTGTGAAATAAATTTTGAAAACTAATTGCTGTCGCAGTAACTCTTAGTAAGCCTTGTATTCATTGTTTACATTATAAAGTACAAGCTTACCTTGCATTGTTCTACTATGTTTTAGCTTAAAATAAATGAGCACGATTGATCCGTCAAGGTAAACAGGTAAGAGTAAATGAATTATACAGTCAGATGATAAAATAGTTATGGCTTCATGCCTAGCTGGGGTGCAGTAGTATTATTTTCCCATAATCTCTCCACGCTAATGTGGATTCATTTTATTTCTTCCACCCCATCCACACTACTCTATAGATAAATCGTCGTATTAATACGTATCACAAAATAACTCACTTTGTTTATGTATATCGGTAGAAAATCATAATACGCCTCATTGTAAAGCCACGTCATTAGAAATGTTGGCCGTCCTTATGATCGATAAAAGGTTTTTTCTGTGCACAGCTTCTTACTACCCGTTCAAGCTCTCTGCATATCAACACTAGTAAGATGTGATGAAATGGGTAGAATTACGGCAAAATGTATCCATATTTGCGTAAAGGTATGGTGGGAAATCTATAAAGAAGAAACACCTAAGAACACTCTGTCGAGATTTGAACAGTTACCTACCCGCTTTGGTGGCCACATGTCCAACGCGTTACTTTCCTGTTAGACTAGACTGTCGATGATCGAGAGATCAAGGTTTGAATCTCGGTCCGGTGAACTAAGGGTGGTTTTTTACTAAATGGTTTTCAACCCCCTACACGCAAACGTGGGTACACTTACTCTAAATATAACTTTCCTAATCCCTAACATAACAGTGTAATTAGTACATAAGCGTTTAACCCGAATGGGTAGTAATACGGGCTGCTAAAAAAAACATTACCTCCCGTTACTGGCAATTCAGACAATACGAGACTGACGCGTACCCACCAGTACACTATACTGTTACAATTATTTTATTTTTCTAAAATGTAAAGCATTTTGTGAATCCACTGTATCGAGAGATACTGTGAGAGATAACCGAGATAATGTATTCAGTGTAAGCAGTTTATGAGGCAGTGATATCGCTATGTAACACCGCCGAGACCGTAGGTGTGCGCACAGGTAATAGCGCACCCACCTCCCTCCACTCATGATCCACATCGCCCAGTACGGTTTATGACCCACTGGAGAGCCGTGGATCTCGGGCTTATTGCCTCCTGCCGTTCCGCCACTGACTGCGTCTTGCGAAGGGGGAGGGAGGGAATGGAGATTGCCTCTGCGGCAAGGCTGGTCCGTGTCATATGCAGAACCGCGGACAAACAAAATGGGACCCGCCTCGGTGGCCACGTGGTCTAGCGCGCTACTCTCACAGTAGATTGGACGGGGAGATCGAGTTTATAATATTGATCGGTGGTTTTACAAAATGGTTTTCCACTTTCCTTCCATGAAAATGTGGTTACATTTACTATTAACATAACCTTTCTTACCTAAAACCATTAGCGTAATTGGTACACAAACGTATAACCCGAACGGGTAGTAAGACGCGTTGAGTGTTCATCGAAATAATTTTTATCGAAAGTTTTTTTTATGGTTGGAATTTAGGTTTGGGAATGTACTTTATTTATCACCCTAAGCAATATTTTTTATAAAAATTGCTTATTTCTCGTCCAGCTATCTGCAAATTTACACTAAAAGGGTAGGACTAAGAAATCTAAAGGAAATATATTCATATTTGCCTGGAGGGAGATAGGAAACATTATTTAGTGAAAAAATACATCAGTACCCTGAGCTAGGATTCAAAACACTTGACCTCCAAGTCACTGGCAAATCAAATTAAGAGAATGGTTGCCTTTTGCCTAATGTAGACTAGAGTGCCTAAAACGGGGAGATCGTGATTAGATCCCGGTCGGGTGCACTGAGGATGGTTTTCTCTAAATGGTTTCCAACTCTGTCTCGCCACGCAATTGTGGTACATTTCCTTAAATTCAACTTTGCTCATTCCAAGCCTATTAGCGTAATTAGTACATAGACTTATAACCAAACGGGTAGTAAGACGCGGTGCTAAAAGAAAAAAATGTAATGGATAAAATAGTCAAGCTGTTATAGTTGTTAAGTACGGTTATAGCCGCATCTAAACAAGTTAAACTATAATGGCCTAGTTATTTAATCCATCATAATATGTGCATTCTTACAGTTGTTATTGTAGTATTGACAGCATAAAGCCCTCCCGATCGAAGGTGGCTGCGTATTATCTGATAAGTTTGCCAATAAACTCTGTGATAAGAGTAGGCTTGAAATCGTAGATCCACACGAATACCATTGCAAGTGGATCATTTCTGATTAAACATTAATGGAAATAAGATTTATAGAAGTTTACAATACTGAACGTTGTCGAAATATTAAAAGATATTTGGATAACAAATTTATTGAAAAGGCCATTTTAACCATTTTAGAATGGCTTCCCAGACAAGCATTGTGCACAAATCTTTACTTCTCTTAATAGGGGCATACTGTTGTTATTAACCAGAAACTTTGTAGCTTTGTCCCCCAACGTCACCGCCGAGAAATTCGAGTAATCATTACAAATACGAATTACTGCACACATTTCTGGCATATTGTAGGTATTTTCTTTTCCCTTTGCTCCCATACCTCGCGCGTACACGCACACAAACGTAGATGAGAGCCGGAAGCTGAGTTGGGCCTGAGTAATGGTTGAAATGGCAGTTCTGAGCCACTTTCTCCCATAAGGTTAACATTGATCACCTCCTTGAATGAGATGGATCACTTTCTCCCATAAGATTAACATTGATCCACCTCCTTGAATGAGATGGATCACTTTCTCCCATAAGATAACATTGATCCACCACTTGAGAATGGATCACTTTCTCCCATAAGATTCTTTACCACCTCGAGAGATGGTACTTTCTCCCATAGTAACGATTGATCACACTCCTGAATATGTAGTGGATTACTTTCTCCTTAAGATTAACATTATCCACCTCCTTAATGAGATGGATCTATTTCTCCCATAAGATTAACATGATCCAAGTCCGTGATGGAATATCACTTTCTCCCATAAGGTTAACATTGATCCACCTCCTTGAATGAGATGGATCACTTTCTCCCATAAGATTAACATTGATCCACCTCCTTGAATGAGATGGATCACTTTCTCCCATAAGATTAACATTGATCCACCTCCTTGAATGAATGGATCACTTTCTCCCATAAGATTAACATTGATCCACCTCCTTGAATGAGATGGATCACTTTCTCCCATAAGAATCGCATTGATCAGTGGCGGATCAGGAAATATTATTTTGGGTGTTTGACTTTTCTTTCAAGTTTTATCTTGCACCCTCCTTACTATTGAGGTGGGTTATTTTCTCCCATACGAATAGTACTAAGAATTCTCAAAGTGAGTCTGTGGTGGATCGGGAAATATTATTTGTTTGTCTTGCAAATAAAGTATAACATTTGAACTATAATTTAAGTTATAATCCAAGCGTATTCTGGTATGAGTTTTAAAATAAAAGATCGGTAGTCTATTTTTTTTTAATCACAAACTTCTCTCACAAATAGGGTAGAATTTCTACATTATTAATGAATAATTTGGCTTTGCACTGGATAAATACGTTTTTGATATATTTTATTCCTTTAAATGGATGATCTGGAGCAATCAATACATATAAATATAGCATTATAAGGAATATTATTTCAAACTACTGTTTTAAATAAACATCTTTTATTTTACTTGTCTAAAACAAATATTATTGACAATTTAAAATCTAATCTATTTGAGGAAAAATTATAACCGCTTCCATTGAAATAAATACGGTATGATTTGGTCGATTATATACTATATATATATGTGTGTGGTGTGTGTGGTTTTTAAAAATATTTTTTAATGGTGAAAATAGTGCGATACAAATATTTTTGAATCATTCTGACCTTAAAATGTTTTATAAAAATCAGGTGAATAGTTTAAATAATAGTTGAAAAAGATTCACACAAAAAAGTCATTAAAATGATGTAATTGATTACTTTTGTACCTCCAGACATGTCCCCCCCCCCCCCCCCCCCCCACCTATTGTACAAATACTCCTTTTTAAATGTCTGCATTTTTCGATTTTGGAATTAAAACACCGCTTGTAGAAGACCCAAAAAAGATCCTTAATACATTCTGATAGCAATCCGAGGTCCCAAATCTACGCTAGGCACGATGCCAACAAAGCAATAATAATTTTCTATAGCTACCGTTTTTGCAATTAAGAAGTTCCCCCTTTCTTTTACACAATGCTAAGCTTGTTATTTAATTTTTTTTTAAACCCTGCCCACCTCTTTTTTTTTTCTCTCTCCTCCATACTCTAGAATGGACGCGGCTACTGCGGCGCATGAAAGGTAGGAGTTAGGAAGTAGGAGGAGGGGGATGCTGTATTCTGTAGCTATCGCGGTAACAATGGGGAACAATATTCCGGCAGTGATATAACTCTCTCTCCCAGTGTTATCTGCTTCATGGCTTTGTGTGCCCTCCAAGTGGCCGACCAGTTCAAAGGCAGAGAGCGCCGCTTGTTCTAAGCTTGGTTCCGCTGTGTGGAGCACAAGAATGGATACTCTTGTCTCCCGTCACAGACTGGACGGGAATACCTTCTTCATCTCTTGGTTTTTATTTATTTGTTTGATGCGTTGAAGAGTTGTGTTTTGGGGACGGCCGTTGGGAGGTTTCGCTTAGGCAGGAGTTTTCAAAGGTGTTACCATTGACATATTGAGAGATCTATAAGCCAGTCCACAAGAATTGCCCTAAAAGTTATCATTGTTATATTTTATATTAATTTAGCGTTTCTACTGAAGATTTTTAGAGTTTTTCTAAATTTCAAGCACGTCCTTTGATAATAGTTTCCTTAAAGTTGTATTCACACGCTCGCCGAAAATAGAGAACAGAATCTTCTTGATTGATGGATTAATTCACACGCTAGCGGAAATTGACCCATGATGCTTTTCAACCCAAATAAGAAACATCTGATTACCGACATATATTATTTCCAGCTGAATAAACATCTCTTTAAGATTACTATAAAGATGAATGTTTTCAAACTATTTTATATGTTATAAACAAACTAAAACATAACACGAACGACACATGTTCTTTCCATTTAGCGAGCTATTTCAAATCATTTCACAACACTATATTCAGCTGTATGCTAGTATCTCGCTTTGTAGGCGCATGCGCACTGGTTGAGTCTGTTAGTTTCTAAATTTGATTGAATAAGAAAGGTATGGAAGTTATATCAAGTCACGGGGAGTGGACTAGGCCGACTAGTTTGGGATCTTGGGGATTGGCTTGGATATCGTCGCGTGATTACGTTTATGCTTTGCTCTTGTTTTTCGGCAGACGTGTGAATCCACAGTAGCTCTTAACACCTGGGCTAAAGGACATAAGAACGTTCAATACCAAGAATGCCGCAAAATATAAGGGTTTGTATCAAAGGCTGCCGCTCTCCTAAGAAAGATGAAAAACATTGGCTTTAAGAACTTTTTTTATCTCTATTGATTTTTTAAAACATGTTTTTAGGATGTGTTTGATAAATTTATGTCAAATTAGTTAATAGATAAATGTCATAAAATAGTTTAAATAATTATAGGCCCTTCATATGTCCATGTTTTATCAAGGGCTTATTATTTAAACTGAAGAAATAAACTTGGAAAAACAAAAAAAATAATGATTCATCAACTAACTTTTAAAGCCTCATTTATTTGTATACACAACATGTTGGCCGACACAATCCCAACAAGCTGTGTTACAATATAAACATATTCACAACTTGTGGACGGTGTTGGTCAACATGTTACCAACCAGTTGTTTTTGGATTATGTTGGTGCAATTGTTGTAGATACTAAACAACCAACACATGTTGGCTGACTTGGAGGGGTTCTGCTAATGCGCGATAGAGTCGAGACAATCTCTAGCCTTAGTGATACACATATTTTGTTTTCAGATTAGTTTATTTATTATTATAATTATTTTACTATTATTATTATCATCGTCACCATGTCTTACTAACTGTTAAGATTATATGCATATGTGATAACTACTCCAATGAGGTAGGGATGAGGAAGGAAGCATTTTAGAGATATTATACCCGCATTTGCATGGAAGGAGAGTGGGAAACCATTTGAGAAAAACTACCCTCAATAGACCCGACTGGGATTTGAACTTCGGTCTCCCAGTCATCAGCAGTCTAGTCTAACGCGACATTGATGCCTTGGCCACTGAAGAGGGTCACATTAGTTTAACATCGTGGTTTATATAATTTTGTGGTCACGAAGCGAACACAATCAAACTAATTGAGTTGTATATAAAAAAGTATTCTTTTCTTTGGAACTTTAACTCAGCCGATCACAAGAATTAAAATACTTGAGGAGATACAATCACTGCAATAACTGAGGTTTTGGAATTTCCCACATTTTTCTACGTTTTTAATTTTTTCTGCAAGAGTACACTTCCTGCCAACAAATCTTACTACCCGCTCTCATTTATAATATCGTAATTTTGGATACAAATGTGAATAATACATTACTGGGATGTATAATTCCTTATCATTACAAAAGTTAATTCAAAGTGGCTAAATTCTTTAAATCGTAAAAACCTTTTTTTTTTTACAAGTGATGGTCACATATTATATTACCAATCTCTACGACACACACATGCCGTACTCCAAATCAGTCATGCCTTGCACCCTTTCATGCTGTGAGAAGACGAAGTTTCGACATTCGAATCAAAGGTCAAAGGCCTTGAGTATGACTTCTCCATAATCTTGACTATGTCCGAGTAAAACATGGTATTGCCACCAATAAGTTGTCACTTGGCTAGAAATGTGTATGGTTTCCCATTTCAACCCAATGCTTCGTCGAGAGAGACAACTTTTCCCTGCCGAGGTAATTGTCTTATAGTGTCTGTTGTCGGTGGTTGCGGACTACCCGCAGTGTTTGAGGAACAATGCTTTGGTCGACGTCATCTCCCTCCTTGTAAGCTCTATCCCAATCCTCCTCCTCTTTGTTCTCTGTTTCTACCACTACCTCCCGTCCCCCTCCAACAGTCACTCGTATTATTATGTGTGAGTGTGTGGAAGGGGCTATGCCTCTTGGCGACTTCCTCTCTAGTGTTAATTACCCCCCCCCAAGTACCTTATCTTTCCCTCCCTTTACCCCGCTACAAATACTCATAGAAAAAAAGGTGTGCTTTGTTAGCAGTAATTTCTGATTTGGAAGACATTCGTTATATCTTTGCGCATAGTATTAGTTATTAATATTTCAGCGGAGGTTCATTAGCGATTTACCATTTTAAAGGCATCTAATCTAAGACTCAGTGAAAATTATTGAGGTACAAGTTAGAAAATAAATAGCACGACACCATTGTACGAACTTTCTCACAACGGTATATTTAAGTTGATGAGACAATTTTCAAAAATAAGCTATTGGTAAACTATCTCCTATTAGTAAAAACTTGATTTGTGGTAAATAAAATGATTGGGTTTTGTTAAATAAAAAGTTGGATCTCGGTATCAAAGTTCGATAAATAAAATAATTTAAAAAAACTACTTAGAAAAATGATTTAAAAAATCTACTCAAACTTAAATGATAAAGAGATATAAATAAAAAAAATATGACTAATTTTCCAATTCTAAACATTTGCCTTCGGTCACCATTTAACTATCTTAATAAACACGTATTCTACTCTCTCTTTACCAATTATTTTTGGTACAGGGACTGGACTGGAAACTTTGATTTGTTATAGCATTATCAAGAAGAAAAATATAATTGTGCAATTGGTAATATTGTTTTTGGCAGTTTCAGGCAAAGAACATTGTCGTTAGCTGCTAAGTAAAAGTTTGTATGGTTTGTAATTTTATAGTTCTCATTAAAATTGGCATAATTAATTGACCACTATTAACATTTAAAAGGCCAAATAATCAATTTCACGAAAAGATTAAATTTTTGTTTTATTTCGCGTATGTATAGTATACATTCAGAAATTCTACACTGGACCTTGGAAAGATTTTTATATTAATTTTAAAGTGATAAGTAAAATTTGATAAAAACACTACTCGTGATATTTATGTGTGCCGCAGAGTTATTAGTAATAAACTAACCTCAAATGAACATAAAAAAAAGGACTCTTATTTATCTTTTAAAACTCTCCCCAGATATCTGTTTTCAAAAAAATTGGGTAATTCATTTTTGAAAAATTTCTAGCTCTCCAAAATCACACATGATTAAATTACCCTTAATATTAAGGCTGGAATCAAAATTTAAAATCCCCCCCCCCGTAGTTGACCGTATAAAATCTAAATATCAAGTTATCAAGTTTAAGATAAATCCATTAAACGGTTTCTACTCTAGACCCAAAATACAGGATAGAAACATTATTAAATCCCTTTTTTTGGGTTCGGGAGCACATACAAGGTCCAGATTCATCATTATATCGAGGATAATACTTTACCTACTTGAGAAAGTTAACAAAATAGTTTATTGGCATTTTGAATGCTGTTAATATTTTTGTTTTCTAGATGTCCCGTAGCGTGCCGCTGTTTTTGATAATATATTCAAATGAGTTGTTTTAGATTAATCTTTCAATATATCCATTTTTATTTTAGTATTATAATTTGACTTATTTTTCAGAAAATACTGTAGGAGGTGGTAGAATTTTAGTTTAGGTAGATACAAATTAAAGACGGAATGAATGGACCACAACACTAATTATCTGTCCAATGTCCCACAAGTATTTTTCAATAGGCTACAAGAATTATTAATTGTTTCATAATAATATTTCTTCAATAGCCCTAAATAATTTTTCCATAATCAATGAAACGCCTTAAACGTCATATATATGTGCAGTGAAATATTGGGATTGATGATAACGATTTTAATTTTTTTTTCGGATAACAATTTTAATGTACTTTGTTTTAGACATTTGTTTGATATTTTATGTATCGCATAGTGACTTGATTTGAAGTCGCTGTTAGTAGTCTTATGCTAATGTTTCCAAAATAATAAATACTAATCTCGTGAGCATTACTTTTTTCTACACGTCTTATTTGAAATCAAACAAATGAGGGAAGTAGAATGTAGAGTTGGATTACTAAGTTTAATGAAAATAAATGAATTTGATTGGACAAAACAATACGTATTTATTAAAATTACTCATATTAAATTAATCAAAATATTGTTTTTGGATGGACTGAGTTAAGATAATATTTTTGTATTTTGCTTCATTAATGTAATGTACAGTACAATTTAACATAAGTGCAGACTTCTTTTTGCAAAATTTTGCAGATAGGACCTCCCTCTCCGCTTATATACTCTTCCTTTGGGCGGAAAAGAGCGGGGGATGGTCCCGGAGGGACAGCCGAAGGTGGCGAGAGGATCAGCGGCTCGTGGCCTCTTTATTTAGCAGCAATACATACAAATATACAAACAGGAATTTTATATACACTCATACATACAATAATGACATACGGTCCGTTGCAACCGTATCTATATTGAAGATTGCTGCGTCTGATTCTTCTTCCCTTCTGATGTCGTCCAGTATCCGTCTGGACGCATGGTCCGCCGGATTGTAGGCGGTTGATACCCAATATGCGTCCATGTGTCTTCCCCTAAGGAGGTTAAACACATGTAGGTGAAGGCGTTGGACCGCCGGCCTCGAGAAGACCAGGCCCTTCCCCGTGGTTAAGCCGTGATATACCGATGTGTTGTCCACTGCGATGCGTATCGGCCTGGGGTTCTCGGGGTCCTTCTTATGCTGCCAGTTCACTCCTAGTATAGCGGCGACCATTTCCGCTGCGTTGATTTCTGTAGGTTCCCGAAGACGTTGGATCAAGCCGGAGTTATCTTCCTGACACACCACCGCAATTGACCAGGGCGTCGCGTCAGATGCAATATCCACTGGTTCCGCCGTCGGACTCTCCCAACACGCCCTGGTCCATTAGTTCTCAAATTCCATCATTTTGTCTACATTATTCGTGGAGGTGTACCCAACCACATGATTCCCTTACGTGAGTAATCTTCAATGCAGAGTAACTAATTGCACCAAACGGGATTTCCGTCATTGAATATACTATAGACTTTTAAAGTACATTCGCTATAGGAGTGGTGATAACTGACAGCTAACGGAATGTGGAAATAGCTATTGTTTTCTTAGTATTATTATATTATCTATAAGAATAGTTAATAAACGCTTCTAATAATACTACCCTAAGGATTACTGAATAGTTGGCTTTTTCTTAACTTATTGAAATATTAAAATTATTAATAAAACTATATACTTTTTGTTTCACGGTTGTGGCAACAAGAAATATTATAGTACCTCAAATTAAAAATTATAAAGTACTATGTTCACATTTGTATTTTGATATAAATTGATACCAATATATTTTTTAAAATATATTTCTTAGAAAAAGAGGCATACAAAATATTAGTTTCAAAATAAAACGTTTTTATTTGGTCAACACATGCGCAAGAACACAAACGATCACGGTTCGTATGACATCATGAACCACCCATGTTACAGCTGGTGCCATCATAATTTATTAAGAGAACGCAAACGATCACGGTTTGTATGACATCATAAACCACCCATGTTACAGCTGGTACCATCATAATTTATTAAGAGAACACAAACGATCACGGTTCGTATGACATCATAAACCACCCATGTTACAGCTGGTACCATCATAATTTATTAAGAGAACGCAAACGATCACGGTTGTATGACATCATAAACCACCCATGTTACAGCTGGTGCCATCATAATTTATTAAGAGAACGCAAACGATCACGGTTTGTATGACATCATAAACCACCCATGTTACAGCTGGTACCATCATAATTTATTAAGAGAACGCAAACGATCACGGTTCGTATGACATCATAAACCACCCATGTTACAGCTGGTACCATCATAATTTATTAAGAGAACACAAACGATCACGGTTCGTATGACATCATAAACCACCCATGTTACAGCTGGTGCCATCATAATTTATGAAGAAAACAAAAAATTTTAGAAATTTTTGTTTCTAAAGCATTTTTAAGTTAATTACTGACTCCACTTCCACAAATAAAAATACATCTATCCAAACGGCTATTTTCATTAGTTCGTGTTTCAATAATGTAAAAAGGCTTAAAATAAAAATAAAATATGAACTTATTGTTTGTTGTGAAAGTTTTGACTGTCAAAGGCTATGTATGGCATTGCAGATCATATGGTTTGGTGAATGGATACATGAGAGTATATCTGGTAGATCGTTTATTCCTTTGACGATCAGTCTATAGCTGTTCAGTTCACAGACCAGTCGCTGTCTTCGTGACAGTCGAATCCGTCGGAGGCTGATTGGAGCTCCAGAACAGGTCACGTACTTCACGTAGCGTTTCACTCCTGTTCGGGGTTTGCTTGCCCCTCGGGGCTTTTTTGTCCCATCCTTCCTCTTGCAACCCCCCCCCCCCCGCCACCTTTCTGCTCAACCCCTCCGACCTCGCTGTTTGGACCAAGTATCTTGATCTGCTAACGAACTACTGTTACCTATATAGGTACGCGTACGTACACCTGAGCCCTACAACCAATGATAAGAAGTTACTAGAGTAATCCGGGGAACAGGGAGATAGCAAACAAGCCGCTAGAGTCACGTAACTTATGCCACGGCTCGAGGGAGGAGAAAAAATAATGTATCTGCTGCTTCGTTACAGAGATTTTCTTGCCCTCGAGATTACCAGCCTCTCTCCCTTTCCCCCTTCTCCTCAAAAACGTTAGCTTCTTATAACCTGTAAATCAACCAGATAAATTACATATATTTTGCTAAAATCTACCAAAATAAGCATCTATATTAATGAGAAGTTGATTTTTTAAATAAAGTTATTTAATAGTAACCGCTATGACCAAGTGTTCAAAGCCTTGCGTCGCACTTAGTGGAGGATAGGGTTTGAATCTCGGCCGGGTGCATTGATTTTACACTTCCAATTTTCCCGTTCTCTCTTCACGTGAATTTGTGTGCATTATATCTTATATATATATTCTTTCCCTTTACTCCTTAGATTAAGTAATTAACAACCCGTGTGTTAATTAATTAACATATTTATTAAAGCCTCATTTAGATGGATCTAGTCCATACGGACCTCAATTATTCTATTTTTTCCTTATGGTCTCATTATTTTATTTTAATTTGTAATACTTCAATGTATTACAACAATAGTAGCCATTTTTTAAAATAAAAAGCAGGACAAAAATACATCTCAAAAGTGACGATATTTTTACTATTATATGCTATGGATATGTTAAAATAAAGAAGATATATAATAGATGTATGAAAATTAATAGAGGAAGAGAGAAAAAGAGTTAAAACACACAACTATTTATTAAAACTCACTTTTAATTGCTAATTCAAGGTAACACTGAGTTAATAAAGTCATATAATACATAAAAGAGCATTTGTTTCATCTTAAGTTTCAAGAAACAAAATATCAAAGTTATTTTAAACTTTTATCGATTTTCATTTTTGCTTATCATTAAATTTAAGAAGTTAGTTGCTAATCACTTCAAACTAATTACGTCATTACAAAAGTTCTAATAAGCTGTAGCATTAAAACCAAAACAACTATAAGAACAAAATAATAAGTAATATCAAGAAACATCTTTGAGAGATGTATGTTACTAAAAAAGTAAAACGTAGATTCTTTCATCCCCTTCCCAGGAATCTATATACGTCACAGAATAGATAGTAACTTAAACTGTCACTGCACGTGTATATAACATTTGGAAAATAGAAATTGTAAATACAACTTATCGAAAAAATAAAACTCAATGGTGATATTCCTTGCGCTAGTGCTGTTCATTTAAAATAAAATATTCAATGACTACGAAATAAGTACTTTTGAAAGTACTATGTTAAAAAAAACTGTACCTAATGTTGTACAAGTGCCTGTTCTGTCGGACAATAGGACATCACCCTAATAAACCGTGCTTTCCTGCAAAAAATACCACCCTAATTATAAACAAAAGAATATTCAAACAGGCCCTAATATCCGTAGTTTTTTTTTCGAACACTTATGCGATTATCCCATTTTCACTCTAGTCATACGAACATTTATCTAATCTGGACAACCTTTTCTTTTCCTGATATAATCCGTAGAATCGAGGTTTACTACGCGTATATATTCATGAATTTATATACTTCTTTCATTGGTTTTGTGTAGATATCGCAAGTCAAGAACGCTTGTGTCTAAATGAATGTCCTTGAGAACTCTTTCAAGGTCCTTTAAACACCTACTCTGGTTCATATCAATTATTACTTGTTCTCTAGTGACTAAGTGAGGGATATTGCTAAGGAAGGCGGTATTAATCACTCGATCGTTGATGAATGGCCTCTGGTAATCACTATTCACTCTGCCCTTCGTTGGATCATGTGACGTGTTCCAGATAAACGATTGCTCTGCTTCCTGCATTGGCAAGCAGCGGAGATGTAAGACACACACACAAACACACACACACACACACACCTTGCTATTTCTCTGCATGATGTGAATGGTGTAGGTGGGGCAACCTATCTCCCCCTTAATAGCAATTTTAGGTTTTCGATGCCTTCTCTCATCCTACTACTGACATACATTGCATTACAATGAAGTTCATAATTACATTCCGTGAGGATATTAACTAAACAACTCCCCTTTCTTAAGGCGTGATGGAGCCACAAAGAGACACCTATAAGGCAGGGAGGGGGGAATTGGGGCAGTTGGCCGCATTTGTTTCTCGGAATGACCTTACAATTTAAACAAAAAACAAACAAAAAACTTACAGCGGCATCTCTGGTTGTTCATAAAGCATTTTCTTTCTTCCTATTTCTTTAACCCGGCTCTTTTAAAGGTGATTCAAATTGTAAATATAAGGCTCTTGCAGCTCAGTAATGAAAGGAAACTTTTTTCTTGTACACTCTGTTTAACCTGATAGGTAGCAGTCTTACCTGGATGGATTACACTATGATCCTATCTTAAAAGCTACAGCATAGTGCAATAATTCAAGGCAAGATTTTACCTTACAAGGTGGACAAAGAGTACATAGTTAAATGTATTATGCCAATAAAATTATTTTAAAAAAAGTCTTGATAAAATTTACCAAGCTAAAAAACTGATGTTTATTATTTTGTGTAAGATAAGTTCTCAATACTCCACTGCCTCAATAGCACCCGAATTATCTAAGGTGGTCTTGAACCCACACTGATTGTAACAAGCTCCCACCTAGGCGAATCGAATCGAAGAGCGGCAGCCATTATTACCACTCACACCTAAGCGAATCGAAGCGTGGTATTTTGACTCACATTTAAGCGAAGTGGCAGGTCACAATTCATTGGTTTTGTATATAAATAAGAACTAAAAAGTTACGTATTTCTTACACAATTATAACCAGGCTACACGAAATAGTAGACATAATTTATCAAAATATAAATAAATGTGTGTAAACTATAGGATTCAAATAAATGAAAGTAAACTTGTGTGATATTTTCTAAATTTGTATTGATTTCCTCCAATGCATTTTCTATCACTTTAACATGGCTGTAGTAGGTGAGCTGGGGTCTAGGGGTAAGGTGTTGACTTCTGTACTGGGGGTACGGGGTCTAATCCTCGGTCCCGGCACAGATTTATCTGATTGCCAAAACCCTTCCTTCACCTCTGACAAGTTGTGTATTAATCACAAATTGTGAATGTGTGAAATTTCCAGGCCTCCACCGTGGTTCGGATCCCACGTTAACTTTAGGTCCTCCATTTTCATCTCAAAATCACCCTACCATTACACATTAGCGTAAGCGTTTATAACCCGAACGGGTAGTAAGACGCAGTGCTAATAATAATAATAATAATAATATAATATAATAATAATAATAATAATAATAATAATAATAATAATACAGCTACAAACAAAACAAACACCTGCACGTGAACTATACTATAATTCCCAGGATAATACTACGGTGGTCTACCGAATGTCCTCGAACTTACCCGGAATCTACCGATGACACAAACTTATCCTAGGATAATTATTTTCGCTTCGATTCGCTCAGGTGGTTACGCTATCAAGCCAACGCGAGTGCACTTTTTCTAAACAGTTTTACTCGCCACCACCCTTGAATTAACCCTCGGTAAATCTTTTTAAACTTGATACTTAAAAAAAGAACTTTTGAGGGCTGATGTAATTTTTGATTAGTGCTAGTAAAGTTTCACTTTATAAACAATGGTTTATCTTAGCATTAATATTATTCTAGATCAAACACTAAATATAATCCTTCGGCCTTCAATTTATCACTTCCCCCCGCCTTTTTTATCGTTCGACTTCTTATACTCTTCCGGACAAGACATTTTTTAACTACAAAAAAAGATAAAATGTATGGAAAATTTATCCCCATTTACGTTGGGGGAAAGTAGAAAAACATTTAGAAAAAAATACCCTCACTAACATTAGTCTTATTAATTTTTCAACACTTTTTCCATCTCGATTGATATAATTTTGATGATATTAAAAGTAACAAACTACTTTACAAACTCCCCCTCACCCATCAATAACTCTGTCCATTTTAAAATCGATTGCATTTTTGTATCCTAAGTTTGGTTTATGAAACACATGCATGTATAAATAACAGCCAGTGAGTGGTCAGCCCCATGAAAGAAGATTTTTTGTAAAAATAAAAGGGTAAGAAATATACTAGGGGAGGAACGTAAAAGTAAAGAGATGTTTGTTGGACGGAGGAAGATGGCTTACAAAGAAAACTAGCTCTGAACGAATGCCTCGGAGCGTGGGGGGAGGGGGTTTTTAGCCCTTGTTGTAAGGAAATAAGCCTTATATACATTTTGAAAGGATTGAAGATATACATTTAACTTTTTCTTTGCGGATATGCCTGTAATATGTAATGCTATTAACATGAATAATTTTATATAAACAAAGATTTGGTGAACCTTTGCTTTTATTTGAAATTTCACAGATATTTTAACCTCCAGGATATTTTTTACACAAACCATATAAAATATAATTTTGATAGTATTACTATGTCAACCTCGGTGGTCTTAAGGTAAAGCGCTCACCTCAAGACTCGATTTTCGTGGGTTCGAATCCAGCTGAGATCTAATGATTTTATTTCTTGAGCGATAAAAATCTGTAGCACAACTTCCTTCAGATGGGTAGTAAATCCGTTGGTCTCATGTTGACTAAGGCATTTAAAATATGCCTGAAAAGGTATGTGCAAATACCTTTCCCAATAAAATCGGCAGGCAACGGGGAACTACCACATTTCATGAATTCCGCTAGTGCATAGGATTTTTTACCCGTTGTTTTATACAGCGCTATCAGCTGAAGGGCAGAGTGCATGCCCATCTCCGGATGGATAGAAATCACTGTTGACTTAAGAAGAAGTATTACTTTTGTTTTCTGGGTGCCTTACACAATTATTTTTTACGCCTATCTTCACATTATAGTGAAATCCGAATTCACCATACGATTCCTGATTTATTATCAGTTGAAAACTAAATCCACTTTAGCCTGGTTTTGAAACTGGTCCGCTAGCAAAAGCTACCTGATATAATCGCATGTATCCATTTGCCGAACCCCGCGATCTAACAGATCATTTGTTGGGTTTTTGCCACTTTTAGCGACCAAAACTTTCACAAAAAATTGTTTTTAATTATGTTTATCTTTTAACTGTTTTTACATCTTCTGCTAGCTGTCAGTTACCACCACTCCTACGGTGAATTGACTCTAGGTAAGTCTATATTAAGGGCCCAGTCAGTGTGTCTTCCCTTGGGAGTTAAATAAAATGGATTTTCCAAAATTGTTTGATGAATTTGGAACTGACCAAAAATTATTCGAAGAGAGCGTTTATCTACTGTCGGGAAATTTTAAATAGAGTTTGTATCTGAGTAAGATTAGAAGCAAATTATTTTCAATCATAAAATTTTTAAGTTTCTTTGCATTTTACTATTCATTGGAGCTATCCGCAAATTACAATATCTAAAAGATACCGGATGAGAAAGGTGAATTTTAAAGACACTCTCATATGCTTGTAAATGGAAATGGATAATTATAGTGAAAATCACAAAAAGGGTATCCACCCCTGATGGGCTTGGCTGGAACTCAAACCAATCCCAGCGTTGAGTACGCTATTTGATGTTTGTTTGTTTTGTGTCAACTCTCTTGGCAATATTCTATTGCTACCATTTTTATATTAATTAATATCAATATTTAAAATTACTTTGTCATTTCTATATTAAACTATCGTGTTACTTTGAATGAGTGTTTTTATTTAAACGGCACTTGCTATTAATTAATTACTATCGAGCGGATTCTTAGGCACCATAAATGTTTAAAATAGGCAGGCAAATGAACATTTAAACTATGGTATTTGGGCGCTAGAATAAACACTGGAGGTATAAAACGCACACATTAGACAGTGAAAAATTGAATTTATTATCTACAGCCAGTTCACAACGATATTTTTTTAGTCCCGCGTCTCACCACTCGTTCCTGGTAATACGCATTACGTTAATATGTAAGGGGTTATCAAGGTGGAATTTAGAGGAAGTCTCTTTGAACTTGCGTGGATTGAAGGTTAACACCACTTAGTTGAAAAACACCTTAAGTCTACCGGAGCGAGATTGGAATCTCGAGCTTCCCTTCATCAGAAGTCTAGTCTACTGCGTGAGTGACGCCTTAGATCATGCGGCCACTGAAGCAGGCCACATTCTGTTTATTACCAGACAGACAGATGCCAAAGCCAAAATAGGCGCGTTAATATGCTAATTCATAGACTAGGCAGAAACCAACAGAATAGGCAATTATTGTCATTATTATTATTATTATTATTATTATTTAACACCGCGTCTTACTACCGTTCGGGTTATACGCTCAAGTACTAATTACACTAATGGATTAGGAATTGGGAAGGTTGAATTTAGAGGAAGTGAACCCGCATTTGCGTGGAGGGAGAATGGAAAATCATTTAGGAAGAACCACCCCAGTTCACCGACCGAGATTCGAACCTCGATCTCCCCGTCCTCGGTGGTCTGGCTCAACACGACTGGCGCTATTGTCATTATAAAGTTAACATATTGTACTCGTAATGACATGAAATGCATTTAATATCACAACTGCCCATGTCTTCCGATTGCGTAAAAGAAAAGACAAATAGGAAAAATCCTGTCTCTATTAATTATTAACGAAACCACATTTTAACAACGTTGATAATTTATGTTAAAGACAATATGACTTTGTGTTGACATTTCAGTTTTATAACCACATGTTATTTTTTTAATTCAATATAAAGTTAAGGTCATTTTTTCTATTGCTTCTTCTCCAAGTGCGTCGTTCACTTTGCTTGACCCCTCTGTCATCAAGAGCGGCAGCAATTTCACAAATTGACTAAGTAACTGCCCTCTTCTCTGCCGTGCACGATATATGTATGGCTGACCTTTCCTCCACGAGACAGTCTTATATTGGAGGGCCACTTGACCTCATGTCATGGGTCCGTCTCCTGCTCTTTCTATTCCAGTAAACTCTAGGCAAAACCCCTACAGGATATACTGCTGCAATAACGTTTACACGATGTCCAGCGACCTGGAAAACAGGGAAATTTAAGGGGATTTTATCAAATTTCTGGAATTTTTATATAGTCATTAAACTTAGTCAAAATATCATTTTTTCCTCCACTTAATACTCACCCCGAATCACTTTTAGCACAGTTGTCTCTATTGAGTAAACTAATCTCAATTCTCAAATACAACATTGTGGGTTTCATGTTGCCTTACACTCCTCTACCGCGCGTCTTTAACCAGAGTTGAGTAATAGTCATGCGCATGCGCGAGAATTCGATTACATTATCGGAAGAATAAACTAAAAGAATGATACTACAACAATTTTGCAAATTATTAGTCCTACACCTTATCTCAGTCGATAATGTGTTGGTCTACTGAACTAAGGACCCCGATTTCGATTCTTTGCATGGCCTAAAACATTATCATTGGTGAAATATGGGTTTCCCCTTTCACAGTGCTGAATTAACGGCTGAGGGGCTGGATGTTGTGTCTGTTTTAGATATAAGTTAGTTTATAAGGCGTGGTTTAATATAATCAGTCCGTTTAGTAAGTACATGGTAAACACCTCAAATACATACTTATGTACTATACATGTCTGGGCTACATCAATCGTAGCCCAGTTTGTGGAAATATTAGCCAGTATTGAATGCACCGTGTCCCAGGGGATGCTAGAATGTACTAATCCTATATTCTCTCCTTAGAGGCGCTCACCATATCCCGATCAGGTGAGGGTGTGATGATAGTATGATCTTGTGAAACCAGTGGAAACGTTTGAACCTAACTTAAGCCTAACTAATCAAACCCTGCTACCGTTGGGATGATTCCACTTTCAGGTAAAATACCCACAGCACCATGTGGGGGAGAGAACCCGGGACACCTAAGGCTACTTTCACACGTGGCAACTGCAGTGGCCGGCTTCGGAAATAGTGGTATGCAGTTGCCCACTCGCGCAACTAGTGGCCGCAATTTGGAGTTGCCGCCACTCGTGTTGGGGTATATGGTTTCAAATGCGAGCTTTCACACGCTGCCACTAGCCGACGCCACTTTCCATCACTGCGCGTCCCTCTGTCCATTGTCTCAGGAAGTTGTGTTGAAAAGGTTGTATGTTTTGTTGCTGATGTTCCTCGTTTTATGTAAAAGATGAGTAAAAATGCTGAAAGTATTAACATTGTGAAGTTAGTGAATGAGAAAGTGAACACCGAAGACCTGATATACGAAGTTGAAAAAAAATCCATCGATTTGGGACAGTGCATTCGGAGAATACAGTGATAAAACTCCTTGCAGAAACGCTTGGCACGGCATAAACTTGAGGTTTAGTTGAACTGAGCCGGTGACTGTGGCGGGGCAAGTAGATTGTAATATTTGTTCAGTGGCCAGTACAGAAAACCTATAGCCGCCACTAGGGGCCTCGTGTGAAAGCACACCGAGTTCGTAGCCAGGTCCACTTACCACTATACCACGGGGCTGGTTACTATTTCAAACAAATTGAATAAATAAATTCCTGATTTGGTGTAAAATGAGTTTTCAATGGCTCAATATGATTTCACTGAAATTTAACTTAAATGGCGCACTACCCAAACTGACCACCTTTCAACCCCTTCATACAATGACACAATTTCAGAATGCGCATGCGTCTAAAAAATATTATTACATTAAGTCAAGATTTTTCTTAATAAAATGTATGAAATATATTTAGTAATATAGTGTCTGGAAAAATATATTGGCTCTGGAAAACTTGAAAAAAGTCATGCAATTTTAAAATATAGTTTGGCTGAACACCCAAATTTACTACTCTTTACAACCCGTACCTATGGCTCACTGTTTCGAGTATTCACTGAAAGTCTTAGACGACCCTGGTTTGATTCTCAATGGAGGTGGTGAAGGAAAATAGAAGATAAGGTGACCTTGATTGATTACAATATACAAACCCGCATCGTTGGTCGCATAGTCCAACGCGTCAATCTCGTGTTGTAATGGATTGCCAGTGCTGGAAAGATCGGGGTTTGATTCTCGGCTGGCTGGATTCCTCTCTCCTACTAAACTAGCGTTATTAATCTATTTGTATAACCCGAATACGAACGGTTACTAAGATGTGATTATACACACTCCATGAAGCCCCACAAACTGGAAAGTTCCAGAATTAAAAAAAAAACTTTAGTTCAACATAAAATAGAGTGAAGGACCAAATTAAATAATAAATATAGTATGTAAATATAATATAAATATAATATAAATATAATATATACATATATACTATATTTATAAATATTAATATATAATTATGTACAATATTTATTATTTAATTTAGCGTATAGCCTGAACGGGTAGTAAGACGTGGTGCTAAATATTATTATCATCACGATTATTTTATTTGGTCCTTAATCTATTTTATGTTCAACAAAAGTATTTTTTCTGGAACGTTCCTTTTTTGGGCGCTTAGTGAAGTTCTGCCAGGGTACGCAGAGCTCGTTAAAACTGTGCCTGCGCTGTGTTCAACCCTTATACTGTACCTTCCATTTGACCAACCATACAAAGACTGTGGTCTTCACACCTCGCATGGGAACGTATTATAGTGATATCCAACCAAATAATGTTATACTTAGTAACTAAAACAATTATCTTCTAAAGTTTAAGTATAGTAAGATTTTAGTTTAGATTAACTTTTAGAAAATACAAATTTTTAACGGACTATAATAATCGCATTTTAATACATTATTAATACTATTTTATAGGTATTGATAAAATATTTCAAAACAGACAACTATAAATCACATGAATTGACGTCTGATTAAGTGAAAGTAGATCTAGTAACTTTTCTAACTGAACAATAAGGTTCTACCTATGATAATTAGACTATACCTATAGTTACGCTCGCAACACTGCACGTGCCACTAACGTTCCGTGATGGACCTTACATTTCACGTCGAATATGCCGGGAAACCGGTGACTGGTACATAAATTGTATTTTAAAACCTTCAAGTACTACTGTACATTTATTATAATCAGCAGCTGATGAATGACAAGGGGAAGAGGTTGAAATAAACAAACCCAAATGTAATAAGATTTGCCGTTAAAATATTACATGACGTTTGGTGGTGTACTTTTTAACATTGTAGTATTGAAAGGATGAGACGAAATTTTGACGCTACTCTAGATGGGTGAGTTATTATTATCCATGGCTTGAGCCCGCAAGCGAGCTATACCGGCTTAACGGCCGCCCATATGGGCGAAGATAGTGCCAACATTAGCGGATAGATGGGAGGACCCTGTGGTCAGCACAATCCTCTGGCCGTCAATCTCAGTTTTTTTAGACCGAACAGTTACTTCTTCATTCAAGTAGCTCCTGAATGGTTCTACTAGTCTAAGTTTGATCCCGTTCTAGAACGCTTCAAAGAAAAATGTGGAAGCGCTGGGGATTGAATCTAAGACCTTTGGATCTGTAGCCAGGAACTCTGACCCCTAGGTCACATGTACGAATACGCATATTATGATGACTCACCAGTTCATCAGCTCTTGAATATCTGTCAAGGGTGTCCTGGAATTACGTTACTGATTTTTCTCTTAATTTAAAAAGTTTCTCATCTTCATTTAAAAAGTTTCTTATCCAAGCCTAGGCCTAATGACAGATATTAAACAACTGTTGATATTACCCTGTGAAGAAAATTAAACTCTAATGTTTGTAGTGGAGCAATGTTTTATTTATTTGGCCAAAAAAACCTTTGCTATAAAAACTACAAAAATACTTACCCCTTCTCGCGACCCCTACACTTCCAACTTAAGGGTAGTTAACTGTATGGCAATTTTCTAAAATTTGAATTAAATAAAACGGTATTAACGTTTTTTTAATGTAACTTATAACTGGAGAGTGTTTATCCTGACAAATAAAAAATTTTACTTGTTTTTCGGGTAAAAACTCGTTTAAGGGTAGTTTAATAGTGATTTTTTAAAATTTATGTATTTTAACAATTGGCCTTTATGATTTTATTCAAAATTAGTATTTAGTAAGTTCTTCACAATATAACTAATTTTACCTGTTTGTTTTCTTAGAAATACGATAGTTTACAAATAACTGATTTTTGAAAATTTGAATTATTTTTAAAATGGTTTGAAATATGTTGTTTGACATTCATTTATGAAGGAAAGTTTTTATTGTGATCCACACGATTATTTGTAATGGATGTTTTTCTTAGACAAATTTACCTAAGGGTAGTTGACTGAAAATCTATTTTCGAAAATTTCGTTCCGAGAACTTTGTGACCCATGGTGCTCTTTTTTGTTCAACATGTTTGTTTAACCCCATTGTGCATAGGTTATCTGCCTCCAAACAATACCAAATTTGGATGTTCCTTAACATCCGCATGCTAGTTTATTCATAATGCCCTACCCGTGTGAAAAATAGATGATGCGGCTAGATTTGTATAATATGTAGGCCTAGAATACCTGAATCTACTTATATCTTAAAACATTTATAGCAAAATTCTTTTTTGTGGGTAATAGGGTAGGAAGATTATTTAAACTCTACACGTGATATAAAATTATCAGAAGACTGTCTAGAGCTTATCTTGGACCGAAATCTGTTCGGCTAGTTCTGGGTTTGATTCATTTACCCCATCAACCAATGCAACCTCATATTTAGCCCTCATCATCATCCTCCCAAGGATCCCAGGCCACGAGACCTTGATTTAAATATTTGCCCTAGTTAATACGCACGGTATCCTGTTTACATCAGGAGGCGAGGGTCTAGGGACTGTTCAACGTCCATTTACGGCCATTTCATAAATATTTAATGTCGTTACTCGCCATGGGTCCTTGGCGTGCCTTCGTCAGGTCAGGTCCCCCGCAAAACAACTCCCCAACCACTTAATTGGTAAGTTGGGGTGTTCACCATCATTACCATTTTTATTGTAACCTTCCTTTATGCTGTTTTTGTTATGTTCATTTTTCGCCGCGTCTTGATAACCTTCCGAGCTATACATATTTTTATTACACTAATGATGATTATGTAATTTAGATTAAATGTATCCGCATTTGCTTGTGGTGAGAGTGGTAAACCTTTTAGAAAAATCTCCCAAAGGTACACCTGGTCAGGATTAGAATCGTGTTCTGTCTGTCACTGGAAAACTAAACACGATAGGCCTGTTATCTTGTCCATGTGGGTTGCAAGCTTTTGTTTTATTGCTACGTGTCTTACTTCCCACTTGAGTTGTTTGAAATTGATACTAATTTAAAACTGCACCACTTTGAAGATGTACTAATATTCGCATGGGTATAGGATAGTAAAACTGTACTGTAAATAGATATATGGAAAACCATCCTAGTATACTGTTGATTTCTTATGGTGAATCAATTAAACTAAATTAAATATTTGAGACAAAACATTATCTTGCCCACACATTGAGTGCACAAACAAACACAATTCATTAACAAGGTACTTTACTTAAGAGCGCAGGAGACTACATAATGACGAATTGCATACCCCGTGCAGTACAAATCACAATACTTTGTTAGGATAGTCAAGTCTCATGGATTACAGTGAGCAGGACATGCAGCAAGTATGGGCGAATATAGAACCATGTTCAAGGTATTGACTGGCAGACCCAATGGGAAGAGATCATTGGGAAGACCTAGACACAGATGGGAGGATAACATTATAATGTATCTGAATGAGATGGGGTGTAATGAGGTGGACTGGGTAGAACTAGCTCAAGATAGGTAGGGGTAAGGTGTAATGAGGTGGACTGGGTAGAACTTTCTCAAGATAGGGATAGGGTTTATTGAGGTGGACTGGATAGAACTATCTCAAGATAGGGATAGGGTATAATGAGGTGGACTGGGTAGAACTTTCTCAAGATAGGGATAGGGTGTAATGAGGAGGACTGGGTAGAACTAGCTCAAGATAAGGTTAGGGTGTAATGAGGTGGACTGGGTAGAACTTTCTCAAGATAGGGGTAGGGTGTAATGAGGTGGACTGGATAGAACTATCTCAAGCTAGGGGTAGGGTGTATTGAGGTGGACTGGATAGAACTAGCTCAAGATAGGGATAGGGTGTATTGAGGTGGACTGGGTAGAACTAGCTCAAGATAGGGATAGGGTGTATTGAGGTGGACTGGGTAGAACTAGCTCAAGATAGGGATAGGGTGTAATGAGGTGGACTGGGTAGAACTAGCTCAAGATAGGGGTAGGGTTTATTGAGGTGGACTGGATAGAACTAGCTCAAGATAGGGATAGGGTGTATTGAGGTGGACTGGGTAGAACTAGCTCAAGATAGGGATAGGGTGTATTGAGGTGGACTGGGTAGAACTAGCTCAAGATAGGGATAGGCTGTAATGAGGTGGACTGGGTAGAACTAGCTAAAGATAAGGGATAGGGTGTAATGAGGTGGACTGGGTAGAACTAGCTCAAGATAGGGTTAGGGTGTAATGAGGTGGACTGGATAGAACTATCTCAAGCTAGAGATAGGTGGCGCACTTTTATTTTTTAGTTCCTATTTCCATAAAGTAAATAAGTAAAAGGTAATTTTTATTATAACAATTCAGAATAGATGAGCTTGATGTTTAGTGTATGTGCGCACCGATGGGGGTAAAAATAAAACCAGGATTTAGATCCGAGACTTGTGAGAATGAGAGTAGCTTAAAAGACCCACTGTTCCGCCACTCAGAACAAACCTCTATGCGTTTAAAACACTCTCAGATACACACACCATCTGGGAGACTAAACCTTTTCGACTCCAAAGAGAAACAAAGCCCACGCCATTGTCTGGAACGATGCATGTTTTATTCACGAAAGTCGTGCTCCACCAGTTGAGCGCCCACACCCTGTATCCCGCCCCCTCCACCCCCATCCCCCAAGCCCTTCCTTCCGACAACGTCAAGACTTGCCCGCCTTCATATCTGCGGTCTGTTTTAATGCTGAGCTCGTGGTTAGGTTAGTGCTCTGTTTGTGGCGCAGTAATGCCTCATGTAAGTGCTCCCTCTGCCTAAACCCCCGTCAGGCGTCCACGCGAGGGAAAGATGGGGGGGGGGGGGTAGAAGGCCGTTTCTCAATTATAATTACAACGCTTTGAGTGGCGGAAAACCGCACTTCCACGGCGGCATCTCTCGGTATCAGGCGCCTCTTTTAAGAATTCAAACGAAAGTAATAATATTATTAATAATATATAAATAATACAAATAACACTAAACACCCATGCGATTAGATTTGCGGACCAGGATGTCAGGCTCGTCTGGTATAATTTATTAGTGATGAGCCGGTTGGAGTCTCGAATCTCAACCAGGTATATCTAGGGGTTTTTACTTTCTCTCTATCTTACAGGTAGAGAGAGTATTGTGATCGTCAAAAAAATCGAACTCGAGATTTTTATGAATCTTGACGTTTCATGACTTCATGAATCCGAAAAAGTGATTTTTGAATTTCCGTCTGTCTGTCTATACCTTCGACTAGAGCATAAACTATTTTACCGATCGGGCTTAAACTTTGTATCTAGGGTTTTCATAGGGTTGCCCCGAGGGGTCTTTGGAATTGGATATCCACCCCTAAAATTAAGGGTAGTTTACTGAAGGGCAAAAAGAGAAAAAGTCGATTTTCTCAAAATCGGCTCTAACGATTTTGATTAAATTTCATTTATAAAAATTTCTAAATATTCCAAACAAAATGGCTACTCTCAATATTTCGGCAAAATGACTTCAAGAGATCCGGTCTGATGCGTAAATGATCATTTTTTATAATATTTCCGAAACTACTAGAGACATGAAATTACTTATCATTACAAATATGTAGATCTCTTTATAATGAAAATATTTTATTCGAAGCATATTTTTATAAAACCAATAACTTTCAAGCTATACCTAAATATTTATATTTTTTAACTTTTCGAACACTAAAGGTAAAGTATTGCGACCGTAAAAAAAAATCTAACCCGTAATGTTGATGGATGTCGACGTCTCATGACCCCCCCCCCCCCCCCCCCCGAACCCTTAAAAATTGTCTTTGCAATGCCGTCTGTCTGTGTGTCTGTTAAAACTTAAAATTAAGAGTATTTTTATAAAGGGTGAAAAGAAAAAAAATCGATTTTCTCAAAATCGCTCTAACGATTTTGATTAAAATTCGTATCTAGGTGTTATTAAGATTACAAATAAACTGGCTATTTTCATTTTCCCATAAAAATGACTTTTAAGGTATTTTACAGAAGCGGAAATATCCGTATCTCCGCAACTATTGGAGATACTAAATAACATATAATTGCAAAATTGTAGTTACTATTAAAAATAAAAAGCTTTTATACGAAATACATTTTTAAAACCAACATTTTCTGAGATATTGGCAAATATATTAATACAATTTTGTGAGATATATTTTGTAAAGATATATTACTTAAGTTTTAACGCAATAATTCTCCACTGCCATAGAGTAATTAAATATAAGTCTCTCAAAAAGTTTATGTTATTTTTCCTTAAAGCTCTTAGGAGAAATGTTTGTATAACAATGAATCTCAATTTTAGACTCAATAGTCAATATTTACATTTTTTATTGGTCAAATTGAGGAATAGCCTAGTTGTTTGCCATAATTTTTTAAAATTTTAAATTCAACTCTCTTTTATTCAAATTACTCTAAGATATTTCAAATTTAAAGATTTATTTAGTTAACTGGAATTGTCTCTCTACCTCTCTGCTGAGTTTTTATTTTAAACTTTGTTTAAAAAGGTTTTTTTTCCTAATTATAGGCTCCTGGAGCCTCATTTTGAAATTTTCTTGTTTTAGATTTTTTGGTTGTATGGGGAAATCTAGCTATCCTCCTGCCAAGCAAAATTTCGAGTTTCCAGGACCAAAGGTTTGAAAAATACGGTAATGAATGGGTTAGTGAGTCCCACACCTTTCTGCCCCTCTTAAAAGTCTCATCCAATTCTATTAAAAAAAACTTTCATTTTAAATTTCAAGGCTATATAATATGTTCGCTGGTTTAAAAGATACATTAGTGAATTTTGAAAGTCTTCAAACTCTCTTTTTCACCTATTAGAAGTCAAGTTTCTTCAAATCCCATCTTTTCTATTGCTTGCTGTGTGGATTTTGCCTTTTAAATAATATACTGTAGAATGTAGAGGAAACGGACTCTCTCTCTCTCTCTCTCTCTCTCTCTCTCTCTATATATATATATATATATATATATATATATATAAATACATATATACATATATACATATATATGTATATATGTATATATATGTAATATATGTTAATATAGTATATATGTAATACATGTATAGATATATATACATATATACATTATACATATATATATGTATATATATATGTATATATATATGTGTGTGTGTGTTACGGGTAATGTGTGAAACCTGGATAAGGTCTTGATTAGCCGGAAGATGTCAGCATTATCCAGGCGCAGTAGATAAAGTCAGGAATAGAAAGTAATTTTTCTCATTTACGACACTATCTAGATAATATCGATACTAGCCAGCAAGACTTGGATAACGTGGAATAATATTTTTAAAATTAAACACATTTCAATACGAATTTTATTTTGAAACAATATTTCGAAATTGTACAACAAATTGGATCGTAGCAATTCACCTAACATTCGAAATGCCTCATTTTATGCTTTATTTTTCTACTATACCTAACCTAACTCTAAACCTACAACCTACTAGAACCATAGAAATTGCCACTATCCATGTGCGAGTGGATAATATCAATATTATGAAGATAAACTTTGAAAAACATTGTTCAATTACCTCTTTCCCAATATTATATACGTATTTGTATGTGTTTGTGTGTGTGTGTGTGGTATATATATATATATATATAACTTTTTTCCGCCACTGTGATGTTACTCTTTACTGAGTAAGCTAACCTCCATATCGGGTCAGATCATTGTATTCACCCTCACAGAAAGGCAACTATTTTCAACACTAATACATTTGAGCGTTGGGAAGAGTTTAGCAGGCCATGCAGACCAGCGATGTGTACTAACGTCGTTAAAGTAACTTCACTTCTTGACGCGAACCTCACACTTAATGACGCCCAAAATGATTTCTTCTGCTCCCATAAAGCTTGGGCATTCCCCCCCCCCCCCCAAACCCTCCACCTCCTCTATCTTACGCCCGCTAGCACCCTTTACTTAGCGTCGCGAAAAGCGTGCGTGCACTGCCATTCTGGTGAAATAACGCTTCATTTAACCGCTTTGACGCCCCTTTCTGCCTCTCCATCCGCCCCCTCTTCCAACTTTACGCGAACTTCCTGAACGTCTCTACCATTCCTCCTCTTCCTCCTCCATTCCGCCCCTCTAGTTACGTTCCCTTTGTAACGTGGACCCCCCCGCGCCTCGCTGCAGCAACAATTTCCGTTTAATTCTCATTAATTTGTGTAGCCGGGCAAGTCAGAAGATGGGCTCCGCTCGCTTTTACAATGGCGGACTTGTTCTCGTGGACACGTGAGACCTTCCTTGGGCCCGTGTGACAGACTAGCACCTGAATGCTCCCCTCTGAGACCCTCTTTCGATATCGGACAGTCCTCAAAGTAAACTGGTTTTTAATTTCTTCTTTTAAGTATTGTGATCTTTAATATTTTCAATCTAGAAATTTTTATCAATATATGACAATCAATAGACCCCTAACACCCTCCCCCCTTAACCAAAAGAAAATGCATCTAAAAATTCTGTCACACTGTCACACACACACAAATATAGTTGGCTGCACCTAGGGATACATACAGCCTCAAGGGTTGAATAGATTTCATTAAAACTTGATAGTTATATGATGATTGGTTTTTGAAAGAATTTAATTCCATAATGGTTTTAACCATATTTCCAAGCGATTGGAGGAAGTGTCCTACATAGTAAATAGCACTGTATACTTGTTTTTCAGATAATATTTTTTTAAAAGGTAGTTTCATTAATTAACATATAATACATGGAAGATATTCGGTCTTTGAATTTCTGTCAGTGGTTATCCAGAATATTGTGGGCTTAGCGCCTTAATCCGCTTGACCGTCTGTGTGAGTGAATCAAGTAGGGTCTATTATTGTATAGGTTCGTCATGTGCTAAATGTATTAATCTAAACTTGTCTTTTGAAGTTGATCATTGTAAAGGCCTATTAAAAAAATTAGAGCTACAACAAAAATGGGTGTTTTTTTTAGCAACACTTCTTACTACCCGTTCGGTTATACGCTTAAGTACTAACTACAATAATAGGTTAGGGATTCGAAAGGTTGAATATAGGGGAAGTGAAACCGTATTTGCGTGGAGGTAGAGTGGAAAACCATTTAGGAAAAACCACCCCCCAGTTCACCCGACCGGGATTCAAACCTCGATCTCCCAGTCCTCGGCAGTCGGGCTCAACACGACTAGCGCGTTAGCCAACTACGCCACCGAGGCGGGTATGGGTGTGGTGATGGAGCATATTTATTTTATAATATGATAATAATCTATTCTTTTTCTATCCAATACATCCCCCGTAAGCTGTCTCTTACTTTCCGCCTGAGGTATCCTCAAATGTACACTAATGAGATAGAAATGAGGGCGTTATAATTTAGATTAACTGTATCCGAGTTTGTGTGGAGGTAGAGTGAGGAATGATTTAGGAATAGATACGTCTGTATACTCGATCGAGACTTGTCCTTCCTCCTCTTAATCATCGGTAAACCTGACAAGACTATACTGACACCTTTATCCTGGTGTGGGGATTGCATTGTATTATTATTTGTAGTCAATACCATTTTACAGCGCTTTCATTAAAGTTTTGCATTTACACTCTTTCATCAAATATATCAGTTAATGTGCCCGTTGACATAAAATCGCACAATGCTGCCAACCTCCCCGACATTGTCCAGAACAACGTGTTCGTGTTGGCATGACATTGTTGTTCTTTCTCGCTTCATTAACGGGAAATGGTTTAATTAGTGCTTATTAGGTTGTTTTGCTCTTGGCGAAATGGCAATGTTTGCGTTCCGACCGGGTATTTTTCAAACCTTCCGTATTATTGAGCTTATATGGTGGTGATAACCATGATATCACGTTTGGCTTTTGGCGATAGCAATAATACAATGTGGCATTGGTTTAGGGATCCACGTAATTACACTAATTGTATATATTTTCTTTGTTTTTATGTGTTTTCGAGGGGGGGGGAAGGGGACTCTGATAAACATGATTACCACCGCAGTAGAGCACGAGCCCCCTGCGGTCTTTGCTTCCTCTTTTTACCGCCGCACAGCAAAACGTCAAACCCATTATTTACTTGCGGTTATTTTATTGGAGGTTTTCAAAGCCGAACTCACACAGAAATTATGTATTTTTAAATAAGTGTAGCTCTAAATAATAGTTATTTGTGGGGAAGGATGTGAGGGTCGAATGGGACACAAATAAAACCATCCCTTAATCGACTGGAATAATGTGTTTACATGGCTCGGGTGTGTTTGTAAATATAGAATACTGGGTTGGTTTTTTTAACAGTACGTTTTTCGTCAACGTTAATTATAAATCTTAACATCACCAGAAGCGTGGTGTGATCTTTAGTAAAGGAGTGAAGCCCTCCTCCCCCGTCCGCCAACCTCAAAATTTTTAGACAAATATAATCCTCGGTGGCGTAGTTGGCTAACGCGCCAGTCGTGTTGAGCCAGACCGCCGAGGACGGGGAGATCGAGGTTCGAATCTCGGTCGGGTGAACTGGGGGTGGTTTTTCCTAAATGGTTTTCCACTCTCCCTCCACGCTAATGCGGGTTCACTTCCTCTAAATTCAACCTTCCCAATTCCTAATCCATTAGTGTAATTAGTACTTAAGCGTATAACCCGAACGGGTATTAAGACGCGGTGCTAAAATTATTATTATTATTATTTAGACAAATATCCTATTTCTTACAAAAATATATTATTTCCCTTTGTAAATCGAATATCGTACGAGAATTCACTCAAACCAAAACATAATAAAGAGTTTTTAATTCATATGTATCACAAACTGATACGTGATAATTGTACACAAGATCAGTATTTATAGTTGTATCAAATCCATTTCAGAGATAAATGACAACCTTAATACGGGTATCGATCCTTGGACCTTTGGCCTTCGCGCACCAATGTTTTACCACTGAGCCATTCTGATTCGTCTCGTACAAGTTCAATTCCCCTGTAAAGTTTGTAATTTTTAACTCATTTGATTATTTATAAGAGTGGATTTGTTTGTCAATCAAGGAATACAAAAAGTTGAGGCAGGAATCAAAATTAAAATAGATGAGAATAAATAGGTACTGGTAAAATGAGGGGGAGTGATTTAAAGCCACCCCCGTAACCAGGACCTAAAGTGACGTGCTGCAGTGCTCGGTGGATCAGTCGCACCTGTCTGTACCTGTACAATGTAACTAGTAGGGATGTGGTATCGAAAGAAAAGTATCGATACTGTACTCATTAAAAGTATCGGAAGAAAAGTATCTATCACAGTAAATATCGGTAACCAAACGCCTATAAACTTTTCTGCTTCGTCTGTTTGGGGGACTTTTGAGTTGACTACAAAAGATTGTTTTGTTTAGTTTGTGATTACCATGCTCATTGAAAAAGGAAGGAGTGGTAAACTGGCTGCTACTCCACCCGTCAGGTATCAAGCTTTATTGATAAACAAAGATGAAAGAACAGCTACGAGCTATGATAAGCTAAAAGAGATTTAGTGTTAGAGTTGCTTCTGGCTTGTATATAAAATGAGTGAGAACTGAGAATTGAGAAATACTGTCATTTGTTCTTCTTCCACACTCCAACTAGTAAACATTTAATCCCAGCATGAATGAAGATAACAAAAAGTTGTTTCTTTTGATACGAATCCGATACCGGAGTGTGAGTACTAATATCAGTAAGAGTATCGGAAAAAATTTTCGAGTAAAAAAATACTAGTATCGAAAGGAAAATATCAATATTAGGAAGGTATCGATACTTTTTTCATATCCCTACTGGTGTTCCACCTTCTTTTCTTGAAGGTCGTCGCAAAATATCAAGCATGCGTTCCCAATAGCTTTTGTATCGAGTATAGTTCGTAGAAAAGCTTGTGCGTTTTATTTTGAGATTCCCAAGAATGTAGATTTACATTAAAGGAATTGGCTCTATACAGAGTGTATTTTAATTGGTGTCAAATATTCTAAGGGCGCATTACCATCGACAAAACACTAATTAAAGTTCATATGAACATTGATCTAGAAACGCTTAGTTACTGAGGTAGGAGGAATTTTACCGTTCAATTAATTACCAATCAAACAGAAGAAGAAATGCCACTAGACAAGACAAAGTTTAACAGAAACAAACAAAAACACAAGCAGACAGAATATTTTGCTACAAAAAGAGTTCAAGATTGTGTCCTCCTCTTTGATGCACCCTCTGAGCCTGCGTTCCATGTTTTGTTATACTCTGTTGAATACACCTTGGGTGTTATGCAGTTACTCACATCCATTTACAATACTGCCTCTTAAAACGTCAGCATAAGGCACAGGATTTGGTTAAACAATGGAATTAA